>CM029378.1:1328718-1503718 GCA_017165825.1 Hepsetus odoe
TGCTGGGCGTCCAGGAACGGCTGGGAGACGTCCCAGGGTCCTGACCTGCATCTGGAACGTTTCCCAGCAACCTTTGAAAACTGTCACTACATCATGGAATGGTGAGATTGGAAGTTCAAGCTACAGAGCGGCTGTGAAAACGAGTAAAATAGAAGTATTTCCAAAATTCATGCTTTTCCCTCTTTTACAGACCTGCTGTGAATATGTTGGAGGAGAATATTCAGCCTCATCCAGCTCTCCAACAGCTCCATTCAAACAAGATCAGAACGTTATGGTGGGAGAACATTTAGCCCAGAGCAGAACGTTATTTTTGGAGCAGGTATAGCCTAGATAGGACCGATATGACCAGATATCACATATAACCCTAGATCGGATTAAGGTTATAGCACATGGCCGGAAAACGTTCATCCTTGATCAGGCAGACTGTTTTATAAAACAAGCTCAGTTCAGTAACTCATCCCCTAAAACAGAGCTGGACTTGAAATTCTGGATTGGGACGAGTTCAGACTCGAGTCTCACATGGATTTACACTGTTCCAGCACACACACACACACACACACACACACACACACACACACACACACACCTCATGTTAAAACTGTTTGAACTTCACGGTTCTGCCCAGGTCAGGAACATGCACAATGATCCTAATTATAGCAGTTAAACAATGTTAAAGAGCCGATGCAGCCTGTACTAGAGTTCTACCTGTTTACATGGCAGGGGAACACTTTTCTAGAATTCATTTATCCTGTTATGGAGTTGATGTTCCGTGCTCTAGAGCAGGACTCCCCTGTTACAGAGCAGATTTGGTAAATACTTTTAAAGAGCAGGTATTTCCATTCATAGAGAAGCTATCCCCCTTTAATAAGTAGACCATGAGATACTATTTTACATAGTAGTTATGAGTTGCTCTAGAGTAGTTCTGCAATATATAATCTGTTACAGAGCGGCTACACCCCGTTACGGAGCGGCTACACATTTACAGAGCGGCTAGACAGTTACAGAGCGGCTAGACAGTTACAGAGCGGCTAGACCCCGTTACAGAGCGGCTAGACAGTTACAGAGCGGCTTTACACAGTTACAGAGCGGCTTTACACAGTTACAGAGCGGCTACACCCCGTTACAGAGTGGTTACACAGTTACAGAGCGGCTACACCCCGGTACAGAGTGGCTACACAGTTACAGAGCGGCCACACAGTTACAGAGCGGCTAGACAATTACAGAGCGGCTACGCCCCGTTACAGAGCGGCTACGCCCCGTCACAGAGCGGCTAGACAGTTACAGAGCGGCTAGACAGTTACAGAGCGACTACACCCCGTTACAGAGCGGCTAGACAGTTACAGAGCGGCTACACCCTGGTACAGAGTGGCTACACAGTTACAGAGCGGCTACACAGTTACAGAGCGGCTAGACAATTACAGAGCGGCTACGCCCCGCTACAGAGCGGCTATGCCCCGTTACAGAGCAGTTACACAGTTACAGAGCGGCTACGCCCCGTCACAGAGCGGCTACGCCCCGCTACAGAGCAGCTACACAGTTACAGAGCGGCTATGCCCCGTCACAGAGCGGCTACGCCCCGTTACAGAGCAGTTACACAGTTACCGAGCGGCTACGCCCCGTTACAGAGCAGCTACACAGTTACAGAGCGGCTACGCCCCGCTACAGAGCAGCTACACAGTTACAGAGCGGCTACGCCCCGTTACAGAGCAGTTACACAGTTACAGAGCGGCTACGCCCCGTTACACAGCAGTTACACAGTTACAGAGCGGCTACGCCCCGTTACAGAGTGGCTACGCCCCGTTACAGAGTGGCTACGCCCCGTTACAGAGCGGCTACGGCCGGTACAGAGCGGCTACGCACCGTTACAGAGCGGCTACGCCCCGTTTCAGAGCAGTTACACAGTTACAGAGCGGCTACGCCCTGTTACAGAGCGGCTACGCCCCGTTACAGAGCGGCTACGCCCCGTTACAGAGCGGCTACGCCCCGTTACAGAGCGGCTACGCCCCGTTACAGAGCAGTTACACAGTTACAGAGCGGCTACGCCCCGTTACAGAGTGGCTACGCCCCGTTTCAGAGCAGTTACACAGTTACAGAGTGGCTACGCCCCGTTACAGAGTGGCTACGCCCCGTTACAGAGCGGCTACGGCCGGTACAGAGCGGCTACGCCCCGTTACAGAGCAGCTACACCCCGTTACAGTTACAAAAGAGTTACACTCTTTTACAAATTAATCTAAATGGATTAAATGTTTATGCACTAAATATTTAAACATGCTGCAGTTTGTATGATTTTCCCAGTCAAGGTCTGGACTCTGCAACAATGAGATAACACACACACACACACATACCTTCATGCTGCGGGGAAGTTAAGTCATTTCCAGTCATTGTGCTGCTCCATGTCGCTCTATGCTGATCTACATTCTATAATATAATATCTTACAAAAGAAAAGAAACATCCTGCCATGGAGAGAGAAGTTTCTTTATATTTATAATCCCAAATATTAGAATCTTCTCTTTTCGGCTGCTCCCATTAAGGGGTCGCCACAGCGGATCATTCATCTCCATGTCTTCCTGTCCTCTGCATCATGTATATCTATAGCGGACATTATAGCATGGAGAGCAGCTATCTGCAGAGATTGAAACGCTGATAAACATAACTGTTATATCCATCCATGAGGACACCATGTCCTGTTATAGAGCAGCCATGTCCTGAAAAGTTACATCCCAATGTATAGCAGTTACATCCCCCACGTATGACATTACGTCCTGCTACAGAGCAGTTCAATCCAGACATGGAAATGCTAATTATATATCCAACTGCAGGGACATCATGTCCAGTTATAGAGCAGCCTTTTCCTGAGATTAAAGTGCATGTTATAGCACGGTGTTCTCCCACTGTGAGGACATCATGTCTTGATAAAGGTTTAGTTCCTGAAAAGCAATACATCACTATAAACAGCGGTCACAGCTGAGCATTAATTATTTATTTTGAGTCGTAAAGCAGAAGTTTGAGGTTTGCAGACCCGGCTGGGGAGAAGCTGCGACCGCGAAGACAGAGTCTGGCTAACAGACGGTCCTTTGTCTCCACACACAGCTCTCCAGACTAACTGAAGGGCCTCATAGACTGCAGGAGCACACACACACACACACACACACACACACACACAGGCCTGAAAAAGGCTCCTCTCATTGTGTCGAGGACAATCTAATCACAGCAGGAAGTGCTCCACTTTAGTCCCTAATGAATGAATTGATGAGGGAGACACACTGTCCTGTGAGCTGTTATTCTATCATTCATCACATATTAGAATTTCAATAATACTATATTTACTCAACAAACAGGGCTGCTCCTGTTTAGGTGTCTCCACGTGGGATCATCCGTCTCCATTTCTTCCGGTCCTCTGCATCTTACTCTTTCACACTGCATGTCCTCTCTCACCACGTCAATAAGCCTCCTCGTTGTCCTTCCTCTTCTCCTCTTTCCTGGCAGCTCCATTTTCAGCATCCTCCTCCTGATATACTCCTCGTCTCTCCTCTGGACACGTCCAAACCAGCACGACCTTGCTTCTCTAACTTTGTCTCCAAACCATCCGACCTGAGCTGTCCCTCTAATATCCTCGTCCCTCAACTCTGACATCTCTAGCTCCACCATCTCATCACCTCCAATCCATAAAACATTCTGGTCTCACTACCGTCCTGTAGAGCTTTGCTTTCACACTAGCTGGTACCCGTCTGAAGCAACGCCATTACATTCATATAATCTTGCCCTGAGGTTCCCTTGATCAAGGTATTGTTCCCATCGCTGCTCCCTGGGTGCTGGATATATCAACCCCTGCTGCATTGTGTTTCACCGTGTGCTGTTTACCTGATGGCAAAGGTCAACCAATCACAGAAGCTTCTTCCAGGTCCATCTCAGAGACAGACTTGTGGGATTTGAGTCCTGCTGTCTTTTCTCTAAATCGCTACCACACACACGCACACGCACACGCACACGCACACACACACGCACACACACACACACATGCACACACATGCACACACACACACACACACGCACAGATATTCAGGAACACTCTCGCAACACAAGCGCCAGCTTGGCCTGATAATCAGACGAGTGATTACAGGAAATGATCTCATTACTGGGATACTAATAATATTCCCATCAACAGGAAGTGGTTGGAATGGTGCTGCTCTGACATCGATCATCAGCTCGGGCACAACCAGGACGAAGTGCTGTGTAATCAGATATTAGAACCCTGGCAACACCACAGGAAACTCTGCCACTCCAACATCTGTGTGTGTGAATGAACAGGGCAGCGACTTCACCAGCTGTTACTTTAACCGTGAATATATTCTGAATACACAAATCTCGAAATTTTAAAAACAATCAAAAGAAAAGCTCAAGTGGTTTCATATGAATGAAGAATTCTGTAATTCTTTTACCTCTTTTTATTTTTACTACTCTGGATTTTCTATCTGGACCAGGTTTTTGATCGGATCTTAGTAAAGCCCTATACCCCTTCTGAAACCATAGCAACTATAGTAAAAGTGAAACCAAAAGTAACTATTTTGTCATTTCAAATAAACAGCGAAATTGGATATCTGCGGGTGTAATCTGGCAACCCCAGCCAGCCTCTGTGCTGTTTGATTGCGCGTGGGTGTATTCTGGCAACCCCAGCCAGCCTCTGTGCTGTCTGATTGCTCGCGGGTGCAATCTGGCAACCCCAGCCAGCCTCTGTGCTGTCTGATTGCTCGCGGGTGTAATCTGGCAACCCCAGCCAGCCTCTGTGCTGTTTGATTGCACGCGGGTGTAATCTGGCAACCCCAGCCAGCCTCTGTGCTGTCTGATTGCGCGCGGGTGTAATCTGGCAACCCCAGCCAGCCTCTGTGCTGTTTGAATGTGTGAAATGAACAGATTAGACTGACAGAACTGATAAAGAGGGAGAAAACGAGTCTCCAAAGACAAAAAAAATTAAACCTCAAATTTTAATCTCCCACATAAAGTGGATTTAAAGATGTGAACAGAATCTTTATTTAAACGGTTAAGAATACTTGAATCCCTCCATCTCCCTGTCCCTCTCTCTGTTTCTTTCTCTTGTCATCTCTCCATCTGTCTCTCTACCCAGCAGGCCTCAGCTGCTCGTATGTCCTTTACTTGTTGTAAAGGCGTCGCACGGAGCGGCTCTACTTCACACCCAGTTTCTCAGTTCCTGCTGTCACTGATTTTAACACTCATCACTCAACCAATCTGTTCTAAACATGGCCGTCCTAACACTTGTTCGCTCAGACCAGCACAGAACCGAATGCTCTGAAGCAGTGTGACTGACAGAGGAACCGGACTGAACGTTGGTGTTGTTCAGCAGGGGAGCTTCTGGACCGCCTGATGGAAAATAAGACAAAGCAGGAATTCCTGGACACTGAGTAAGAGCCTGCAGCAGCTGGAGCTTCATGCACTTCGCTCAAGTCCCAAACTCAAACTGTCCCGGTTCAGCCACGCCTCAGGACTAACTTCTGTTTAGTCTCCACTGAAACAAGTGAAGCCCCACGCCCTCCTCTTCTGACGGTCTAATGTGTGGACTGCAGTTTTAACGCCGCTTTGATGGAGCTGGCAACCCTCGGCACACTTCATGTACCCCTAACCCCCGGGCACTAACCCTCAGTCCTAAACACACTAACCCCCGGGCACTAACCCTCAATCCTAAAAACATTAACCCCGGGCACTAACCCTCACACCTAAACACACTAACCCCGGGCACTAACCTTCAGTCCTAAACACACTAACCCCGGACACTAACCCTCAATCCTAAACACACTAACCCTGGGCACTAACCCTCAGTCCTAAACACACTAACCCCGGGCACTAACCCTCAATCCTAAACACACTAACCCCGGGCACTAACCCTCAATCCTAAACACACTAACCCTCAATCCTAAACACAGTAACCCTCAATCCTGAATACTAACCCTTAATCCTAAACACACTAACCCCGGGCACTAACCCTTAATCCTAAGCACACTAACCCCGGGCACTAACCCTCAATCCTAAACACACTAACCCCGGGCACTAACCCTCAGTCTTAAACACACTAACCCCGGGCACTAACCCTCAGTCCTAAACACAGTAACCCCGGGCACTAACCCTCAATCCTGAATACTAACCCTCAGTCCTAAAAACACTAACCCTGGACACTAACCCTCAGTCCTAAACACACTAACCCCGGGCACTAACTCTCAGTCCTAAACACACTAACCCCGGGCACTAACCCTCAGTCCTAAACACACTAACCCTGGACACTAACCCTCAGTCCTAAACACACTAACCCCGGGCACTAACCCTTAACCCAGGCACTAACCCTTTCCCAGCAGTGGCCTAGAGTTTAGGCCCTGGGTCAGAAGGTTGTGGGGACTAATCCCAGACCAGTAGGTTGCCCTGAAATACCCTTGACTTTTTTTTTTTTTTGCAACTTTGTAGAGCGAGTGTCTTTATAAAGATGAATGATTGTACACGTCCCTGCACACAACAGGTGATGAATCCTAAACAGCCTGGAGTGTCTTTTCTCCCCTTCTGTGTCCCCCAGGCTAACAGCAAACACAATGAAGTCGTTCTAGAACGAAGGACAGAAGACGCTCGTCTCCGCTTGGACGAAAAGAGCTCTTCACTCAACGTTTCCAAGGAAGCAGGAAACAATTCCAGACGGAGCGCAGCTCCAGCGTCGGAAACATGCGATCATCACCTCGGCAAGCCCGGGCCAGGACAAAACCAGGGGTGCAGGAATGTCTCACTCCCAGGGGACAGCAGACCGTGAACAGGACCTGAACAGCAGCTGGAGTTTCTTCCCGTAGAGACAAACGAGTCCACAAACAACAGCTTCTCCTTTTTGCTGCTCCCATTAGGGGTCTCCACAGGGGATCATCTCTTTCCATGTCTTCCTGTCCTCTGCATCTTCCTCTTTCACACTGCATGTCCTCTCTCACCACATCCATAAACCTCCTTCTTGTCCTTCCTCTTCTCCTCTTATCGTGCATACACACACACACACACACACACACACACACACCTGGGGGACAATTTATCATCTCCAGTCCACCTGATGTGCAGGTCTTTGGAGGATGGAAGGAACCAGAGCTCCTTGAGGAAACACACAGACACGGGGAGAACATGTCCCCTCCACACAGGAAGGAGTCGGACAGTCCCGTAAGCTAAAAATCACTTCAAATCCCTTTTCAAAACTGAACCCAGCACCTGAACGCGTGAGTGTGATGTTGTTTAGAGAAGTGTGAAAATCGGCCGAGTGAAGAAAGAGTGCAGCAGGAAGTGTGAAGATGGGTGTGGGCACCGCATCGCACCAGTCCCAGACCACAGCACTTATAGCTGTTCAGCGTCCCGCGGAGAGATTTTCACGGTGAAGTGGTGATTTTAAGAGAAAGCTTGAGGCGGGTGGTTCCCAAAGTCACAGGGATTAACAGGACAAAAGTTTGCAGACACACGGGGACATGGTCCTGGAGCAGAGGGACGAGGGCTTGTCTGCTGAGGTGAGGCTTCAGAGAAACACAAGCGTCTAAATTTAACTGTGAACAACTGCTGTGGACAGGCAGGACAGGAGTTGTCTCCACATGTTATTCTGGGACGCTTTGTGCTGCTTCATTTCCGTCTGTCAGGCTGAGATCTGTCCCGGTCTCATATCACACCTCCCACATTTCCCCTCCGTGATGAACTACACACACCGACGACCACAGGGGCAACAGGCAGACCCGGTCTGGAGTAATAGAGGGGCAACAGGGAGACTAGATAGAGGGGCAATATTGGGGCAACAGTGAGGGACAGTTTGGGGTAATAGATGGGCAACAGTCAGGTTGGGTTTGGGGTAATAGAGGGGCAACAGTAAGGGAGAGTTTGGGGTAATGGAGGGGCAACAGTAAGGGAGAGTTTGGGGTAATAGAGGGGCAACAGTGAGGTTGGGTTTGGGGTAATAGAGGGGCAACAGTAAGGGAGAGTTTGGGGTAATAGAGGGGCAACAGTGAGGGAGAGTTTGGGGTAATAGAGGGGCAACAGTAAGGGAGAGTTTGGGGTAACAGAGGAGCAACAGTAAGGCTGGGGTCAGGGCAAATAGTGGGGCAATAATGAAGCAACAGTAATGCTGGGTTTGGGGCAACAGTGAAGGTTAAAAGCGAGGCTGTTCGAAAACAGAAGTTCAAAAGTAACTCCAGCCATTCAGCAGAACAGAGGGAGGACTGGGACTGTTTCCCAATCCCTCCGTGTGTGTGTGTGTGTGTGTGTGTGTGTGTGTGTAAATGGGGACAAAGGCTCGCTGGCCGTCCTGGCAGGAAGGGAAGAGGGAGAGAAGGGGCGGAGGATGAAAGTGGGAGAGGAAGTGGAGAAGTTGTCCCGTCCGCTGGTGGGACAGAGACAGGACTCACCCGGACCAGGTTGCTGACGGCCGCCTGCACGGCCAGAACCGGGGCGCTGAGGTCCGGGATGGCCTTCCCGTCCACCTCGCCCTCCTCGTGCATGATGACCAGGTGGGAGATCTGCTGGGCCACCGGCTCCAGGATGCTCTCGATGGTCTTGGTGTGAAACACGGGCATGGTGGCGGGGCGAGAACCAGTGTAAAGCGGCGGAAAACCAGCGGAGAAGCAGCCGAACCGCTCCCGAACTCCCTCCTCCGTGCGGCTGCAGTTCCTGGACGGAGAACTCCACACGCTCTCCGCGGGACACGCCCTCCCGCCGCCTCGCAGCCAATCAGCGGCGGATTACGCGGCACACGCCACGCCCCCAGCCCAGCCCAGCCCCGCCCCTTCACCTAACTTCGCCGGAGTTCTTCCCAGTGACGTCACGCCCCCGCTGCCCTTATAAGGAGAACAGGCGCTTTTCCAGGGTCTGTGGGGGTCGCGACCTTCCCTCCTTCATTCTCTACCAGGACCTGCTTCTTTTGGGGTTTTTAAGGGACAATCTGCTCCTCCCACTTGGAAAAGTGTTGGAGAGGAGCTGAACACACACTCTTAACACGCCACCAACAGACACACAGCCTCAGATCCCGACTTAACACACTTAGCAAAGTGTAAGTGTGTGTGTGTGTTAAAAACATATGCATGCGCCTGTAAATATTTAAATTATAAATGTGTGTGCGTATATGTAGGTATTTTAAATATTTATGATCTATATATTTATAAACACACATATATATACATATATTACACTGATACACATGTATAAATGAATTATATGAATTATATAATTAGTGTTTGTGTGCATATAAATCTATAGAAGTCTATATAAGGGGTGCATCGATGTGGGAACACACTTCTCCTGATGCTGAAATATAATCAGATCTAAACGTCTGTCTCTGATGCCGATGTTATTCACGGGACACTGGTCCCGCTCTCGTTTCTCTGGTAAGCACTGCTGTTTTGTCCCGCCAGCGATAATGAAGCAGTGTGTGTTGTGCAGCAGCAGTGACTCTCAGGGTGAACAGGGTCCAAAATAAAGGCCTGCAGCAGCTCAGAGAATACCACACATTCCTCCCCGCACTGACAGGGCGCAATCACAACTTGGGAGCGTTTGGAAAGTCTCTGCCAGCCCAACCAGCTCAGGAATTCCCACCGTTTCCCTGGAGAGGCCCCCAGACGGCACCACATGGCCTAATATGGAAGAGGCCAAAATGCAGGAATTGAGGAAGTGGCTGTGCAGTAAACACAGATAGGCCCAGCACTGCTCCCATCATCTCCCACCCCTCCGCTCACCCATCAACCCACCCGAGGGCTCGATGTGGGTCCGTCCTGGGCCGGCTACGCTTTTCAGGCCTTACAGCTTTCAGGAACATGCAGCTCAATAACTCAGAGAGGATGTGGTTTCATAACGGCTGTGTTTACACTTCACTTCCTCACTTTCTTCCCAATTCTGAGAAGTGTCGCCGGACAGTTCACACTGGTCCTAGAAAGTCAAGTCAAGTAGGTTTTTATTGTCATTTCAGCCACATACACAGGACACAGTGACACAAAATCACGTTCCTCCAGGACCAGGAGCTACACATAGGATGACATCAGACACAACATAAGAAACAAGACAAGGCAAACAAGTGCAGACAACAACAGACAGAACATTCTTCCATCGGAGAGCCGCAGTGTTGTGGATTGAAGCAGTCCAGGTTGTTGGGCAGTGTACCAGAGCAGCAGTGTTACGACTAAAGTGCAGAGTGAAATAAATAAGTGGCGGTGAGGTGGTTCAGAAGACATTAACAGTTCAGAAGTCTGATGGCCGGGTGAAGAAACTGTTTCCCATCCTGGAAGTGGAGGCCCGTATGCTGCGGAACCTTTTCCCGGATGGCAGGAGGGAGAAGAGAGTGTGGGAAGGGTGGGAGGGATCACCCACAATGCTGGTTGCTTTGCGGATGCAGCGAGCGGTGAAAATGTCCTGTACAGAGGGCAGAGAGACCCCGATGATCTTCTCAGCGGTTCTCACTACCCGTTGTAGGGACTTGCGGTCTGAGACGTTGCAGTTCCCGTACCAGGCAGTAATGCAGCCGCTCAGGATGCTCTCGATGGTTCCCCTGTAGAAGATGGTGAGGATGGGTGGTGGGAGATGGGCTCTCCTCAGTCTGCACAGGAAGCAGAGACGCTGCTGCTTGCTTTGTGAACTGTTCTTTGTGAAAGTGTCTGTAGCTGTCAGGGCTACAGGTGGTTTGGGTCGTTGCGAACAGTAAAGCTGATTCTGGGGCAACAGTGGGACAGTCAGAGAGTAACAGTAAGGCTGGGTTTGGGGTAATAGTGGGACAATAATGGGACAGTATTTGGGCAACAGCAAGGCTGGGTTTGGGGAAATGGAGGGGCAATATTGATAAAGAAATGTGGCAACAGCAAGACTGTGTCTCTCCTGCAGATGGGTTGTTTGTGGAGGAACCTTTAAATGAGACATAATTCCTTTGTTTTGAAACTTGCAGTGCCATCCAGTGGCTGATCACAGAACAGTCTTACTCTGAAGTGAGAAAATGAACTGTTCTTCACTACTGAACCTGGAACAGTTCAGACCTTGGACTCACAGAGTTTGGGTCCAAATGGAAATTCTTTAGTCCAGAATAGACTAATGTCTCCAACAATGGAGGTCAATGTTCACCCAGATCTCTTCTGTAAACACGTCCCAATAAGACCTCCTCCAGATCTTCATGAAGGTGGATCAGACTTGTGGGTGTGGATTAGGACACAGTAGGGCAATCTGTAAGATACAAACATCTAACCTCAAACCCCAGAGCTGCTGTTCAGACTGATCTGGGATCAGATTCCTTCGTATTCTGTTGTGTTTAAAAGGCTTTACTTTCCAAGAAAGTCTGGCTCTTTGGAAGCAAGTTTGATCCCATAGACCAACGTGTCCTCACTGAAGGGCTGGGTTTGAGGTAAAGGAGGAACTTTGTTGCGAAACTTCAGCTTTAAAGTGGGAAGGACTGTGTTGCTGTGATTCAGGGCCTTCGGGTTGTGACTGTTTGAGAGTTTTTCTTCGATACGTCTCACGGTTGAAGAGTGAAACTGGGTTAGTGGGTCTAAGCTGAATCAGTAGAAATCCTCCCTGCCACACACACACACACACACACACACACACACACACACACACAGATTGCAGCCACACACTCTAATCTGAGCTGGAAATCTGTCTCTACATGATCTGTTTAATGTCTCTATAACTCTGGTTTTGTCTAAGTTTAGTGCAGGACACACACACACCCACACACACCCACACCCACACACACCTCTTCCAAAGGGACCACTTACACAGATATATTTGTGTGACAAATATTTCTAATCACAAAAAATAGTTAGATTGAAAAAAAAAAAAAACTAAAAAGGTTCCACCTTAAACTGTAGAGCTGTGATGTTCTTGTGGCCATGGAGACGGTGATGAAAGTGAAGCGGTGAAGTTCATGTGGATTATTTTCAGTAGATTGTTTTTATTGGAGTTGAAGTTCGAGGCTTTAATAGTCTTTAATTCTATTAATATGGAGTGTCACTTTCAGCACAGACAGGCGCTCCAGACGTCCTTCAGAGAACACGTCTCCTCTACTCTCAGTACACTCCTGTACTTTTACTTTACACACTCTCAGTACACTCCTGTGTTACTTTACACTCTCAGTACCATGTGTACTTTTACTTTACACTCAGTACATTCCTGTACTTTTCTTTACACTCTCCAGTACATTCCTGTACTTTTTACTTTATACTCTCAGTCATTTTCCATTACTACTTTTCTCAGTACTGCTGAGTAAATGGAACTACTCAGGTTAAAAAAAATGAAGTATCTGTACTTCTATTGGGGGAAAAGATAAAGATACATACATGCATACATGTTGGCTTTAAAAAACAATCAGTGGGTCCAGACTTTGGTCCATAAACACGTCTTGACTGATCTACTGCATCTGGATGGAGATCTTATGTGCTGATCCTGGAGGTTCAGTGTTCAGCAGTGTTTGGTGGATTTCAGGCTTAAACACATCAGGTTTAAGTTTATCGTCAGGTTTAGGGAGAGTGTTTGAGAAGGGGAACCACCAAACCAGGCTAGATATCAGGACTCCAGGTCCAAGATTTGGCAACCCCAAACTTCCTCAACAAGACGTGTGGAGTGTGTGGAGGTCGCTCCTGCAGGTGCAGAGGTGCTGTCGGCGGTGTTTTTGAAAGCTGGCCGGTTTTCTGCAGGATCCACTGGTTGTAATTAGTTACTCTGGTATAAACTCCAGGACGGAGTTCCCTGGAACATCCTTCACCCCAGCTCACCACTCCGTACAGAAGCGGACATCATTCAGCTGCATACCAACGGACCCGATCCCCTGCACAGAACACAGAGACAAAAAAAGGGTGTGAAAGTGAAAGTGACTGCCATTGTGCCACGCACCATAGCAGTGGTCTAGTGTTTGGGGATGAAGCCCTGGGTTTGGAAGGTTATGAGTTCTCAGATCAGTAGGTTGCCCTGAGATACCATAGAGCAAGGTACTGCCCATGTCACTGCTCCCTGGGAGCTGGATATGGCTGCCACCTGCTGGCAGGTGTGAATAGATTAAATACGGAGAATTCAACCAAATACTCCTTCTATATTTAACACACACCATGCAGCAGGGGCACCTATGCGTAATCTACTGGTCTGGGATTTAAACTCAAAAACTTCAGATCATTGGGCCTAATCCTTAAACACTAGACAACGGCTTTGTGTGTGTGTGTGTGTGTGTGTGTGTGTGTACGGTTTCAGTATGCACTATTTTACATGGTTTGTAAAATAAGGTTTGAGTTTGGAAATATGTTTTTTGTGAATCATGATAAATCACTATCAAAGCAACATTTTTTTAAAAAGTGACAAGCTATAAAATTCCACTGCCTTTTAGGCTGAACAGTTTTTATACCAAAATCCCCTGAAATTTTTGCAATTTCCATTCAAAAGGGCTGCGGTTTTAATGTTATCCTACATTCATCAATAGTTCCGATCGTGATAGTTTTATAATAAAATTACATGAACAATGAAAAGCTTACAAAATGGTCTGGGTTATAGCATTTATCACATTAAAATAGTGCCTAGATAATAGCCTGAATGAACAATCTCTTCAAAATGCTGGAGAAATACAGCAATTAGATATTTTTCCCAAGTCCTTCAACACAAGTGCCATTAACTCTTAATGCAGCATCAACCAGCTTATATATTTTGTGATCATCTTCAGGTTTAATTGTGCCTGTAGCTTTAAAAACTCTCAATCCTTCACTCACAATTCATTTAAAAGCAGTTTGAATGGATTAATCCTTCACTGTGTCGATATGAATTTTAAAACTGTATTTTACGATGAGGGTCTACAATCAGTGGCTTTTACAGCAACACATGCAGCGCTTGAGAGGCTGAGAAATTCACCTAATATTAATATATTGTTTAGTTAGATGTTGAACTACAGAAGTTAAAGTGCTAGGTTTATGGTATTTGAGGATAAAATACATATTTTGACATGATCACTATTCAAAAATCTAAATTTTTTACAGCCAACAATAGAAAAAAACATAAAAACTGACCTTACAGGCGTCCACGCTCCAGTCCGGAGCCCCAGCACAGAGCATGTTTTCGGTGATCATGTTGCCATAGTAACTTTTGCTGGAACATACATCCTGCGGCAACAGTTTAACTTTTCCTTCTCTGAGGTACTGAGAATTATACCATAACCCTGTAACAAAAAGCACTTCTCTTTGGTTGTTCTTATTTTACCCCAATTCAGTGTCTGAGATGTGAGCAATGGAAGTCATCCACTGGTGTGAAAAGAGTTCGAATTACTTTATACTGGTGGTGAATGGAACCAGACATCACAAATCCAGTCCCTCCAGTAAAGCTCCACGTGTCTCTGTGTATTTCTTCTTCTTCTTTTTCTTTTGGCTGTTCCCGTTTAGGGGTCGCCACAGCGGATCAACCGTCTCCATTTCTTATGGTCCACTGCATCTTCCTCCTTCATACGGATCACATGTCCTCTCTCACCATGTCCATAAACCTCCTCTTTGGTCTTCCTCTTCTCCTCTTTCCCAACAGCTCCATCTTCAACATCCTCCTCCTGATATACTCCTCGTCTCTCCTCTGGACACGTCCAAACCAACACAACCTTGCTTCTCTAAGTTTGTCTCCAAGACGTCTGGTCTCACTACTGTTCTGTAAACCTTCCCTTTTATCTCACTGGTCCCCATCTGTCACAAATCACACCAGTCACTCTTCTCCACCCATTCCAACCTGCCTGCACTCTCTTCTTCTCCTCTTTCCACACTCGCCGTTTCTCTGAACTGTCCACCCCAAGTATTTCAACTCCTCCACCTTCACTTCCTCTACTCCCTCCATCCTCACCACTCCACTGTTCAACCTTTTACTATTGCAAACAAAAATGGGCTCAGCACCAATGAGTAATGATGTTAAAATCGTCTAAATTAGGAGACTTTTCACCTCATAGCATCTCCCTCCACCATGAAAGGGTTATGTTTCCTTCAAAAATCTTCTCCAAAGTCTGGTAAAACAGTGTCTCATGCATCAGGTTGCATCTTCACCACCGTTTGTTTATGAGGGACATTCAGATGTCTGGTTCCGTGTTTAACACCAAACCCAATCCAAATTCTGTTTTTTTTTAACATCTTAACCACTTAATTCAGAGGACAACTGGTTCTACTGCTATTTAGGATCTTACATGATTGTATGACCTCCATCAGGAGTTGCTGTGATCATACCTTGTTGTTCTTTTCCATAACCAGCAATTTCGCAGGACGTTCCATCTGGAAGCGGGGACTGAGGATGAGCAACGCACACGGTCCTGACGGAAGTGGACTGCACTGCACACGCACCATCCAGACCACTGATCTTCAGCAATGCTAATCACACACAAACACACACACACACACAAACACACTGGAATGTAAGAATCTGAAAGACAAACCATGATGGCTAGCCGACCAGGACAGAACATCTCCAACACTTAGCAGTCTGTTCCTCAAATACACTCAAGTTTTGTTTACTCTCATTTTCAGTCCAGTCTCTGTACCTGAGCAGTTCTCCAGAACTTCCTGAAGGACAGTGTTGTTGTCTCTCATGTTCAGTCAGTCTCTATTGCACAGGCAGTTCTCCAGATCTTCCTGAAGGACAGTGTTGTTGTCTCTCATTTCAGTACAGTCTCTGTACCTGAGCAGTTTCAGAAGCAGTGTGGGATCATCTCCTCACAGAGAAAACAAAAGGCAGCCAGCGTCCAAAGGAGAAGCTTTGGACATCACTTCAAAAAGCTCGGAAGAGCTCCTGACTTAAAGGAGCTGGTCTAAGAGAGTTGAGCTGTGCTGAAGAATATGATGGTGGTGGTGAATATTGACTTAAAGCTGGTTAGAATGAAACTCTCTTTGTGTTTAGACTGGAGTTACATGTGTTTGCACAGGTTGCAGCAAAACACTACATCTGTTTTCTCATTTTCCTACAAAGTATAAAGAAACTCCTCAAGACTGAGGTGAACAGGATGTTCCCGTTATTTATTTGTAAATGAACTTTGTTCTGATTGGCTGCTGTGTATTGTGGCTGTCTCAAAAAGCACTCTTAAACACTCCTTATAACTTCATCACAAGTTTTAAACTGTGATGTATGATATGTTTTGAAGAGGTCAACATAGCACATCAAATACTTATTTTCTGTCTTTTCTGTGGCTTTGAGCTTTGAAGTGTTACCGATGTCGTTGTTGAAGCTGCCGTCAGTGTTGTCGAAGTCTTCATGCGTGTAGAGCTTCGTCACTCTGAACTCCTGCTCTTTCTTTTCGTCCGTTTCGTTCAGGGCGTTTTTGCCCAACACCACCCACAGTTTCCCAGTGTCGGTCTGAGGCCTGCAGATAAAGAGAAAACCAGCACAGTCAGCCTTCATCCAATCAGAGAGAGAGAGATAATCGAAGAGTTGTGAGAAAAAGAACAACAAAGAAAAAGAAAGATTAAGATGATTAGATGGAGGACAAACCCATGCCTGGTTGGTGGAAATGCATATTTGTGAGTAAAATATCTTTGTATTCAGAGTTAAGGGCACAAAATGTGCCGATCTGGTTTAAGGTTATTTTGAAAATTAAGTGTTCATCCTTAAACACATTTTCAGGCCAAGACCCATACGATTACTCACAGTGAAAGGTCTCAAAGAAAGGTGGTGGTCTAGTGGTAGAGATTCCTTGCCTATATCAAGATGTCCCAGGTTCAAATCCACCTCTGGCACTCTACCACTGGGTCCCTAGGCAAGACCCTGAACCCTGAGTTGCTCCAGGAGGGCTATGCCTGCACACTACCAGTCAAATGTTTTTAGAACATCCCATTTAAAAATTTACATTCATTTATTTCAAGCAGTTCAAGTCCAAAGAATAGGTTCAAAAGGTAAGTGGTGAACGGCCAGAGGTTAAAAAAGGTAAGGTTACCCAAAACTGGAAAATAATGTGCATTTCAGAATTATACAAGAAGAAAGAGAGAAAGAAAGTGAAAGTGACTACCCTTGTCATTGTGAAATGCAGCACAGCACAACAAAATTACACCTCTGCGTTTCACCCACACGTGCAGCAAGGGACAGCTATTGAAAACGCCCCAGGGAGCAGTGGCAGGGATGGTACCTTGCTCAAGGGTACCTCAGGGCAACCTACTGGCACTGGTAAGGGGTTTAAACCCACAATCATTTAATTCTGGGGCCAACTGCCTAACCACTAGGCCACCGCTGCCCCATAACAAGGCCTTTTTCAGGGAACAAGAAATGGGTGACCACCTTAAAGCTGCTCTGCAGCAATGGATGTTGATCAAGCCTTGAAAGTTCCACCAGTTCCCAACTTTTCCTGATCACTTCCTCTGTCTGCAGAACAGCAGTGTTGGAACCACCTATGGTACCTTCCTGTGCAACAATGCAATGAAGAATGGAAAAGAGACCTTACCTGCAGAGAAATTGCAAAGAAAGTCAAGATGTCAGTGAGTACAGTCTCCTTAGTGATCACAAGGCTCTCAGAAACTGTGAGAAACTCTGACAGGAAGAGGTCTGGTAAACCCTAAACCCCAACAGCTTCAGAAGATGAGCTTCTGAGAGTCAACAGATTGTGTGATATGCGGCTCATAGGACCACAGCGCCCAGCAAAAGCAATGGTGATTGCTTTCTGAGCGCGTCTCAAGTTCAGCTGTAAAGAAGACTTTTGAGCTGCAGGTCTGACAGCAGAGCTCCAGCAAGAAAGCCTCCCAGACATCAGAATAAGAAAAAGAGGCTCGCCTGGACAATGAAACACCACCAATGGACTTCTGAAGACTGGAAGAAGGTGTTATGGACCAATCAATCAAAATTTGACATCTTCAGATCATCACGCGATTCTTGTACTTTTTGTAGAGTGTGGCATCAGCTGTTAGACATGGAGGAGGAACCGTGATGGTCTGGGGCTGTTTGTTGGATCCAGGGTTGGTGACGTACAGAGGGAGAGGCACCTGAACCAGAACTACCTCAGAACAAGATGGTAAGCTTGAAAGCATGGAGTGGCAGCAGTCTCCAGACTTAAACCCCATCAAGCTGGTTTGGGATGATCTGGAGAGAAGAGTGAAAGCAAAGTGACCTACAAGTGCCACAGATTTATGGGAACTTCTGCCAGAGAGTTGGGAAGAACCTGATAACCTTGGACATTCCTTCTGGAGCAACTTGGGGTTAAGGGTTTGCTCAGGAACCCAATGGTGGTGGTACTGCTGGAGGTGGGATTCCAACCTACGACCTTGTGGTCCCTTATGTAAGCATCCTACCACAAGAACCAACAACACTGAGTATCTTTATTCCTTCCAGATGTTTAACTGAGGACTCTGGTTAAGTGAAAGTGACTAACTGTCCTTGTGAAACACAGCACACAGTGAACGAAATCAATAAACGAGATCAAATAACAGCGGGAAACCAGATGTGACCCAGTTTCATGGCATGGCAGTCAAACTAAGTGAATTCACTGCTGTATTTTATTCGCAAATGAAATCTGACCCATCAGAGAAGCAGTGTGCTGCAGTCGGACCCAGCAGGGGCGATGAGACTCCAGCACAGCGGACACTCGGCGTAAAGCCCGACGACCTCCAGAATAACGCCGCCATCAGGGTGAGCTCTGACTTTCAATGCTCAGAGCCACTCGATCTTTAACCTCCGCCCACGACGCTCGCCGCAACTCCAAGCTTAAAGAAGAAAACAAAATTCTAACCCTTAATCTCATCTGCGTCTTGATCCCACACCTGCAGTAATACCATCTAAGTGTTAATCTCACCTGCAACTTAATCCCATGCCTGCATTAATCTCATTTGAGTGTTAATTTCACAAAGATGGAGTCTTAATCCCATAAATGCAGTAATATCAATTGTGTCTTAATCCCATAATTGCAATAATCTCAACTGTGTTTTAATCCCATAATTGCATTTCCTCACCACTCTAATAATCCCCTACATCTAATATCACCTGAAACATAATCTAACCTGATTCTAAACTCCATCTGAAAGATAATCTTTGGTTAGTAGCTAACTCCATTGAATGTTAATCTCACCTGTGTCTGCCTAGTCTGAGCTGTCAGTGGAAGGCAGTGGAGTGAGCTGATGAGACTGAAGGGAGAAAAAGGGGCAGAGTTAGTATGTTTAACCCCCTCTAAACAAACTCACACACACACACACACTCTCACACACACACACACACACACACACTCCAGAAAGAAAGGATGGGGACAGAGAATGGAAGGATGTAGTGATGAGGCAGAAAGTGGAGGGATGGTAGGTTAAGGGTAAAGAAAGGAGGAATAGTTGTAGAGAATGGAGCAATAGTGGGACTGAGATAAAGGAAGGACGGAGGAAGAGAGTGGAAGGATGGAGGTAGAAAATGGAATGATGGAGATAGAGAATATAGGGAGGGAGGTAGAGAATGGTGGGATGGAGATTGGAAAATGGAAGAATAGGGTGAAGAGATAGATGGAGGGAGGTAGAGAATGAAAGATGGAGGCAGAGAATCAAGAGGTAGAGGTAGTGAATGTAGAGAATATGGGATGGAGGTAGAGAATGGAGGGAGGAGTGGAGTTAATGTTTGGTGGGATGGAGGCTGGTGAGGTGGAGTGGAGAATAGAGGGATGGAGGATAGTGTTGAGAATGGAGGGAGGAGTGGAGGTAAAGCATGGAGGGATGGAGGTAGAAAACAGATGGATTGTGTTAGAGAACAAATGGATAGAGGCAGAGAATGGAGGGATGGAAGTAAAAAAAACGGATGAATGGTGGTAGAGAACGAATAAATGGAGGTGTAGAGACGGTGATGAAAGTGAAGCGGTGAAGTTCATGTGGATTATTTTCAGTAGATTGTTTTTATTGGAGTTGAAGTTCGAGGCTTTAATAGTCTTTAATTCTATTAATATGGAGTGAGATTCAGTTCACTTTCAGCACAGACAGACGCTCCAGACGTCCTTCAGAGGAGACACGTCTCACTCTACACTCTCAGTACACTCCTGTACTTTTACTTTACACTCTCAGTACACTCCTGTACTTTTACTTTACACTCTCAGTACATTCCTGTACTTTTACTTTACACTCTCAGTACATTCCTGTACTTTTTTCTTTACACTCTCAGTACATTCCTGTACTTTTTTCTTTACACTCTCAGTACATTCCTGTACTTTTTGCTTTACACTCTCAGTACATTCCTGTACTTTTTACTTTACACTCTCAGTACATTCCTGTACTTTTTACTTTACACTCTCAGTACAATCCTGTACTTTTTACTTTATACTCTCAGTACATTCCAGTACTTTTTACTTTAACTAGAGAGAGAGAGAACCTGCAGCGGTTGTGCCGGCCTAGTCCCAAGGTCCTGCTGTCTGCCCCAAACTCACTCCGGCTGTTTTCCGGATCCCATTCCAAACATTCCCGCCCACTTTCCGTCCGTGCCACAGGGCCTCGGTACCGCAGGCCCAAGCCAACAATACAGGAGTCAGATTCATCTGCTCACTCACACACACACACACACACACACACACACACACACACACACACACACACACACACACAGCAGCAACAGCATGAATAAAACATATAATAAAATCCATATCAGGACTTTCATTGTTTCTTCTGGAGTCATCCAGAGCGGGTTTGGAGTGAAACGTATCAGATTTCTTTACAGTGGTGGTGAATGGAACCAGACGTCACACCAATCTGCACATTTTATTTCACAAGTGAAGCTCCAGTTGTTTTACTCAGCCACTAGAGATGCACAAGCTCGTGTATTTCTTCGTGCTGGCCTCAGTACCGGATAACCAGTGAGGGTTACATCAGGAAGGACATCCAGTGTAAAACTTTCACCAAATCAATATTCAAGAGAAGGGTACCGGTACTGATCTTCAAGAATAAGGGTGATGAACAGAGCTGTAGTAACTACAGAGGGATAAAGTTGATCAGACACACCATGAAGTTCTGGGAAAGAGTCGTGGAAGCAGGTTAAGAAAAGAGGAGATGAACAGCAGTATGGTGTAGAAAGAGCTCTACAGAACCAATGTTTGCTCTGAGGTTGTTTATGGAGAAGACAGAGAAAGATTTACAGGATGGTAGTGAGACCAGCTATGTCTGAAACAGTGGCCCTGATGAACAGACAGGAGGCGGAGCTGGAGGTGTCAGAGTTAAAGATGCTGAGGTTTCTGTTGGGTGTGACGAGGATGGACAGAATTAGAAATGAGGATATTAGAGGGACAGATCAGGTTGGACGTTTCGGAGACAAAGTTAGAGAAGCAAGGTTGTTCCGCTGTGGCGACCCTTAACCCTCCAGGTTTCTCTGAGTGTCTCTATGGGACGGTGATGATGGTAAAATAATGAATCAGAGCTAAATCAGGGACTATTTTGTCCCACGATGTATCCCTCCACTATGAAACTCCAAACTCAAGCAACAGCTCAGCCATCAGGCAGGGTCTCCACCACCATTTCATGTCTGAGGGACATTGAGACATCTGGTTCCATTCACCGCTTTTGGTAACAATTCTTTCTCTCTCTGGAACAAACTGTTTGGAGGAGGACTTCATTTAAAGCCTTTAAGGCCACTGTAGCAAACTTCAAACAAAAATGTTTGCAGTAAGGATGTTTTCACTCAATCTTTTCAGATGAAAACCAAAATGAAGAAGTGAAGGAGTTGAGTACCGATCTCACAGGAGGACCCACCGAAGCCATCAGGACACAGACAAAACATGTGCTGTCCCGTGTGGAGTGTGGAGACAGATCTCCCACCATTCAGACACTTTGGCCCTGCACACACACACACACAAACACACACACACACACAGCATAAAAACAAAGTCTCTTTCCCCTAAAAGTGAAAGTGACTATTCTGGTCATTGCGAGGTCACAGCACAGCACACAGTGAACCACAACGAAATTGGATCTCTGCATTTCACCGCGACACCGTGCAGCAGGGGGCAGCTATGAAAGAGCCCAGGGAGCAGGGACGGGGACAGTACCTTGCTCAAGGGTACCTCATGGCAACCTACTGATAGGGGTTTGAACTCACTATCTTCCAATCCTGTGGCCAACCCCTCCTCCCTAGAGCAGCTGATCAGACACGACGTCGCGCTCATCAAAAATAAAAACTCATGTCCCTGTTTTTCAGTTTATCACTTCACTCGCAGACAAGCGCTGCCTTGATTAAAGGTTGACGAAGGATGGAGGAACAGAAATGGTTGGAATTAGAATTTCATTGCATGGACTTAGAGTCAATGTCTTCAGCATGCTGGCCTCTCTCACTCCTACAGATGATTTAGCTTCACTACCAAAAGAGGTTCGTGTGAAAGTGGACACTAAAAGGACGACCCGGTCAAACCGCTCTGCAGAGCTGAGCTATCCGATCTCTCCTTCATCAGTCAAATCAACTCAAATCAAATCAAATAAACCCAACGATAAAATAAAGAAACAAACAAAAATAGACCAAACAAATAATATTAAAAATAAATAATCAAGTAAATCATGATTCCTAAAAGAATGATCATTTATATTTATAATATTTGTTTTATTTCAGGAACTAATAAAAGTAAAAGTAAAGCAATTTCTTTTTACACATTTTCGTCACCAATATCTATTTTTTATGCGTGTAGTTCTGGTAATTTCAGGGATGCTAATTGGTGTGTGTCTAATTGGTGGGATGCTAATTTGTAGTACACTAATTGGTGGGGTTCTAATTGGTTGAATGCTAATCTTTGTTGTTCTAATTGGTGAGATGCTAATTTTTGGTGGTCTAATTGATGGGGTTCTGATTGGTGGGGTTCTAATTGGTGGGATGCTAATTGGTGGGCTGCTAATTTGTGGTACTCTAATTGGTGGGGTTCTAATGGGTGGGATGCTAATTTGTGGTGTTCTAATTGGTGCGGTTCTAACTGGTAGGTTTCTAATTGGTGGGATGCTAATTTGTGTTGGTCTAATTGGTGGGATGCTAATTTGTGTTGGTCTAATTGGTGGGTTTCTAATTGGTGGGATGCTAATTTGTGTTGGTCTAATTGGTGGGTTTCTAATTGGTGGGGTTCTCAGCTACTAAGACATTAAACTAGGCTTAGCTGATCTGCTAAATTTGGGTGATTTCTTTTCACCAGAATGATAAAGGTCTGTGTTCCAGATGTGAAGGTTTCTGCACCTCTGAAGTTGGGCGATATATTGGAGAATGGTTTCCTTCTTCTGTGGACAGCCTGTAGGAAGAGACAGAGGTTTCAGGTTGAATTTGGACGTCTTTAAGATCGTTAGAGAAGCTCCAGTAGATTGTGGCTGTCTTGCTCACCGCTGTGCTGTGGGAGGCCATCAACAGCAACATCAATACACACATCAACAGGTCCCTCATCCTGTCTGTCCTGTCCCGCAGTACACTGTCCACTGTCCCTGTCCCACCGCCTCAACAAGTGTCTGGAAACAAAGAGTGAGTCGGTGAGCCCAAACTCTGGGGATATTTTAATGATCGTACCATTTTACGGCATTAATACTGCATAAATTAAATTTTTTTCCATCAACACACGTGTTCCAGGAACAATTTCCACATGACCATTTCAAATCACTTTATTAAATACCATAAGGCCGCTTCTGTAACTGTACCTTAAAATTGGACCTAAAATTCTCCTTTTCAGATTTGATCACTTAATTAAGTGAAAGTGAAAGTGACTGTTCTCGTCACTGTGAAACGCAGCACAGCACACAGTGAGAC
This sequence comes from Hepsetus odoe, assembly GCA_017165825.1. NCBI lineage: Eukaryota > Metazoa > Chordata > Actinopteri > Characiformes > Hepsetidae > Hepsetus > Hepsetus odoe. The sequence continues at coordinate 1,352,393 of CM029378.1, forward strand.
ACAACAAAACTCACCTTCTGCATTTCACCCATACACACAAACACCATGCAGCAATTGAAAAGCAGGAGCAGCGATGGGGACGGTACCTTGCTCAAGGGTAGCTGAGGGCAACCTGCTGGTCTGGGATTCAAACCCACAACCCTCTGATCCTAGGGCTGACTCCCTAACCCCTAGGCCACCACTGCCTTTTTATCTCATTTTTATTTAATCCATGCGAACCTGGTTTTATGCTACATCTTTTCTGACCTGTTTTTATCTTTAATCTGAAACAGTCAGTTAGAGCTCCGGGGTCTTTTAAACTCCCTCCCTTAAACCCCAGTGTGCTCCGGTCTGTACTTGTGTTACACCCCTTCTCTATACGAACTTGCATATAAATCAATGCAAACTCAACCAGAATGTCCTACATGTCCACGCAGTTTTGGATAAAAGTCCAATCAATCATCCAAACCTCCACTGATGTCAGAACTGATATCCTACAGCTCAATCTGTGTTTAAAGCAAAGCTATGACAAGCTCCAGAAAAAAAACCTCGTATCAGCTCTGCTTTTTGTGTTAAACAGCCTAAATCCATAAATAACACCACCTCATTTCCACAAACAAAAATGTTTACTCACAGTTCATGACTGCAAGCATCCTATTGGCCCACATAGTCAGAAATGCTCCGTCTAACGACAGAAAGCATAGCGAAAACCCTACTTCGAGCCAAACAGCATCTTTAAAGCAGCAGCTTTTGCTATTTTTACGTACAAATAAATAGAATGCACTGTACAACCTCAGGAACTCAGGAAACCATGATAGATCCCACTGAAGACTGATTTAGGATATATTCTTCTATCCAGCAGAACCTTACAATTACAGTTATAATACTCCCAAGTTCTCTCCATTTCACAACTGCCAACACGTAACCACTCAACATCAGCAGTGAACGAATCTCCTGATCATCTGGAATCATCTGCTCCTGGTTCTTCACTGCTTCATGTCTTAAGTTAGACGCTTTGTTCTGCTTGAAGGTTCAGACGTAGATCACTGTGTGGATTAACCAACACAGAACTATCAAATTGCTCAGGTACAGAGACTGGACTGAACATGAGAGACAACAACACTGTCCTTCAGGAAGATCTGGAGAACTGCTCAGGTACAGAGACTGGACTGAACATGAGAGACAACACTGTCCTTCAGGAAGATCTGGAGAACTGTTCAGGTACAGAGACTGGACTGAACATGAGAGACAACAACACTGTCCTTCAGGAAGATCTGGAGAACTGCTCAGGTACAGAGACTGGACTGAACATGAGAGACAACAACACTGTCCTTCAGGAAGATCTGAAGAAGCGTTCCTCATCAACACATTAACAAAACAAGAAAGTCTGAAAGCAAAATATGAAGAAATGAAGGAATGATAGCATTGAATATGATTTACAATCTAACTGTGTTCATTATTAATGTGCAACAGTTCTTAGGGACACTAAGCATAAAGTGGGACACAGTGGAGCGTTTCTATTGGTCCATTCATTATGAAAGTTTTTCGCAGTGTCAGGAGTGGCTGCTACGCTCAAATGAAGAAGTGGAGAAGCATTTTTTACAGAAAGCACTGACCAAAATATGGTATTAATGTGAAGAATGGCTTCTCCTAATAATGTTTAACATTTCTCAAAAATGACAAATAAGTAAACAGACATTAAAAATGACTAAAAGTGATGAAAATAATTTTAAACAGACAGAGAACAATAAAACGTGTAGGTTTAGGTACTTCATGTGTAAACAGGCTGTTCAACTGGTTTCAATTAACTCAAACAAACACTTTGACCCAAACACCCATTCGGTGCTACACATCAAAGCACTGTAACAAGCCTGTTACTATGGTTACCAACCATTCAACAGAGAGTAAAGGCTCAGAGATCATCTTACCTCTTGTTCGGATCGGAGTTTGAGCTCCAGTGTGGTTACCTTTGTAGATGTGAGTGTTTTTCTCTCTGCTGGAATAGCCACTCCTTTTATTTACCCTTCCTTTTCTCCGGTTGGTGAGAGGCGGAGGGAGAGTGACGGGCACATGTGTCCTTCCAGCTGTGCAATTTCCCCCCCCCCTTTTTAAAAGAAAGCAAGTCCTGAAAACAGTGATTCAACTTTATGTCCATACACACTCACTGACCATCTCAGGTTTTCATTTCATGGTTGCTTCTCTAAAGCTTCATTTGGGTTAAAACAAATTTTCCAACACAGATCATATTCAGTTATTGCTTCTTGAGTTTCAGTGCAGGAGCCGTGAAGCTGTGAAGCTGTGAAGCTTCTAGTACTGTGCGTAAGTCTTGAGTCTACTTTCATTTTGTGCTATTTTGCTTCAAGAGAGTCACTTTCTTGTATGTTTAATGTTGAGGAACAGTTCTCCAGATCGTCCTGAAGGACAGTGTTGTTGTCTCTCATTTTCAGTTTGATAGTTTTGTGTTGGTTAATCCACACAGTGATCTACGTCTGAACCTTCAAGCAGAACAAAGCGTCTAACTTACGGCATGAAGCAGTGAAGAAACAGGTGCAGATGATTCCAGATGATCAGGCCAGTATTTCTGCCGAATTGATGTTCAAAATAAACTTAAATATCTGCAAATTCAATGCCTGAGCAACTGCTTCCATGTGAAATGGCTCAGACTGGGATTTATTCACAGTGGTGGTGAATGGAACCAGATGTCTCCACCGCAAATCTATACCATCTGTTTCTTCTAAAAACTGACCAGTGAAGCTCAATGTGCTTCTATGGGACGTTCATGAGGGACTACTTTGGGTCATAATATGTCCTTCCTCCATGAACGGATCCAGAAACTTCTCCAAACCTATAACAAGGTCTCAGACAGACCACCATTTCATGTCTGTGAGGGACATTCTGGTTCCATTCACCACCACTGTGAAGAAATGTTTGAGTAGATATTTGAACGATAGGCCTTCTAAAGAAGAGTCTGCCCAGACTTTCGAGTCAAGTAGGCTTTATTGTCATTTCAATCATATACGCAGTTCACAGTGAAAACAACGTTCCTCCAGGACCCTGGTGCTAAACGTGAGACACATGGGACTTGACGTAGAACGGGACACAAGACAAGAGACTAAACAAGAGCTTTTTCCACACCATCCATACCGCTGACACACCCAGTGTATCTAAATTGCTCTTAGCCCTGATTCAGACCACAGTATCGAAAAACTGTCAGGTTTAGTCGCTATGGTGACTCACACTTTCTCTTTGTTCTGTTGCACAGATTGCAACAGTTCTGACTGTGTGATCCAGATTAACAGCCCATCTTGGCTCCACTGTTCACATACTCGGCTCCTTCATCAGCCTAAATCTTACCACGTGCAGGCCTACATCATCCCTGAGAGCAGACTCGGTCCTGACTCGACGAGGCGAGTCTTTATGAAGGTCTTGAGCCACCCTCAGTTCTGAGAAAGACGGATGATCCTATGAGTCAGAAAATGGGTCATAAACTCTGAACATGTAGAAACAGGCAGACCTGAGCTTAAAGCGAGGCGTCAGCTGATGATCCATCCTTGATCTCTTGATGCCTGGTTCTTTAAACATATACAGGGGATGTCCCCATGTCCCACACAGAAAGGACCTAGACCTTCCCTTCAGGAATCGAACCCAGGACCTTCTCACGGGGATTCCTGCTTCATTTTACTGAACACAAGTTTTCTGCATTAATTTTACACTTTTAAAATCTTCTGGTGAAGATTAAGAGCATTCATTCGATCTGATTCAACATGTACTCCCTGCATCCTAACCACTCTACTGTCCTCACTTTTATTCACACTCGCATGCAGCCTTTCTCCACTGATGTCCACATTCCTCTCTAAAAGATCAAACTAGAGCAACTAATGAACTGAAGACAATTTTTAGCTTTTCTTTAAAAAAAAAAAAAAAAACGGCTAACAGTCCAGGGGCAGATCTGAGCTGGTTCCAGCAGGGGGCAGCAGATTGTCTAACTGGCATTTCGCCCTGTTTAGATTCTTGCTGAGCAGCTCCTGCTGATGTAAAAGACCCACGAGGTTGATCTTTGTCATTCCAGGTTTCCAAACTGAAGGACTAAAAATGGAATAGAACTTGTAACTTTGTCATCCAGCGATTCTTGGAGCTGGAGTCGTCCAGCGATTCTTTTGGTGAAGTGAAAAAGTGAAAGTGAAAGTGACAACCCTTGTCATTGCGAGGTCATGGCACAGCACACATGAACCACAACGAAATTGGACCTCTGCATTTAACCCATGCACACTCAAACCCGTGCAGCAGTGGGCACCTATTGAAAGCGCCCGGGGAGCAGTGATGGGGACGGTACCTTGCTCAAGGGTACCTCAGGGCAACCTATTGGGAAGGGGTTTGAACCCCTGATCCTCCGATCATGCGGCTAACGCCCTAACCGCTAGGCCACCGCTGCCCCGTGTGTTCTTTGTATTATTCTTTTTGCAAGCAAACAAAACAATCACTCCAAAGATCAGGAACATGACTCTTTATTCTGAGCCGGTCCGACGTATTTACAGAATTATTTTACAGAATAAGAACGTGCTGTAGTGCAGTGAGAACGAGGAAACCAGAGCAGATGCACAGTGCAGTTCAGGCTGACGTGTCGAACAGCTTCTCAATCATCTCCTCCACCTGCTCAGGTGAGTATTTGTGGTACTTCTCTGGGTTTTTGGTGAACGCTATATTTGCACACCTGTCAGAAACGACACCAAAACAAGAAAAAGAACTTCAGTGACTTCACTCATTACTGCACTTACAGGATATTTTAGAGAACCTGTGATCAAATATTACTGAAATTAATGCTTTTATTTACATAAAAAAAGAAAAAAAGAAAAGCTGTTTCTAATCATACACTTCATTTGAAAGTGAAAGTGACTACGTCCTTATGAAACACAGAACAGCAAGGTGCAGCCATATCCACCACCAGGGGAGCAGTGATGGGGACGGAACCTTGATCAAGGGTATCTCAGGGCAATTTACTGGTCTGGTATCCGAATGCACGACCTTCTGACCCCAGGGCCGAGTTTAAATGAATTTTCTCACATCCAATTTTTACAAGGATCATGGGGCCAAAAGTATGTGCATATGCACAGAAAGAAAGCCAGAAAGAAAGAGAGAAAAGGAATGAAGAAGAGTTAGAAAAAAAATGAAGACAGACAAAGAAAGAACAAAAAGCAAAAGTGAGAAAGAAAAAAGGAGAAAGAGAGAGAGAGAGAGAGAGACAGAGAGAGTGAGACAGACACCTGTAGAGGAATCCTCTGTAAGCCTCAGAGACGAGTCTTTTCTGAGCCTGTCTGATGGCGTCCCGCTGCTCTTTATCAGGAATGGCCCAAACCTTCTGGATCTTACAGAGTTCCTCCAGACCATCATTAAAACCCTGCAGAGAAACCATCAGAAACCACGGAGACGCAAACACAAATATCAGACTCAGCCTTCAGCTTTAAAGGGGTGTTTCAGTTTGGACGGCTTTTTAAAATGAGGCTCAAAACAAGCCAGCCAATCAGAACAGAGCTCATTTGCATATTTGAGTCACCGCAGCAGAGGTTGGAAATGGTTGGGAAGTAAAATCAAAAAGACTCTGTGCTATAAAAATCACAAATATAAAATCCAATAAAAAATAAATCCAGAACACAGTGATAAAATCTGCCTTTTTGCAAAGTTATAACCGACAATACGGATAGTTTAATTTTTGGATCTTACCTTGAATTTGTCTTTGATCACCTGCCGCTCTTTGTCCTTGAGCTGGAAATGAAATAAATGCTCAGAAAGTTTGTGGTCAGGTCACAAATCAGTGAAAGCTGAACACTGGTGTCCGTCAGGATTACTCTCCAAATCTGCTCACTTTCTTCATGGCCAAGAATAAACCATTCCGAATGTTTCTCTCTCTTTATATATATATATAAAAAAATAAAAATGACCAAAAATGAAACTGTTCAGGAATTACAGCCACCTGCCAGCCTCCTCCAGCGTGCATAAAAGTGTAGAGATCAAACTCCATCGCTCCAGAGAGAGCAGGTGTGAATACTTTTGGAAAAACAGGTTCTCCTGTGTGTGTCATATCTCACCTTGGTTCCAGATTGAGGTGCTGGCATGTTCCGCTCAGTCAGGTAGTCCGTTACCTTCACCCAGCTGTGAAAACACCAGGATTAAAAAAAAAAAAAAAATGATTCGTTTGGCGTTCTAACAAAGGCACAGCAATGTTCTGCAGGTGTAACAGGTACGATGTTCTGCTGGTGGAACAGGTACCATGTGTGGGAGGTGGAACAGATACATTGTTTTGCAGGTGTAACTGGTATCATGTAGTGCAGGTGTAACAGGCAAGATGTTCTGCAGGTGGAACAGGTACATGTTCTACAAGTGTAAAGAAATCCTCTTTTCTTAAACATGCTGATCCATGGTCTTGCTTTTACAGACACATACGAAACAAGAACATAGAACCCTTGTTCTAGCTTCATTGCACTGCCTGTCTGTTCCAAAATACTGTTCCTGGTTTTTAAAGCTCTTAATGGTTCCTCTTCATGCTCCCAGTGCAGTTATTTACAACAAACAAACATTTGCCTTAAAAATGGTCTCAAAATGTAAATCACATGCTTGAAAACGTTACTTTCATTATTTTCATGATGAAGATGATGATGAAGATGATGCTGGTGGTGGTGTGTGTTACCTGCGCTGGTATATCTGAATCTGCTGCTCTATCAGTTCTCTGTAGGAGCTCTCTGCCTTCTTCTGAGTGACGGCCACCAGCTGGATCAGCTCTGACCTACACAGCACAGCAGGAAACGCATCTCGCTGAAAATTCACCCCTCACACACCCTCACGGTCACTCTGAATGGCTCAAATGTATCAATACAGGTCAAAGGACCTTCTTTTTGGTACCCTAGAGAACCACTCTGGCTAAGGAGCAGAGTGCTGAGTGCAGGCGTGTGATTGGTCTGGTGCGGGACGTGGTGGGTTACTCACTTTTCCAGCGATTTGAGGATGTAGTTGTAGTTGTTGTGGAGGAAGATGGCGCTCAGGGCCTGATCCTCATACACTTTAGATTTACTCAGCAGGTTCAGCTGCAGGTTTCCCAGCACTTTACCTAAAACAACACATTTACACGGGGTTAGCGCCCCCTACGGGTCCAACGTTCTACAGCCGTATTCCCTACTCTTCTTCTACCGGCTGCTCCCATTTAGGGGTCTCAGCGTCTTCCTGTCCCCCTGCATGTCCCCTCTCACCACATCCATAAACCACCTCTTAGTCCTTGCTCTCCTCTTTCCTGGCATCTCCGTAATACTCCTCGTCTCTCCTCTGGACATGTCCAAACATGCACTGACTCTTCTCTTACTGTCTCCAAACCGTCCAACATGAGCTGTCCCTCCAGTATACTAGACCCTAATCCTGTCCATCCCAGTCAACTCTGACAACCTGTCTTTTCATCATCGTCTCCAGCCTGTATAGTGTAGCTCGTCTCGCTACCGTCCTGTGAACCTTCCCTTTCACTCTCGCTGGTGCCTGTCTGTGAAAGATCACTCCTGTCACTCTTCTCCACCCATTCATCTTTAGAGCAGATCTCCGAGGCGTGGCCCAGACCCCGCCCACAACAGTAGGAAGGCGAAAACCAATGCAAATCAGGTGAAACAGAAAGGCTGGTCTCATATTTGCTGAAAACTCCTTCATGTCCCCAAAAAATTATGTTTTATGGTTTTTAAAGTGGAACGTTTTCAAAGACGCAGCCCGTAAAGCCAATTAAACTTTCCAGAATAAACTCTTCTTGGAGATCAGAAACAACAAGAAGACACTCGGCACTGTCTGGAGGTGCGAAGGTCTTACAGATGTAGGTGCTGAGGAGTCTGCGGCTGAACTCTGAGCTGTAGCTGCTGGCTGACGAGCTGGTCTCTGGAAAGAAAAGAGACAATTCAGGGAAATGAAACACTTCACACACTCCAGCAAAACATGCACTCCAGACCTGACCTGCTGATCAACATTGAGCCACGATTTCACACCAGGGCCAAAATGATGGAAGCAAAAAAGCCTGTTTTTGTCCAAACACCCACTTCATAGAGTGCTTTATATTTTAAAATGTAATTTAAATTCATTCATTTGGCCAAACACAACCAGGAGAAGCCCTCACTGTGACTTCAGATAAGGTGTGTGTGTGTGTGTGTGTGTGCGCGCGTGTGTGTGTGAGAGAGAGAGAGCTCAGTCTTTCTGCACTGAAACGTCAAATAAATTCTCCAGACAGACAGAAAAACACCAGGACAAAATCAGGCAGATGCGGTCAGACCAGGACAAAATTTTGTCTGCCACAGTCTGACCAGGATAAAAAGTTATTCGGCTACAGTCGGACCAAGACAGACAGACAGAGAGAAAGAGAGAGACAGACAGACATGAGAGTGTAACCTGTTTAAAAAGATGAACAGTTCAGAGAGACAGGAAGGAGGGCGGCTGGTTGTCAACCCCCCCCAGCGTCTTACCTCGGGGGTCTAAGGGAATATTGTAAGTGTCCCCGAGTACTACAGAGCAGAGGCAAAGCAGAAGAGAAAAGGAAGAGAAAGAGAGAAAAGCAAAAGTGCAAGAGGTTAGAAAAGTCTCGTTAGTGCAGAGGAAGCTTCACCAGTCCCAGCCAGGCAGCGTGAAGGGAGGATGGAGAACGGAGAAATGGGGAGAAGGGTCTGGAAAACGGTGGACGACACAGCTCACAGAAGCTCCCCAGCATGTCCTCCTCCAGCCTGTCCTCCTCCTCTGTCCACTAGTTGAAACCGTCTGATTAAGGCTCCCGAGACTCACTGCTGGTCATGAAGTCAGTCAGGTTCTACTGAGTCAAAGACGAGTTCCTCTCAGCAGTGATCAGACGGAGGAACAAGGCTAAACGGTGAAAAGACTTAAAACATTTCAATTTCGGCTGAACAGTAAGAAGTGCAGCCTTGTTCAAAGGGTGGTGCAGCCCGGTCACATGTCCTACAACGTATTTTTGGGATTATTTTTCCAAATTAGGGAGATTTGGAGAAGTGTTTTGCCTTAGGATGTGCTTCACCCAACTCAGAAAAGGAACAGTCTGTGAGCTGGGAGGCTGTGGAGTCTGTCGGCTGATGGATATTCGATATTTTTTTATCACTGAAAACGTCCTCCTGGATTAGAGAAATATAATCCCTATAAATATAATCCCAATCAAACAGCTGTGTATTATAATCCAACCGTACAGAATACATACAACACTCAAAACTAAACATCTCAACACTGATCTTACTTTTTAGATCGATATAGATGGACAGATAGAGAGAGAGACAGATAGAGCTGGCGGGAGAGAGGATAGATGGACAGACAGACAGAGAAAAAGAGTGTGAGGGATATATCTATCTATCTATAAAACATACATAATAAATATTATATAATTAATAAAACATTGAATAGTTACATTTAAACATCTGTCTGACGCTGATGTTACTTTTTCCAATTAAGTATCAGCCAATAGTGAGAAGGCTCCTGGCTCATCCCTCGTTCCCACCTGCTTTACGGAAGTAAATATATCTTTTTTCTATCAGACCCCACTGTAGACACTAAAGCTGCGCTGCACTGTCACCCCTGAACGCTCCGTCTGTTCTCCAGCGGCTCTGCGGAGGGACAGCGTAACGGATGGCGAGAGGAGATGAGAGTTGGGGAGTCTGGACACCCTCTGCAGGACGGGTGGGACGCAGGTCTGACAGGAGACCGAGGGATGCAGGCAGTGAAACGGAGCGAGTGCAGGAGTGAAAGGAGGGAAGAGGGGAAAGCAGAAGCAGAAGATGGGAATGAAGGACGGCAGGAGACGCCCACTCAACATTAAGATCGGGACCAGCTGCGACATGCCAACCAAAACACATTCATCACATTCATCATCACTTCAACACTCTGTTCACAGATCATTCATTTCAAAATACCCTGAGAGGCCAACATCGCTCCCGCGGTCTCCTGGAAATCCAACAGCTGCTGCAGAAACAGGATGGCCTGGAGAAAAGAACAACGGACGGAAGAGAAAGAGAAAAAGAATTCCTAATGAAATACCGAACAAGACAGATCCTCAAAAAGACCGAGAGAGAGGACAGACAATACAGATTGACTGATAGAAAGATAAGACAGACAAAGAAAGATGGATGGACAGATAGACAAATAGCCAGATAGATAGATAGTTAAATAGACAGACAGGATAGACAGATAGATAGAGGAAGACTCACGTTGCTGGTGAGCTCGTGGACGGTTCCGTCTTTAGGCATGTTGTACTCCTTATCTGGATCGTTCTGAGGGGAACACACACACACACACACACACACACACACACACACACACACACAGTCAGTCACTCTTTGGTTACAGACATTAAGCACAGCTGCTTCTTCGAGTTCACTCAACCTTGATGCTGTCTGCGAACTCCTCCAGAGCTTTAGCTCCAGTCGTCTCCATGGAGGTGATCAGAGCGGGCAGCTTGTTCTTGGTGCTGGCAGCTGTACCCTGCACGAAACAGGATATGACATCACACACGGACGCCACACAAGGTGGGAAGGCGTTTCCTCCGAACTCCAACATATTTTAACTCTACATTTTTTTAAGCTGCAACGTCCCGTCTGTCCATCTAAATATTTGTCGGTCTGTCTGGGCCAGCAGTGGTCTAACGGCCCAGGATCAGAAGGTTGTGGGCTCAAACCCCAGATCGGGTTACCCTGAGGTTCCCTTGATCAAGGTACCGTCCCCCTCACTGCTGCCTAGATGCTGGAAACGGCCGCCCCCTGCTGGATGGCATGTGGGTTAAACACAGAGGCCAGTGGTTCCTTTCACTTTCTCTGACTGACTGGTCCGTTAGGAGGTTTTGCCAGTGTTGTTTCCCGCCCGTTTTCAGGCTTCGTCGACACTGATTTCCACCCATTTGGGCCTCAGATGAAGATGTTTTGAAGCTAAATGAGTGGCAGGTGATTCAGAAGCCCCACTTTAGGGGCTCTGCTCGTCCCAGGACGGTCGTACAGCGTGAGTCCGTCTCACCTGCAGGGTGGAGTCGAAGTCGGGTTTGGTCTGTTTGAGGTGCCGGAGGATGGGGAAGATGGTGAGAACGGCAGAGTAATCGTGCCTCAGGATGGCCCGGCGGGCGGCGGTGACGATACTGTCACCGTCCAGCATCAGGTTATCCAGCGCCTCCTGTGGAGAGACAGCACACAGTGTGGTCACGCACACATACACACACACACACACACACACACACACACACACACACACACACACCTCTGCTCGGACGATTTAGGAGGAAAAGATTCACTGCTTCTCATTTACAACCACTACAAAAAAAACAAACAAACATGATTTTAGGAGTCCTCTCGTTCGGGCAAGTGTGTGAAGTGTGTGTGTGTGTGTGTGTGTGTGTGTTTAAGGTGGATTGGAGACCAGGTCGGGGTTTTTCTCCACCTGTCGCCCTCTGAGCGGTGGGATAGACTCCAGCTTCCCACAATCTAATTAGGACGAGTGATTAAGACAGCAGATAGAATTATTATTATTATTGATGTTGTTGCTGCTACACAATAAATAATTTAACAAGCAACAATTATTACACCATGATTATTAGTACTAGTGGTGCATAAACTGTTTAAAAAGTAATTATTTTTGTTGCGATTCTAGATTTTTTAAATAGTTATTATAAACAGCAGCTAATATTTCATCCCTTTGAACTTGTCCGGCTGTAAGAAACTGTTCTTAATGTCTCGCCTGTTTAAGTCCATTTAAATGAATTTAACAGCTCTATAAATTCACCAACTAACAGATGCCCACAGCGCCCTCTAGTGGATCGGAGAGGATGTATTTGTGGGCTGCTGACCTGTATGAGCGAGTCGAAGGTTTTTTTCTGGTGGTGTTCAGGAATGATCTCGGTCAGTAGAGTGTACTCGCTCTGCGCCAGCTTCACAAACGCACTGATGCAGTGGATGTACGAGTCGATCTCCACATCCATGGCATCATCCTTCCCTGAGACACACACACACATACACACAGTCAGATATTCAATGTCCTTACAAAAAAAAAAAAAAAAAAAAAAAAAAAAGCTTCTCCTAAAACTAAAAGGACTCAGATCATTAAAAACAGAACTTTCCTAACTTCTTGGCAAAGAAATAAATTATTCAGGGTTTTTTGTAAAAGGTTTTAATACACAATTCGAACCCTGCTAACGTTCAAAACATCCCAGATCATGGAAACTAAATCAGTTTTTGAGATTTGATACACAAACTTACCTCTTCAGCCTACAGAACTTCAGCCCCACACTAACACAGCGACACTTTCAGCTCAGATTGCTTTTGAATACAGGGCAGCCAATCAGAACAGAGTGCATTTACATATCAGTCTTAATGTTCTGGGATAATCAGAGGCTGAAATAATACTTGTGGCAAATAAACCTGCAAAACCGTCCTACACGAAGCTCGGGGGAAAACTACAAAATAAAAGTAGGATCTGGGAGCACGCCCTCAATGATTGCTAACCGCAAGTCACAGAAGATGAAAGAGTGAATGATGGGCAGAGAGAGTCACTGAAACTCTGGGAGATTCTGAAAAAAGAAGGTTGTAAACTCATCCGTTTTTAACTTCAAAAAGGAGAAAATCCAGCCTGGTCAAAAGGAATGAAACTAAAATGCATTTTATACTTTAAACAGAACATACAGTGAAGTGTGTGAGAGAGAGAGACAGACAGAAAGACACACAGACAGAAAGAGAGAGAGACAGAGAGAGAGAGAGAGAGCGAGAGAGACAGAGAGGTTGATCATTATGGTCCTCATAATTTGTTAAGTGTAAGGGGTGTGGCCTGTGGAGATGGACCTTGGAGTGGGCGGGGCTTTGGAGACTCACCTGAAGACGCCCCGTACTTGTCGCTCAGTGCTTCCGACAGGTGCTTAACCCCACGCGGCTCGTGATCGAAACCTAATTGGTCAGGGGGTACAGTCACATGACCTGAGTCACTGCCTACCATCACCATGGCAGCAGTGGAGAAGCACCGCCCACCAAGCCCACAACCAGGGAAGTGCCCAAGGCCAGTGTGTGTGTGTGTGTGTGTGGACAGAGGCGTCACGACAGCTTTCCTGCGACTGTTTTAATGGAAAATTAACTCTAAATCCTCAAACAGAAACATTAATAAACATTAATTAAAGTTCATAAACTCAGGAAGTCGTTAACAACCTCGTTTTGATGTTTGAACAGGCTCATTATTAATTACCGTGGTAACATGACCAATTACAACACGGCTGAAAAGTGAAGGACTCCAAATCATTATTAACATTATTAATCACAAAATTATTCAAAGTTTTATTTCCCACTTTATCCAAATATCTAAAAGATTTTGGGAAATTAATTACAATGATATTATTATAATTATTTTTAAAAAGGCACACAGTGTTATCTACATATGATCTGTTACAAGTAGTTTTCAAACTTTATAGCCAAAAGAAAAAGTTTAAAATAAAAAAATAAAATAGATAAAATCAATTAGATAGTTATTAATTTATGTTTTTTTTTAATATAATGAATTTAATTACGTATTTTATATATATATTTTTATTTAATTTGGGCCAAAAAACAATCCAACAAACCTACAAAATCTGATCAGCCTGGAAAGCTGTCGTGTCTGTTCGTCTCCGTTCTGTACGTCTGTTGCCCAAAACACACAAAACGGCCTTCAAAAGAGGAGAAGAGATAAAACGACACAGGAGGACAAAGAGACGGAGCACCGGAAGAAGTGATTACCTTCTAGAGGAGTGAGGTTAGAGGCCTTTTTCCCGTCCAGGCCGTGCTGAGAGTACTGTTTCAGCAGGTTCTGAGCTTTACGGATTGTCCCTGCAGCCCCACAGAGCAGCAGCAGGAGAAAAAGAAAGAAAGGGAAGGGAGGAGAGGATCGTGAAAGACAGGAAGAGAGAACGAGGGAAGGCTAGAGAGTGAGGACCAAACCCTAGAACCCATCACCAAGCCCTTCCTTGGGACACACACACACACTCACACGAGAACACACTGGTTAATTCATCGCAGTCACACAGACGACAGTCTTCCTCCGTTTACAGGACGGCTCAACACTCCGCCTCCAAAACCGCTTCATTTGAAATAAACGGCAAAAAAATATTTCATATTGTAGTTGAAAAGTATCAAGATTATTTAATTCTGCCATTTTTACCACTTTTTTTGCAAAATTTGGCTAATTTTCTTTTTAATTTTAGCTTTAAAACTATTTCTGTTCATTTTTTACCCTCTTCATTCATTCATGCACTCTGTCTATCTATCCATCTTTTGTTAGATCATTTTATTGTTTTATTTATTATTTATGTACGGTTTCAAATGATCCATCAACTTGTTTTTAATGTCTTTAAATGCATTCTTTCTATCCATCTATCCATTTATCTCCTGGTCCAAGAGAGAATTATATTTCTTTTCTGTTTAGTCTAAAACTATTTTATTATTCTGCTTCTCGTTGCATCCATCTATCCATCCATCCATCCATTCCCCTCTCCTTCTTTCTCAGTCTGTCCAACCTACCTGTTTGCCCATCCATCTATATCTATCCGTCTATCCATCCCTCCTTCTGTTTATCCTACTTGTCTGTTTGCCTGTCAATCTGTACGCCCATCCGCCTCTCTGTCTATCTATCAATCCCTCCATCTGTCTGTCTATCTATCAATCCCTCCATCTGTCTATCTATCTATCTATCAATCCCTCCATCTGTGTATCAATTGATATATTTGTGTAACTCAAGGTTTCTCTCTGGTTCTAACGGGTCTTTAGAATAAACCACTTCTTTCCCCCAGCAAACTGTTCTCTCTGTGTGTTGTGAGAAGAGTGCGCATGTGCTATGAGAAGAGTGTGCGCATGCTGTGAGAAGAGTGTGCCGTGAGAACAGTGTGTGCGTGCTGTGAGAAGAGTGTGCTGTGAGAAGAGTGTGCGTGTGCCGTGAGAACAGTGTGCTGTGAGGAGTGTGCCGTGAGAACAGTGTGCGTGCGCCGTGAGAACAGTGTGCGCGTGCTGTGAGAAGAGTGCACTGTGAGAACAGTGTGCGTGTGCTGTGAGAACAGTTTGCGCGTGCCGTGAGAAGAGTGCGCTGTGAGAAGAGTGTGCATGTGTTAAAGTGAACAAACGAACAGTTCAGGACAGAACGAGGCTAAAGCGTGCTGATGAGAATGAAGTCTGATCGCGTCTCCTGCACTAAATCACCCCTCGTCTCACGGGGACGCGTCTCACAACAGAGACGGAGTAACTGGCCTCGGAGACCAGAGGGATCCTGGTAGAGGAGAACGAGGAGAGCGTGCTGATCATCTTGGGTAGTTCATGCATTAGCAGCGTTCCTCCCAAAGTGAGAGAAGGAGGTGACGATGTACTACCAGGCAGGCCACACACACACACACACACACACACACACACACACACACACACACACGCGCTGCAGGAATGAAGCATGAGCGTTGCTAAGCACTGTGCAGACAAAAGCCAGTGTTTCACCCTGACTGGACTGAAGGGTTCTGCTGTTGTGTTGAGCTGGTGGAACTTTTAGCCTCTTATTTAATTTGATTGTTTCATTTTGTTTATTAATTCATTGATTTAATCCATCGATGTATCTAAACATCTATATATCTATCTTTTATTCTATATACACACTATAATTTTCTCTACAATTTGTTCACTTTATTACATTTTCTTTAACTCTTTCACTTGAATCCATCCATCCATCCATCCATCCATCTATCTATCTCTTTGCACAACTTGAGCATCCTGCCTGTGTTTAGGAAAAAAGCAAGCGATGGCCAGAGCTCACTAAAGCCGACACTTTACCTGGGATGTAGACTGCCATCATTTGGACAAAATGGAAGGAAAAAGAGGAAAAGAAGGTGTTAATCAGAGTGAACAGAGTCCAGCAGGTCTCCAGAGAGGAGCTACAGCAGGATCAGAGAGCAGGACCTGAGTGAAACCCATACAATGCCACACTAGTGGGGGTGTAAAGCGGTGACCTCACAGAGGCTCTTTTACACGATTCCTCCGAACTCATGATCTTTACTAGAGAAACCATCAAATCAGTTCAAAATCTGTTCAAATTTGAATTTTAACTTGGAGAACATCGTCTGAGTTTACGCTCAGTGAAGAATGAGCCTCAACTTCAGAAAATTAGAATCCAGATTCGGATGAGATGAGAACACTGAGGTTCTTCTTTAACACCCTCAAGTGATGACCAACACTGAGCACTCCCCTAAACCCCAGCGTGAGCTGAAACCACACCATTCATGCAGCTTTAAGAAGGTGCAGACCTGGTCTTTTGGGGACCTTCTTGGTGGGAGTGTCCTTGCGTTTGGCCTGGACGGCAGGCGAGTAGAGCAGGGCTGAGGAGGCGCTGCTTTTACGGAAATGTTCCTTCAGACCCTTAATGGAGCGGTCCAGCTGACTGGAGCGGATCTGGAAATACACGTTCATGAAGTCTGCAGAAAACACACACACACACACACAGATCAGCTGGCAGCACAATAATCAATTTGATTGCTTACTTTATCATTTGATTCCCTGCTCTGCTGGACTATTTCTGCTCCAACACTTGTGGAACGATTTAGGTTTCGAAGTTTGGCGAAGATTATTCTGCCAGACAGGGACGTCCAGTCTCTTCTGAGGGCAGATTGAAAGTTCATCAACATTTCGAATGGTCTTCTAAATTTCTTCTAAATGACAGAAAACATCTAAAGCACTTTGAAGAAATGGTGGAGGAGTTTGCATATTTTGTTTGTGCTTTTAATGTGTTGTTGAGGAGCAGTTCTCCAGATCTTCCTGAAGGACAGTGTTGTTGTCTCTCATGTTCAGTCCAGTCTCTGTACCTGAGCAGTTTGATAGTTCTGTGTTGGTTAATCCACACAGTGATCTACGTCTGAACCTTCAAGCAGAACAAAGGGCAGTGGTGGCCTAGTGTTTAGGGAGTCGCCCCCACATTGGAAGATTGTGGGTTCAAACACCTCACTAGTAAGTTGCCCTGAGATATCCTTGAGCAAGGTACTATCCCCGTCACTGCTTCCCAGGGGCTTTCAATAGCTGCACACTGCTGCACAGTGTTTGAGTGCATGGTTTAAATGCAGAGGTCCAATTTTGTTGTGGTTCACGTGCGCTGTGACCTCGCAATGACAAGGGTTGTCACTTACACTTTCACTTTTTTAAAAAAAGCGTCTAACTGAAGACATGAAGCAGTGAAGAAACAGGTGCAGATGATTCCAGATGATCAGGTGATCAGTTTACTGCTGATGCTGAACGTTGAGTGGGTGGAACCAATTTGTATTTTCTTTGCATCCTGCAGCACTGAAACATCTATTCTCATATACTCATTTTATCAGTATACCAAAGATGAGACAGTTAGATTGTCTGGAGACAAGCTGAGAGAAGTGAGACTGTGTTGGTTTGGACGTGTCCAGAGGAGACACAAAGAGTTTATTGGGAGAAATATGTTGAGGATGGAGCTGCCAGGAAAGAGGAGAAGAGGAAGGACAAAGAGGAGGTCTTTGGGTGTGGTGAGAGGACATGCAGGGGGACAGTGTGAAAGAGGAACATGCGGAGGACAGGAAGACATATCTCCACAGCAGATCTTCTCTTACAATAAACACACTTTTTACTGTAATGGGTGTGTAAAAATGTGGTGTAAAGTCTGAAAGCTTGCTGTGTGTGTGTGTGTGTGTGTGTGTGTGTGTATATACCCTGATTGCGTCCGTATTCCACCAGCCACGCGGAGATGCAGATGATGTCCTGCAGCACGGCCTCAGGCAGGTGCTCCAGAGTCACCTCACCCTCCAGCTCCTCGTCTCCTCCAATCGCATCCAGGATCAGGATGGGCGGGACCGGTTTACTGTATCGCGTCAGCAGGGCGCGAAACTCCGCCTCCAGCTGCTCCTTACCCTTCTCAAAACGCACTTTCTGAAAGTGAAAGTGAAGAGAAAGTGACTAATTGCACTTATGAACACACAGTGAACCACAACCCAGTGCTTCCTCTGCGTTTAACCCACACAGCACCAGGGCAGCAGCGGAAAGTCACGGGTTCGAATTCCAGACCAGTAGGTTGCTCTGAGGTACCCTCGATCAAGGTACCGCTCCCGTCACCGCTCCCCAGGTGCTGGATATGTCTGCCCCCTGCTGGATGGTGTGTGTGTGTGTGTGTGTGTTATACACAGAGGATGGATTTGGTTGTGGTTCACAATGACTAATAGGCACTTTCACTTTCTCTTTGGAGCTGCTGCTCTCACTGGAGATCACGTGATGACATGAATAATGTTTTTGAATTATTATTAAATAAGTATTTTCTGATGAAGATTATTTTCCCCCCTCATATCATACAATGCACAGCTTTCTGAAATGAAAAAAAAAAATTTAAAGTATTTTAAAGCAGAATAAATGGTTTTAAAAGTTTGGTAGGCCTAAAAAAGTTTTTTTAACATCCAATAATTTTTCTCTTCATCAAATTAATCAGCAGTTGTCATCAATAATCATCAATTATTATCAATAATTGGAGTTAAAATCCTGGAAATCAGATATTTTCCTACATTTGTTGACCTCTTTCTGAGAAAGACGTCTCTTTAAAGCGGACAGAGACGTGCACAGAGTAGCAGAGCTTTACTCGCGTTGCTTTTTGCACTCTTCTGGGTTTTTTCTGAAGAGGAGGAGGAGACTCTGTACCACGGTGTTGAGCTCGGGACTGTCGGGGTTGTTGTCCTGAAAATACTCCACAGCTTTCTGGATCTTCGCGATGCAGGCGAGGTACTCGTCCAGCCGGCCGGTGGGGCTGGAAGACACAGGAGCTCCGATTAAGGACAAACATCATAGTGTATTATATTTTATTACACACTGGAATATTGGACACGTCTGTTTACATAAAAGCCAAACAGACTGCAGAAGACATGTCTCACTCTAGAAGACCCCATATTGTAAAGAAGGCTTTAAACAACAAGGGGACAGTTATTCTGAGTGATGGGGGAGAGGGAGGACCACCCTACACACCCAGAGAGAGAGGACAGTAATCCTTGACCACCCCTCATTTCTTCATATTTTGCAACTTAAGATCCAGACGTTCTTGTATTTTTAATGTGTTGCTGAGGGACAGATCTTCCTGAAGGACAGTGTTGTTGTCTCTCATTTTCAGTCCAGTCTCTGTACCTGAGCAGTTCTCCAGATCTTCCTGAAGGACAGTGCTGTTGTCTCTCATTTTCAGTACAGTCTCTGTACCTGAGCAGTTTGATGTTTTTTTAGGGAGACATCCAGAAGGCATCATAGGACTACTAAGTGTTTAGATAACTCACCCCTCTTTGATGATCTTGTCTGTGTCCTTGGCAACGTGGTAGTAGCTGATGACGTGGTCGAGGCAGAAGAGCGTCTTCTCCACGTTCTCCTGCAGACGCTGCAGGTTCTCTGTCTGCTTATGCACCGGAATGATCGAGTTTTCCAGCGCCATCAGGCGGCTTTCAAACGAGGACAGGATGGACACCTTGGACAAAAAAAAATAAAAAAAATAACACAGGACATTCAGAGGTGTTCGGTTTAACCCATTTTATTAGGCATGCTTTCTAGCTCTCTCCTGATTGGCTGCCACAAAGTTTACATGGAGTTTAAGGACAACAGCTTGAAAGTGCATCTCTTACATGTTGAGATTTTGTAGCGTTTCCTCCTGAACGAGCTGCTGCTGATGGACTAAATACTTATGAGAAGGTTGTTGGTTCGATTCCCAGTCATGGGATTCTGTGTGGAGTGGACATGTCCTGCCCGTCTCTTTGTGGGTTTCCTCCCATCGTCCAAACACGTCAGGTGGACTGGAGATGCTAAAATGTCCCCTTTAACATGTGCATGTCCAGTGATGGGCTGGAGACCTGTCCACAATGTTCCTCTACTGTTATGGTTATTTTTTTTTTTAACTCATTACCTGGAGACTCCAGTGTCCAACACCAGTCCTTCCAACACTCGCCGGCAGAGACGGAGCAGGTCTCCAGGTGATGAAGCAGCTCTTCTTTATTTGGTGACGTGTTGGAAGGACTGGTGTTGGACACTGGAATCGTGAAGCTGAGGACGGAATAACGGAAACGTCCATTCACATAAAAAAGACATGGATGACTGCAGAAGATGAACGAAAAATATCCTCCGTTTTTCAACCCTCACACACCGTCCAGCAGTGGGTGCCAGGGAGCAGTGATGGGGTCGGTACCTCGCTCTAGTGTACCTCAAGGTAACCTACCGGAAAAGAAGATCCACTAGACCCTCAGCTGCAGTTTTTGGAAGAACAAAGACACTAAATGTTCACGTGTCCAAACACAGGACGCCCTGATCTCTTACCATCCCTTTGGTGAGCTGGTCACTCTTCTCCAGGTTCTCCCGAATGAAGGACAGCGTTTCTTGTTCCTGAAGTTCAGCAAGAAAAGAAAAAACAGCAAAGTCAGCTATGATTCACCACAATTCTTCTTCAGTTCAGGACGGTGCTGAGCCGCTACGGGACGGTGCTCCTCTACATGGATGTATACGGAGCTCGTATTTGGGCAGCTGGGTGTTCCAGCTCCACTCGACAAATGATCCACGATCAAGCTCAGGAGTGAACCATGTTGTGGCATTTTGATCTGAAAAATCCTAAACTTTTCTGGCTCATATAGTTTAAAAGTCACACTGCTTTGAAATGAAGTGAGATTGACAGATACTGGTATCTTCAGTGATCCTGAAACATCTGGTTGGAATGGGTGGAGAAGAGTGGCTGGAGTGATTTGTGACAGACGCGTACCAGCTAGAGTAAAAGGGAAGGTTTACAGGACAGTAGTGAGACCAGCTATGTTGTATGGGTTGGAGACGGTGGCACTGATGAAAAGGCAGGAGGCGGAGCTGGAGGTGTCAAGAGTTAAAGATGCTGAGATTTTCGTTGGGTGTGACGAGGTTGGACAGGATTAGAAATGAGTATATTAGAGGGACAGATCAGGGTGGACGTCTTGGAGACAAAGTTAGAGAAGCAAGGTTGCATTGGTTTGGCCATGTGCAGAGGAGAGACGAGGATTATATTGGAAGAAGGATGTTGAAGATGGAGCTGCCAGGAAAGAGGAGAAGAGGAAGACCAAAGAGGAGGTTTATGGATGTGGTGAGAGAGGACATGCAGGTGGTTGGTTTGAAGCAGGAAGATGCAGAGGACCGGAAGAAATGGAGACAGTTGATCCGCTCCCTAAACGGGAGCAGCCGAAAGAAAAAGAAGAAGAAAAAGAAGAAGAAGAAGAAGAAGACGACACGAGAAGATAAAACACCGCAAACCCGTCCTGGTCCAGTTTTGGCCGTTTCTCTGTAAATCTGGTCTGGAAACTTTGATCCTGGTTTATTCATCACTCCGTTCTCTACACTCGGACTCTTTCTCCACTCTGTCAGAACGTCTGCAGGACAGGCCAGCTGAACTTCTGTACCGTGGTTGCTGCTACAGGCCCAGAATCACCAGGGCTGCAAGAAAGTGTCTTTATTGCCCTTTAAAAGCTCCGCGTTCCCTTTTACACCATTTAAACCAGTTTGTGTTACTGGGCTGAGAAATGGCAAGAATTTCATCTATCCTGCAGAACAACGGCTAGAGTAAAACATTAGAGTTACGTGTTTTCAGCACCGATTCAGCAACAAGAACAGCGGCTTAATCACAGCACAAACGATGAAGGGAAGTGACGGACAGTGTTGACGGATTTCCAGAAAAAGGAGAAATGAGTTATCGGAAAATCTAAGCTACTTTTATGAAAGTAAAGATTGTGTTCACATGTTATATACACAAGAGAGAGAGACACAGAGAGAGAGAGACAGGGAGACAGAGAGAAGAGAGAGAGAGAGAGACAGTGAGACAGAGAGACAGAGAGAGAGGAGAGAGAGACAGAGAGAGACACACAGGAGAGAGAGAGAGACACAGAGAGAGAGAGAGAGACACACACAGAGAGAGAGAGAGAGAGACACACAGAGAGAGAGACACAGAGAGAGAGAGAGACACAGAGAGAGAGAGACACAGAGAGAGAGGAGAGAGACACACACAGAGAGAGAGACACAGAGAGAGAGAGACAGAGGAGAGAGAGAGAGAGAGAGACACATGAGAGAGAGAGAGAGCATACACAGAGAGAGACACACACAGAGAGAGAGAGAGAGACACACACAGAGAGAGAGAGACACACTACAGGAGAGAGAGAGAGATACACACAGAGAGAGAGAGACACACACAGAGAGAGAGACACAGAGAGAGAGAGAGACACACACACAGACACAGAGAGAGAGAGGCACACAGAGAGAGAGAGACACAGAGAGAGAGAGAGAGACAGAGAGAGAGAGAGAGACAGGAGAGAGAGAGAGAGATAGAGAGAGGAGAGAGACAGAGAGAGAGAGAGACAGAGACAGAGAGAGAGACAGAGAGAGAGAGAGAGAGAGACAGAGAGAGAGAGAGAGAGAGACAGAGAGAGAGAGAGAGAGACAGAGAGAGAGAGAGACAGAGACAGAGAGAGGTAGAGGACACAGAGAGAGAGAGAGAGCAGAGACAGAGAGAGAGAGACAGGGAGACAGAGAGAGAGGAGAGAGAGAGAGACAGGCAGAGAGAGAGAGAGAGAGAGAGAGAGAGAGGGTTACTGGAAGATAAATAAATGTGATAATGTATATGAATGAACTTACTTTATAATATAAAGTATATACATTATAAAAATAAACACTATACATATAGGAATATGGAGGAGATACATTTTAGTGTTCCATTTACACTGTTTATATATTTTAGTGTTTACGATATAAACAAAACAGAAAAAGTATATATCATATAACAATGTGATTTATATACATATAGAAATGATAAATTAGAAATTAATAATCAATCTTATTGAATCTCAACACACAAATATTATAGTTATATATCATTTGCAGCGTTTATCAGATGTTTTTCCTCCAGAGGAGTGTCTCCATGTCCTGATTACAGGGACACAGTCCCCTGAGACACCTGACCCAGTGGTGTTAGTGCTGAGGTGGGATCTGACCTGGGACCCTGAGCCAAGCAGGTTCAAGATACTCATCAGACCACCACCACCCTAATAATCAATTACACACACACACACACACACACACACACACACACACACACACACACACACACACACACACACACACACACACACACACACACAGAGTATAAATGTATGTCTGGCTGCAGAGCCCTGCCCTTCCTGTACTAACAGACCTGATTGAGCGCCTCTCCTCGATCTCTCTCTTCCTGGCGGACGCATCTTCAGTCGGGATCATCCTGGAAACGCTGCTAGTTTTAAATTTAGTCCAGATTAATAAAGAGATGCGGCCGCTGTGCGGGTTTAATCAGCTGAACTAGCCTGAACTGCTATTCCGATAAAAACAACAGCAGTTCAGCTCAACACGGGACAGCGACTCTCCAAAATAAAAGCCCCTCGCCGAACACTCACTTATATCACTTTACTTCCGGCCGTTAGAGAACCACGGGACTGTTCTAACCATCGCACCTGACACTCAGGTAATGTGCGTAGTGCAAGAGGAATTTAAATCTGGAGCAAATTTGAGTGATTTGAAAGCATCGAACCAACAGGAAGCTGATCAGCTGATTTCAAACCCTTGGGAGGGAACTTGGACCGCATTTCAATATAAAAGTCCTTGGTGGAAACCAACTACTAGTAAATTCTAATAAATTCTAAATTAAATTAGAGGAAATATGCATTATTAGAATTATACCTGCCAGGACCATTCACAAAAAAACATGTTCCTACACAATGATTTTCTGTATTGTATTTAATAATATATACATATTATCAACCATAAGATCTAAAAGAGATGATTATGATTTACTTATGATTTCTACAATCAATAAAAACATTACAAAACTATTTTGAAACAAAGTTTAATTTGTTTAACAAAGTTATTTTAAAAAGTCTTTTCTAGTAATGAGTGATAATTTGTCATTTCTATGTGTAACTTGGCATTTATTTAATTTGTAAAAATAAAATTAAGTTGATATAATAATTACTTCCAAAAGTAGTTACCTATCATAATAAAAAAAACTTTTCTTAAAAAGTGAAATTAAAATGAATGAGATCAGCAATGAATTATCAGCAATAAATGATCATCCACTCCAAAGCTTGTATCTGGGTATAAACAGAATTAATGTGTGAATACAAAAGTATAATTTGCTGTATTTCTTCCGGTTTCTGTAAGTTTCGGACATGGAATAAACCGCATTGAATCGGCATTTTTCTCGAGTTTTAACCACTCTTTAAGCCAGGAGAGGGTCTCTGAGCTAAACTGATGGGCAGCCAGGAAAGAAAGTGAAACGCGATTGGTCATCACTTTCTAAGCAAACCCACTACTGCACCCACTAATCAGAGGCTGATGTAAAGGAACGGCAAGAGTCGTTCCATTTGATGAAAGGAAAATATGGACATTCAAACAACATAAGATAATTGGAGTTTAAAAGGGTTAAAAAAGGGTGATTTTATTTCTAAACTTTTTCAAAACCTTGTTTATTGTAAATAATAAAACCTGAACCAAACTCACATCAGTGTTCAGAGAAACTCAGATCCACAAAAATACACCTGACATCGTTTCCTTCACAGGTAGGTATGCTAATGTCAGAAACAACACGTTAAAACATACGTAACCAAATTCAGATAAACATCTGGACCATTAAAGATGTTTGTCACTGTAACACATCCGAGGGATGCTGATGGAAGTGCTCTGTATAAAAAGTCTTTCTTTTCTGCCCTTTATGTGAATGAACTTTTGCCCTGAAACACACGTTCAGCTGAAATCAGTTTCAGCTGTCCACGATCAGGGGAGCAGGTGCTTCCTGTTTGCTGTTGCTGCTTCTCTGAGAAACTGGAGTAATACTGTTTACTGTAATGCAATTAGAAACACGTAAAGCTTTGATCGAACTTAAATAGATCTGATATCTTAAAAACTGAATTTTAAAATTTGAGATTAATAAGACTGTGAACTCTACTGTGGGGTTAGTTATGACAGTTGCTAAGAAGTCGGAAAATCGATACAAATCCAGGATACTTAACAACTAAATTATTTAGGCAACAGTTTATATATAGTGGAAAGGGGGGGGGGCTACATTTTCTCGGATGACAAGATAACATTAAATAGATTCCAGTTTTGTAACATTCGTAGTTTCTAATTAATCTGGGTATAAAAATGGTAAAAATAAGGAATGTGGACTTCCCTCCGTTTCCTTTGTGGGTGTTAGTTTGTACCAGAGTTCCATGGCGAGCTGATTTCAGGCTATATATCACCGATTTCTTCTTCCGTTTCTATAGTATTTCGTTTTACAAAAAATAATAGAATATATTTGGATACAGTGGACAAACACATCTGATTGAGAACAAACTTTTCAAACTTTTTAGGACATATATTTGTCTGATTTTCACTGAAAATTGCAGCTCAAGTCGCAAAAACATCACCAGCCCGTCATATTACATGAAAACGTCCATGTCCAGCATTTCACGCTGCCCTCCTCTTACTTTCAGCTGAATGCTACTGTTTTTTTTTCCCCCAATGAATTCTGGTCTAACAACTTTCTTGACTTGTCAGAGTTTAGATAAAGATTTAATCAGAATGGAATCCCAGTGGGTATATTTAACGTAAAAATAAAAAGAAAACACACAACTCACATTTACTTCCATAAATACATCCCATAATAAGTATAAAGAGTCAGTTTGAAATACTGCCGCTGCAGTGAAGGGAGTGACGACTCCTCCGTCCTTCAGAAACGTCCCTCAACTCCAACACCACACAAACGATTCGGGAATATTATTGCAAAAGTGCAGCTCCTCTTCACGACTCCTCCTGTTTGCTCAAAGTCTTTGGTGAAGAAAAGAATAAAAACTATTAGCGTAAGCAATGACCATGTAATTTCGAGGAATTTTACATGTAAATGGCGGGACGTCAGAAAAACAAAATTCAAAAGAGTCTATTTTTTCAAACATATTTGTAGTTTTTGGTCAGAGAAGAGATTTTTCCCTTCTTTATAGGCCCTAAAAAAAACATGAATCCCCAACCGTCCCCTAGGGCTTAATGACGAGGTGAAAAGATCTCACTGAAAGTGAAAGTGACTATTCTTATCATTGTGAAACACAGCACAACACACAGTGAGAGACAAAAAATCACACTCTCTGCATTTCACCCAGACACCTGCAAGGGCAGGGTAAGCTTATTGAAAGGGCTCGGAGAGGCAGTGATGGGGACGGTATCTTGCTCAAGGTACCTCAGGGCAACTATTTGGTCTGGGATTCAAACCAGACCTTCAGATCCTGGAGCCTCGTCCCTGAACACTAGGCCACCGCTGACGCATTTCAATTCTTTTTTCATTTTGATTGCAATTTAAATGTGATTACTGGGGTCAGCAGGTTCCCAGAACATTAGGTTGCCCTGAGGTGCCCAAGGTACCGTCCCTGTCACTGCTCTCTGGGTGCTGATAGGTCTGCCCTCTGCTGGACGGTGTGTGTGAGTTAAATACATTTCATTGCAGTTCACTGTGTTCACACTGATAGTCACTTTCACTTTTTTAAACTGCACTTTTTGTCCTCCAAAAAAGTTTTGGAGATTTTTCGAAATGGTGATTTGATAAAACGGTTAAAAGTTCGATCCATTTTATCCTTCATACCCAACAGACAGCACACTCATTAAACACAGACCTGTCTGAGAAACTGTGTCTGCGACGTAGGCCATGTTCTTCAGGTTCGTCCTGGTGCCGACTTTACAGCGAACGTATCCGTATAGATTAGCCCCCTGCAGGACCACGCCCATAATGACAACCGCCCACAGACAGGAAAGCCACATCACTGGAAGCAAATCATTCCATCAACCGCTGCATGGAAGAGAAATGATCCCTGAAACTGTGGTCCATCAGGGGGTAAAGGGGACTTATAGACTCAGAGAAACAGATGGACAACAGTCTCTACCTAAACAATGCACCTGAACGGTCTCATTAAATGGACAATAAGTGGAGACAAAGGATGGCCCCTTATTTCTTTTTTGCTGTAGGTAGGCACTTTGTTCTGCTTGAAGGTTCCGACGTAGATCACTGTGTGGATTAACCAACACAGAACTATCAAAATGAGACAAATAACACTGTCCTTTCAGGAAGATCTGAGAACTGCCTGTGTACAGAGACTGGACTGAACATGAGAGACAACAACACTGTCCTTCAGGAAGATCTGGAGAACTGCTCAGGTACAGAGACTGGACTGGACATGAGAGACAACAACACTGTCCTTCAGGAAGATCTGGAGAACTGCTCAGGTACAGAGACTGGACTGAACATGAGAGACAACAACACTGTCCTTCAGGAAGATCTGGAGAACTGTTCCTCAACAACTACATTAATAATACAAGAAAGTCTGGATATTTGGAAGCAAATATGAAGAAATGAGGGGCTCTAGGACTTTAGTTCTCTACACTGGAACAGAGAAAGGTTCCTCCATTTTCTTTCACTCACCAGCCACTTGATCTTGAAAGAGAAGAGGGCGGTGAAGGTGAAGATGACCCAGAGAACAGGGCAGATGATCAACCCCAGCCAGAAGATCCGTGCCTCTGAATCAGATGGGAGCGTTGCAGAGAGCTGCTGGGCATGACCCTAAAAACACACACACACACACAAAGTAACCTGGAAGTGATGGACAAGCTGCAGCCACGTGAGAGCGAGGACCTGGGCTCTAGACTATGTCTGAATCTAAAATCCCTTTATTTTCATCTTTTTTTTACTTTTGCTACATAAACATTCTTTTGCTTCTCATCGATGTTTGTTTCTAGACAAAAATAAAGCCCTGTCTCTGGGTCACAAAGACTAAATCCTTCTCCTCGTATAAAGTCGGTTGACTCCAACGAGGAGCCTGACGCTTTTCTTTCTTCTGTTTGGTGTTTTTTATTCCTGAACCTTTCAAACTGCACAGTGTTCAAACGCTGCCAATGCACCCGCTGCACAAAAACTAACAAAGCTAAGGTCTGAAACTTGAACGTCTCACATGCACACCTTTCTGGACTCAAACACCCAGCGACTGTTGCCGTCCTCATCCACCTGGTTCCACCAGCAGGACCCACCAGCAGACGACCTGTGATGTTCTGACACAAAAATAATAAAAAGTGTTTGTTATTTTGTTTAACACATCTTCCAGAAGCCTGTTTTCTTCAGCCCAGGAGCAATAAACGTCCCACACACGGATTAAGCCCAGTTTAGGATTGTCCAGGTCAAAAATGCACGAAAGACTAGACATCTCAAGAACACTGGACAGGGGACATACTTTCTTCCCCCAGAAGGGGGTGCTGTGCTGTTCCTTTCTAGACGCCAATGTGATCGTGTTCCTTCCACAAAATTTATAATCCAGCCTCGAACCATCATTTTGACTTGAGGTGAATATGGTTCAAACATGATCTCCTAATGCCCTGGGACTGTCGACCAATCAGAGGCTTTGCTTCTGAGTGGGTGTGGCTCTGATCTTATAAGCCTATCTATATTATAAGATTGCTGCCCAAATATCCTCTGTAATAATGTTCTCAGAAGGTTAAATATTGTTAAATTCTTGAAAAATATATTTCAAGACAAGATGATGATCTCAAACATCAGTCAGCATCAACACACTAAGAAACTAAACGTTAAAAGTTGTGAAATGGCCATCAACCTGCAAAGACTAAAACCCAAAAATACTATCAAGAAAAGAAACACTGAGTGCTGTGATTTAAGGACTTCTTGCTGAAACTAAAAGCAAGCACTCTGGAGAAGAAGAAATAAAAAGAAACGTAACGGTAAACGGTATGAGCACCAACACTAACCTTCACCGTCCAGAAGTCACATGACAGGAGGAGGATGATGGCGACCATGCAGGCGAAGCTGCTGCTGAGCAGCTCGCAGAGCAGGTAGACCAGGATGGCGCTCACCCGGAAGAACAGGTGGAAGAACGATGCGACAGGGTGCCTGTGGACGGACGGACACACGGACACACACACACACACACTTAAAACACAATGGAAAGCCAAAACTACACCTAGAAAGGAGCTGCAGAATCAATATGTGCCGGCAATCGAGGCTGAAAACATGTCTCCCACGGCCCAAAATAAACGTATCAGATTAAACACTCACTTGATTTTTGATTTTCTAGAATTCGTTCCCGAATTCTCCTCCGCATCAAACAATGAGACTTCATCATCGTTTGAATCCTGCAGATAAAACAGAGGGAGATTATCAGACTGTCCTCTTAATGTGAGCAGATTTTCTTCCATCCAGCTGTGAAAATTTAATAGATTATACTTGATTTCCTCACATAAGTACAGCGCACACTTGGAAATGTATTTTTCTGACCACTTATTCCTCTTCTTACCTAAATGTCCTTTCTTCCGTCTTCAGGAATGTGACTCAGACTTTAGTCTGAAATATCTGAGTTGATCCTCCATTATTTTATCCTTCCATCACCTTCCCAACATCCAGACTGTCTCAGATTGAAATGGACACAAACACAGAAGAGACGTAACCTGTGTGTCCATCGTGCAGGATAGAGAAGGAGAGTGAGAGAGAGAGGACAGGGAGAGGGACGTGGAGTTCAGGGTGTGTTGAGTGTGTGTCTGTGATGAGAACTAGTAGAGACGGGGATGAAAGTGAAGGTGAGTTCAGGTGGATTATTTCAGTAGATTGTTTTATTGGAGCTGAAGTTCAAGGCTTTAATAGTTCATGAATTCATTATTATGGAGTGAGATTCAGTTCACTTTCAGCACAGACAGATTTCCGCCCAGATGCCTTCAGAGGAGACACGCCCTCACTCACACTTTCTGCACCACTTTACTTTACACTCTCAGTACACTCCTGCACTCATTTTACACTCTCAGCACATTCCGTACTTTTACTTACAGTCTCAGCACACTCCTGTACTTACTTTACACTCAGCACATTCCTGTACTTTACTTTACACTCTCAGTACACTCCTGTACTTTACTTACACTCTCAGTACATTTCTCCTGTACTTTTATTTTTGGCACTCTCAGTACATTCCTGTACTTTTACTTTACACCTCAGTACACCTGTACTTTTACTTTACACTCAGCACATTCCTGTACTTTTATTTACACCTGCACACTCCTGTACTTTTACTTTACACTCTCAGTACATTCCTGTACTTTTTTCTTTTACTTTCTACTGGAGTAATAGCAAACTTAATTCTTATAGGGCACCGTGCATAGGGAGCAGGAATTCATTTGGTACGCATAGCCAGTAATCTGTGACTGTGATTGGTCGAAAACACTGTCACCGATATCGCGATAGTACCGAAGTCTAGCAGCTGCTGGTTTTGGGCTAAATCATCAATAATAATCAATAATCATCAATAACCTCAGTTATGACCCGGTTTCAGGGTCAGGCGTTTCAGGTTCGTCTGAATAATAGATCAGACATGTGATCGTGGGCAGAAAAGCCGTTTATTAAAGAAAATGACTTTACGCACGTAGATAAGCCCATCATTACACTTGAGAAAGAAACACATGAAGAACCATTAACGCTGAATTCTCTCAGTTTGTGACAGCGGGGCAGATTAATAATCTAGCTGTCTGTTGGGAATTACAAAAGTGTCTGTTTGATTTGCAAAGAGCAGGAAAGAGCAAAGATGAGGCAAAGCAGAACTCACCAGCCGCAGCATGGCGGAAGCCCAAAGACACCGTCCCGTTTCAAAATAAAAGTCCCATTAAAATCGTTTTCTCTTTCTTTATATATATATATATATATAATAGGTATATATATATATATATATATATATATATATATATATATATATATATACAACTAAACTTCTTTCTTTAGCTCTTTTGGCTTAACTGTGTTCCTCCAAATTATCAGGTCACATTCATCGGCATGATTAAAAAATACAAATTAAATTACAAACACATAAAAATGTATGAAAACATTTCCAGTTTAAATATTTAATCAGCACTTATAAAAAGTCAAGCACTAGGTGGTCTAATGTTTAGGGTCACAGGATGTCCCAGAAGCTGAGCTGCAGAAAGATGGATAAAGAAACAGAATCTGGAAACCAAATATTCATTCAGCAGTACAAGACAGACATGTCCTTTAGTGAGTGATGGACGTTCAGTGAAAATATATCAAGGACAGAACCAAAACTGACAGTAACATGGTTAGTACACACAAATGAAGAGAAATATGATGACTGCCATTTAAGGCCCCAAGATCTCATTTAATACTAAGATTGTATGAATATTTATAAACATTTTGCTTTACAGTTACTAGGTGCTGCTATGGCATTTTACTTGCCTGATAACAACAGCTGGTCATGTTATACGTCACTACTAAGACCTTCCATGGCTGTTAAGGTGTTTAAGGCTGAACATCCAACAGTACAATGTAATCCAAACAGCCCCCGCACCCCAATTCATCTTCTTGATTCCAGGTGATGTGGTCCTGATACAAGTGGTCAGTAAACTTAAGACTGGTACACCTCCCAAAAACGTCCAACTCCATGGTCCAAAACTGGCCCCCGATGAAGGTCTAGACAAACCACATCATCAGATGTGTATAATAATAATCATCATCATCATCATTTTTATTTTTATAGCACCTTTCTCAAAGGTAACTTTACAGAGCAGAAGATAAAAGTAAAAAAAAAACAAATTCAAACTGTTAACACAGAGCACAAAGACAGAGAAAAACAAACAGCAGAATTAGTAAATCAAGAATAGGGAGAAGTGGAATAGCACAGACTGAATAGATATGTTTTCAACTGAGTTGAAGAGAGACTGAGAGGACGTTCAGAGAGGACGTTCAGAGAGGACGTTCAGAGAGGACGTTAGGTGCAGGTTTTGAGGGAATTCCAGAGTTTAGAGGCAGCAACACTAAATGATCTACCACCCATGGTGGCTAACCTGAATTTAGGAACTGTGAGTAACCTGGTACCGGAGGAGCGCAGTGAGCGGGTGGGAGTGTATGAATGTAGTAATTCAGTGAGGTGTGGAGGAGCAGATCCATGAAGGGCTTTAAACCTGATGAGAAGCAGCTTGAACTGAATACAGTCTGATCTGGGCAGCCATGGAAGTTTGTGGAGAACGGGGGTGATGTGTTCTGAATTTTTGGAGAATGTGAGAACACGAGCTTCAGAGTTCTGCACGTACTGGAGCCTGGCTAATGTTCCAGTTGGGAGACCTAAGAGTAGAGCGTTACAGTAATCAAGACGGGATGTTATAAAAGCATGAACAAGTTTTCTGCATCCTTCAATGAAAGTGAGGAGCAGAGACGTGAGATGTTTCTGAGGTGTAAGAAAGCATTTTTCACAACTGTATTAATGTAAGAGTCAAATGACAGAGTGGGATCGAATATTGAATATAACGGGTGAGGGTGTAACAAGAGCATTTTCAATGGATAAACTGAAATTTTGGAGTTTAGGAACATGGCCCAGAGGAACAACACCAGAGGAGAGTGAACAATTTATGAGATGGGAGATGGAGGCAGAGATGGCAGACAAACAGGATTTAAGAAGAGAAGTAGGTGCTGGATCCAGGATGGAGGTGGAAGAACTGATTTTCCTAATTAATTCAGCAACAGAGTTTGAGTTTGTAAAACAGAACTTGGTGAAGGGTTGTACCGGGGTTTTTAGGAGAGAGTTACAAGATGGTGGAGGGCTACCAGTGAACAGTTTATATATCAGATCAGTTTTGTTTAGAAAAAAGTGAAGAAAGGACTCACACGAGTGAGAACCTGAGAGAGAAGGTGCTGGGGGCTGAAGAAGTTTCCTCACACTAGTGAACAGGGCCTTGGGCTTACAGCTGCTGCTGTTGATGATGGAGGAGAGGTACCGAGAGCCAGCAGTATTAAGGGCAGATCGATATTTTTGCATGTGATCAACATACAGCTGAGAGAGCACCGTGAGGCCTGATTTCATATACAGCCATTCAAGTCGCCTCCCAACAGCTTTCATGGACCTCAGTTCAGGGGTGAACCATGGAGAGGAGTGAGAGGAAGGTACAGCCCTGATCCTCATTGGAGCAAACTTATCTAAAACGGCAGAAATGGAGTGGTTGTATAAATTCAGAACAGCATCAGCACAGGAGAGGTTAAAGAAATTTGAAAGAGGAGATGTAAGCAAGTCAGAGGTGAACCCTTGAATGTCAACAGATTTCAAATTCCTGTATGAAATCGTAGCTTTTTACATAGATTATCTAAGGTTCGTTCGAAAGCAAATTCGATACAATAGTGATCAGAAATACCAACAGAAGAACAGTTTACAGAAGCGTTTTTAAGTCCAGATGAACAAATCAGATCCAGTATGGGTCCACGTGTACGTGTGGGGAAGTTCACATGCTGAGTGAGATGGAAACATTCAAGAAGGGCCAGAAAATCTGAAGTAGCTGGAGAGACGGTGTCTACATGAATGTTAAAGTAAATGTTAAGTAAAGCAGGATGATGTTTTCAGACAGGTAAGTGTGAGGTCCGAAAAGAACAGAGAAAAAGATGTAGAAGGTGGTCGAAATATCAGAATTACAACAAGTGGTTTAGTACTAACAGTTTTGAACACAAGATATTCAAAAGACGAGACATCATGGAGGTCCAGAACTTTAACCTGCACCCCATCCTGAACGACAGCAGCCAGGCCTCCACCTCGGCCCTTTTCACGGGGCTTACACAGGTAGCTGTAGCCTGCAGGAGTGAGCTTGTTCAGTTCCAGAAAGTCGTGGCTTGGTTGCCATGTCTCAGTCAGTAAAAGTATGTCCAGTTTTTTATCCAACATTAGTTCTCTAAGTACGAGAGCTTTGTTAGTTAGTGAGCAGATGTTTAAGAGAGCTAAACTTGTGCTTGTAATCACAGGATGACGTTCAGAGTCAGG
Source organism: Hepsetus odoe (assembly GCA_017165825.1). Taxonomy (NCBI): domain Eukaryota; kingdom Metazoa; phylum Chordata; class Actinopteri; order Characiformes; family Hepsetidae; genus Hepsetus; species Hepsetus odoe. The sequence continues at coordinate 1,386,222 of CM029378.1, forward strand.
GTGGTTGGTGTCCATGATCAGAGTTCTCAAGCCGGGAGGTCCAGATTGAAGGGATTGTAGAAGGAGAAGTGTGATGAATGAAGTGGTGAATTCTGGAGACCAGAACACCTAACACCCAACCACACACACCTCACTGTTCACGTTAGCCAGAACCCCGCCAACCCTCACCAACCAGTAGTGTTAGGACGGAGACCAAACCGGCCATAAAGACCTGGATAAACAGAGAACAGCAAGGTGAAGCTATAAGGAAGGTTCCTGAAAAAGTGGGCCCGTGTGGGTTTTATGGGAGAGAGGATGGTGGCGAGGGGCTTTTCAGGGGCATCTCTTCTCCTGGCGCCACCAGCAGGACCACATTCTCCTTTTTGGGCAGCCAGCAGGCAGGGAACAGCGGCAGATTCATCTCGGCCTGGTACCTGTGCAGCAGGGTCATTTCGTCACCCACAATGTAGAAGGCGAGGGAGCCCCCGGCGAAATCCAGATACACACCCAGCCGGGTTGCCTTGGGTGAGCTGATGGGTGTCTCTTTCCCTTCGTGCCAGGCGGAGAACCCCCGGCCATTCCACTGAAGACACCAGGAGGCACTGTAGCCCATCAGGCAGCCATCATTTTCAGCACTCTGCCGGGCGATGCTATCATAAGTCACTCCAATGTGAACACCTTCACCGCTGATGTCCACCTCAAAATAATGCCGACCTTGGAAGAAGCTCTGGACAGCAAGCACCTGCTTCCAGTGCACAAATCTCTCGGGACACTCCGGGTAGCTGTGCTGCCATGGCGTGGTGTTGGTCACCTTCCTCCCGTCCTCCGTCAGCCGCAGGAACTGATGTGCCGTGTTGGAGTTGAAACTCAAAGGGATGGCATCTGCAGAGAGAGTGTTAATTAGGGCTCAAAGTGAGAAATGACCTTCACAAATCCTACCAGTTCATCAGCAGATGATCAACCCAGACATGTTTGGTGTTCAGAGCTTCAGTGATGGCCAGTATTCACACGCCTCCATGCTCATAACCACTTATAACAGCTCACATACGCTGACTTAAAGTTTTATTCCATGACGTTTCATTAGTTATGGAGATCTAATTCCACATTTTTTAATGAGAACTGACACTATGTCAGTTTACAGTACTGTGCAAAAGTCCTAAGCCCCTCATTTTTTGCTACTGTGCAAAAAAATGTTCATGTCTTTAGATAGACACTTTGTTCTGCTTGAAGGTTCAGATGTAGATCACTGTGTGGATTAACCAACACAAAACTATCAAACTGACAGTCACTTTCACGTTCACTTAATAATGACCTGCTCTACCATCGCCATGTTTGTAATCAGAAAGCCCACTAGTGATGATACATCATTGAAAACAGGGGCATTTGTAAGTAAAGGGAGCATAAAAGTTGTGTTGCTTGGTAGGCAGCATGCTGGGCTGTGTTCTGTTTAAAAACTTGCCAAAGGCTCTGACATTCATTTGCATTTCCGTGTTTGACTTTCTGACATGCAAATGAGCCCAAAACACACAGTATCACTGTTTTCTTACATTTAAGGAAGTCTCCCCTGGCCTTTGGCTCTGGCAGGGTTTTGCTCTGCTTTTCAGTGCTGATGTTCAGACTCGTGGGATGGACCGGAGTGGTATCTGTAGGATCAGAGCAGAAACATTACTTACATTTCAAACACTGTGGAGCAGTGGGCCTAGATCTCACACAGTTACCACACTTTATTGAAGTGGAGCCCTATCAATGTTTTAACCCCCATAATTCAATTTTATCTCAATTAAGTCTTCAAAAATGGACCTGAAATTGTCCAGACAGGGATGTCTTTGCAGTGGTGGTGAACAGAACCAGACATCCACAGGTCTTATCAATCTCCTCAAAACCCACCAGTGAAGCTACATGTGAGGAACAATCTGCAAAAGCCCCCAGAATGGGCTTAGTTTTTGTCCATCTTCTCCAAACTCTGGTAAAACAACATCTACGGCATCAGGCAGCATCTTCACAACCATTTCATATCTGCGAGGGACATCTGGTTCCATCCACCAACACTGGGAACGGTTCTGACCGTTCACACCAAACTCTCTCGTGAAGATTTTATTTATTAATCTTAATGGCTTTATCTGTAAGTACAGCTTCCTGTGGAGCTGTAAAGGATTAGCATCCACATTAAGTCCACGTCAGTGTGTTCTGGTGAAGGAATTGATGGGTTCTGACCGTTTGCGCAGGTCTGCAGGAGTGTGTCGCGGTACGAGGGAAGCACTCTGTTACACAGCTCCTCGGTGGTGTGTGTGATGACCGTGCTGAAGGACTGCAGGTGGTCGGTCAGATTCATGGACAGTGCAGGGACACTCACGTCACAGCTGTTCTTCCTCCACTGAGAGTACTCCTACACACACACACACACACACACACACACACACGTTAAACCTGCTGTACTACTTCCATTTACTCACTTCTAAGTACTTTTGCATGTGTTTGGACTTTACTTTTCAACTGATACTTTTACTGGGGCAGCGTTGGTCTAGAGTTGAGGGACGAGGCCCCAGGATCAGAAGGTCATGGGTTTGAATCCCAGACCAGTAGGGTGTTCTCCTCCTCAAACACCTACTATACTAACAGGTGAGTTGAACCAGGTGTTTGAGAAGGGAGAACACCAAACTGTGCCGGGCACTGGACCTCCAAGACCAGAGCTGAGCGCTGCTGGTTCAGGGCATCTCCAGGAACATCTTTAATACCAAATATATTCATACAGACTGCTGAAACATTGCCTGGAAGTGGTTCTCCTGAGTGATGTAAACTCTAATTTTACATGTAATTTTCTCAGGACTTGAGTATCTGCACACAGGACTGGTACCTGGAGGAAGTCGATGTTGTTCTTGTTCTTGGTGAGTTTCTCCAGGTGAGTATTTGTTTTCCTCAGCTCGGTGCAGCGCTGCTCCAGGTGCTGCTGGATGCTCTGGGCCTGACTGAGGGTGCGCTGCTGCTCCGCCTCCAGCGCCTCTGACAGCTCAGTGCGAACCTGCTCCACAGCCGTCTGCAGCAACGTGAACTGCTGCTGCAGCACAGCTCGAATGTCCTGAACACACACCTAAACACACACACACACACACGCGCGCGCACACACACACACACACACCCACACGTACAGACTTGTAAGAGGCAGGAATGCAGGTCTGCAAGCAGGCTTGAATGAAACCAGCTCCCTTCTCTCTGAAATGTAAAACCCAGAAAAAAGCAATTTCTGCAGAACTTCTCCAGGACTTCCTCTGAAATCTGAAATTCCTCTGAAATTCCTAGGTGAAGTTAAATATACGCTGTTACGAGGTTTGGAGATTTAACAGCTGTTTTGTCTTAAAAGAAAAGAAAATCACTGCTAAGAAGTTTTCCAGATCTTCCTGAAGGACAGTGTTGTTGTCTCTCATGTTCAGTCCAGTCTCTGTACCTGAGAGGTTCTCCAGATCTTCCTGAAGGACAGTGTTGTTGTCTCTCATTTTCAGTCCAGTCTCTGTACCTGAGCAGTTTGATAGTTCTGTGTTGGTTAATCCACACAGTGATCTACGTCTGAACCTTCAAGCAGAACAAAGTGTCTACCGAAAGATATGACATGACATGAAGAAACAGGTGCAGATGATTCCAGATGATCAGGTGATTTATTTACTGCTGAACACTGAACGTTGAGTTGAACCACTTTATTTAGAACCTTGTATCTTTAGACACTTTGCAGCCTGGAGCACTAAAACATTTCCATTTCTTTCATTTAATTTTCTCAGTATGCCAAAGGTAATATAGTTCAAACTGTTTGAGAGGCATAAAATGGTGTCTCAAGACCTTTGCACAGCACTGTACATCATTATCAGAGTGTCTGAAAAACAGCAAAAGTTTGGGCACACCCACTCTTACAAAGACTTTCCTTAAACATTCACATAACAGTGAATGTGGGAACACACCTGATCAAACCATTAAAGAAGATATCTGGGGTTCCACTGTTGTCACAAGTCAACAGTCCTTTTTTAAAGACTGTTAGGTCATAAAAAATTCTAATGCCAATTAAAGTTTGTCAGTTCTTGAGGATTAAATTAAGGAAATGGGAACAACATTTGTTTATGCTCCAGGCTGCAAAGTGTCTAAAGATACAAGGTTCTAGATAAACAAGTTCCAAGCACTCAGCGTTCAGCAAGAAACTAATCACCGGTCTGAAAGAAACAGGAACAAATGTTTTACTGCCTTCTAGAACCATGTGTCCTTAGAAACACTGGTTTCCGGACAGTCGGGTGATGTCAGGTAGTGGTTGAATAAGAGATTGGCTGGGTGTGGAGGTGGAGTCCCATTCCTGAGCCCTGAACAAGCAAAACCTCCTCATGAATTAGATGGTAACACACAGGTAAGGAATGTGTGTGAATCAGCAGATCCTCCACTATGATTAGCTGTGGACATCCTAGAAACCTGTGGCACACTGACATCACTGAAGTGGTTGTTCTCCTCAAACACACCTGCTAAAGTTACAGGTGAGTTGAACCAGGAGTGTTTGAGAAGGGAGATCACCAAACTGTGCCGGGCACTGGACCTCCAAGACCAGAGTTGAGCGCTCCTGGTACAGGGCATCACCAGGAACATCTTTAATACCAAATATATTCATACAAAGTGCTGAAACATTGCCTGGAACTAGCTCTCCTGGGTGTTGTTAACCCAGACTGTGGGTTATAGGAAGTCTATATAGGTCTATAAGACTATAGGAAGTCAAGGTTCTTCTTGTTCTTGACGAGTTTCTCCAGGTGAGCATTTGTTTCCTTTGGCTCGGCGCAGCTAATACCAAATTGCTAAGCTTGCCAAAGCATTTTTAAGTGTTTTCTGGATAATTCATTGATTAAATTCTTTTGCTTTTGGCACCTTCCAACCAGATCTCCTCCAGTTTGAGGAAAACAAGGACATAGGGAGTTTGCCCTTTTTGAACTTTTATTAGAAACTTTAAAAGAGGCTGAAGTTTGGGTGGGTTTAGTGAAATGCAGCAAACTGAGACACATTCTCACGTCATACCATTAAAATTCGCCATGAATAGCACAGAAACCTGTCTTTCATGGTGACGTCCCTGAGGAATGTATGACAACAGCTGTTTTTGGACACCCTTAAGGCCTTCAAGAGCTAAAAGGAACTAGGAACTAATAAAAAAGGAACTAAAATAATGAAGTTACTACTCCTAGAGCACTAGAGCACTAGAGCAACCTACAGATGCAGTGTTTGGGGACTGAATGGAAACATTGAATGGTACATTGCAGTGCTGGGTTTCCAAACAATCATAAACACCACTTTAACTTGAAATGCTGCTCCTCATCATGTTCGGCATGATCGTTTTCAGTACACCCAGCAAGAAGTTTGAGTGCCATTATATCCATATCTACCATCCAGTATGACTTCCATCATATTCAATATCCACGATCCAGTATGAGTTCCATCATATTCAATATCCACCATCCAGTATGAGTTCCATCATATTCTATATCCACCATCCAGTATGAGTTCCATCATATTCAATATCCACCATCCAGTATGAGTTCCATCATATTCTATATCCACCATCCAGTATGAGTTCCATCATATTCTATATCCACCATCCAGTATGAGTGCCCCCGTGTTCTATATCTACCATCCTCCATGAGTTCCATCATGTTCAATATCTACCATCCTCCATGAGTTACACCATGCTCGATATCTACCATCCTCCATGAGTTCCATCATGTTCTACATCTACTATTCCAACCCTTGAGCAAGGTACTGTCCCCGTCACTGCTCCCCGGGGCGCTTTCAATAGCTGCCCACTGCTGCACATATGTGTATGGGTGAAATGCAGAGGACGAATTTCCCATTCGTGGGATTATAAATAAAGGATTATTATTATTATTATTAAATGGCTTCCACCCTTAATGAGTTCCACCATGCTCTTCATGCTTCATGATGTTCCTGCAAGTGTTTCTCATGTTTTTACCATTAATCACCGGTGCATGTCCCTGATCTTTTGCTCTGTATAATCCAAGGGAGGAAGGGATGAAATAGATACAGATACAAAACTGAGGAGACCCTTCTGATGATTGGTGAGATGTAATGATGATGAAATCTTTTGAACTTTGCTTTGAAAGACCAGATGGTTTTAGTGACTACTTTACCTCTAGAGCCTGACTGTTGCTCTGAAATTTGTTGATGGAGTTTTCTGCTGCAGTTAGTGTCTTTGCCACCTCAGCGCTCTTGTCCTGGAGCTCTTTCTGTGGAAACACACAACCTGTTTTAGTTTCTCAAAAGCAAGCTTGGAGGCGTTTTTTTAAGCTGAAGTTGCAATGACTTTAAAACAGTAAGCTGAATTAATAATAATAATAATTAATAATTAATAATCATATAATAATAATCTGAGTTCATTAAAATTAAGAAAATATCAGCTTTTCATTCTTGAATCTTAGAATTGGGAGGTGTTGGGCTTCACTGTAGGTACAAATCTAATTATCTTTGGTTCTAATCTGTCCTGGTGCTGTGTGGGAAGGCCTGCATTCCATAGGCAGGTCCACGCAGAGTCAATGGCTGCAGGGAACTAGGTTGAACACATTTGTTGCACAACTTCAGGAGAAAATAGCAATATCTTAATAGATTGTGTGATTTCTGTCCATGCTTATGCATCAACAAGAGGGTGCATTGTGCAGGTTTATGTGAAGATCTGTACATCTCTTCTGAAGGATTGTTCCACACAGCATTCCTTCAGCATTACACAATAAAGCAAAAATAACAGCTTTTTTGAAAGTTTCCTCATGTGGCTCCTGATCAATAGGTAGGGATTAATATTAATATCTGACTCCAATTTCATGATTTTTTACCACTTTATGAGCAATTTAGCCCAAACGTTTCCACTGCATTGGAATATTCAAGCTCTTTAGAATATTTTAGGACCTGATTTGTGCCTTACAAGTCTTGAAAATACTTCTTGCAGAGGTTTTTTCACCATGAAATCATCAGTGAAACCCCTAAATACTCCAACATGAACTTGGTGGTCTAGTGGTAAGGTACCTGCCAATGGACCAAGAGACTGCAGGTTCAAATACAACCTCCAGCATGACCACCACTGGGAAGTGGAAGTCACTCTGGATAAGAGCTTCTGCTGTAGATGTAAATTTATAGGTTTCTGAGGTTGGCTAAGGTTACCTTTGTGTCTGTTTTGTTTGTATAAACTACTCCATAATAAACCTTCAGAAATCACTGTCTACCAGAAACTTCAACACTTCTTAACCTGGAACTCCACCCTGATTTCTACCCGGAACTTCAATGCGGCACTTCCCAGATCTTCACTCCAGAAAGGGTCCAACATGGACCATAAACCCAACATCAGACTCCATAAAGCCAAACTCTCCATAAACCCAAAACTACAGGTCAGGTGAAGGTGGTGCTTCATCAAGTGAAACTTGATGCTTCATCAAGTGAAAACTGATGAGCATTCAATCATCTTCAGCTCATGAGTTTGATCACTAAAGCTGATTAAGTTCATTAATGGTATCTGAAGGTCCACACATGAAGACACTCAGGAGTGTGAACCTTTGCTAATGGCCAATTGCATTGATCAATGAAATCTCAGGAGTTGTGGGTGAAACCAAAAGAAGAGATTGAAGGTACTTAGGTTCCTGTATCTTACTCACACACACACACACACACACATATATGTTGACAGACAATGTGTTCTGCTTTACCTCAATATTTTGACGTGCATCTGCGATGGACAAAGTGTCATGTCCTTGGTGTTCACCTGACACACACTCCTGACACACACAGCAGGCGTCCACGCAGCAGTACAGCTGGAGTGGAGAGTCGTGGGTTTGACAAATACGTGTCTCTATGTCCTTCAGAGGCTCCACAAGCTTGTGGCTCTGGAACTTAACGTTCTCCAGGTGGGGTCTCAAGTGAGCCTCGCAGTACGACACCAGGCAGGTAAGACACGATTTCTTCGCCAACCGTGGGCTGTCGATACAGGAGTCACACAGGACGCCGTCTTCACCAGGAGGTGTTGCTGGACAATAAACCCAAAGCGCATTTATTTATTTATTTATTCACTGCACATTCTATAAAATGTAATTCACATCCAGATGATTTCATGAAACTTTCATTTTCTACCATCTGAAAGTATGGGCTTCTTAATAAATGTCTTAATTTCATTCAATAATAATGTAAAACTGAAATTTCTTTTTTAAGCTCTACGAGCACGATTCCAGAAAATATTTATAAATGATTTTTTCTGTTTGTTAATGCCTCTGAATAATCTTTTCACAGCAGTTTCTTATTTTGTTTGTTGCGAAATTGAAACATTTAATTTAATGTTTAATACATTTTCATACAAATATTTATTTATTAACATTTCTTCAAATTTGAAGTTTCTGTTTGATAAAATTTGTCTGTTGAAATAGTAAAAAAAAGTACAAAAAAAAGTTAATTTCATTGCACATTAAAATAAATGATTCATTATTTATTTTGTACATCATTTAATACCTGCCAAATATTATCAATTACCAGGTACTGTATTACATTTAGTAGATATTACAAACCAATATTTTTAGCTATTATTCTTTTTTTTTCAATTCTTGATTCTAAAACTGTAAATAGCGACCTCTAGCTAACTTTCCTAAATGCCTCACTGGATTGCTGTTATGAGTGAATGGCTACACTTCTTCCATCTCAGTGTCTATTGAGTGAAAATCACATTTTCTTGTAACATACCAAAGCAAAAATGGATTAAAAGGTACGCTGGGACATGTTATTTCACTATAAGCTGTTTTGGTTTTAGTTTAAATGAAAACCATCCAGACCATCCAGATGCACCAAACAGTCACGCCTTTTCTTTTAAGCAAAACTTTTGATCAAAATGTTATTAACCCAAACCTACCTGGAGAAGCTTCCTCTTTCTCGGACGGCTCTTCAAGCTTCTGTTCCTCCTCCTGGATGTTTTCCTGGATCTCCGGTTCTTCTTTCATGCTCCTCACTTCTGTTACTGCTTCCATTTCTTCTGTTCCGTTCTCCTGTGGCCTCATAGTGGCTTTGAGCTCCAGCAGAGGAGGAATCTACTGTCCCGTACTCTGTCTCTCACAGAGTGTGTGAAGCATGGAAATGAAGGCTGATAAAGAATGTGTGTGTGAAGATCCTAACAGTGAAGCCACTCCCTCACCTGTCAACACATCTAAAAGGCTCACTAGGCTGGGCCAGGAGTGAGGAAGCTGGTGTCATATTAACAGTGCAGAGCAGGGGCTGAAATATAATCTTTTTCCTATTTAATCTTTAAATACATTTATTCATTTAGCAGAAACTTGTATCCAAACTGACTGATGAGCTTCATTCAAGCTACAGTAAGAGCTTTCATTGAATGGTACATAAAATAGGATCATTCAAATATATTAAAATGCATGAAATGTATCACATTGATGTTGTAACTCTGTTATACAGAGGTGCTGAGGTGGAGCTAGAGGTGTCAGAGTTAAAGATGTTCAGATTGGCATCGGGTAAAGTAAAAGTACAGGAATGTACTGAGAGTGTAAAGTAAAAAGTACAGGAATGTACTGAGAGTGTAAAGTAAAAGTACAGGAATGTACTGTAAAGTAAAAAGTACAGGAATGTACTGAGAGTGTAAAGTAAAAGAACAGGAATGTACTGAGAGTGTAAAGTGGGACGTGTCTCCTCAACTCAGCATAGCATTATCTATTTATTATTACTCATTTATTATTATCATCATTATTATTATTATTATTACACTTACATTTATTTATTTATAATTTATTTATTATTTACTTTTATTATTATTATATACTCACTGTGTATATGGTTATCCTTCCTGTCTTTATATTCTTTATTTCTTTGTTAATTGCCCAGTAAATATGTATATGTATATACAGCTATATAGCTCTGTATATGGATGTCTTTCCTTGTTTTCTATATTTTTTATATTCTTTCTTTCTTTCTTGTTCTTTCTCGTTAAAGAGCCCTGTAACACCCGAATTTCTCAATCATGGGATAATAAATGATTATTCTATTCTATTCTGAAGGACGTCTGGAGCGTCTGTCTGTGCTGAAAGTGAACTGAATCTCACTCCATATTAATAGAATTAAAGACTATTAAAGCCTCGAACTTCAACTCCAATAAAAACAATCTACTGAAAATAATCCACATGAACTTCACCGCTTCACTTTCATCACCGTCTCTACTAGTTCTCCATCACGGACACACACTCCACACACCCTGAACTCCACCGTCCACTCTCCCTGTCCTCTCTCTCACTCTCCTTCACTCCGTCCTGCACCGATGGACACACAGAGGGACGTCTCTTCTGTGTTTGAGTCCATTTAGTCTGAGACGGTCTGGATGTTGGGAAGGTGATGGAGGATAAAAATGATGGAGGAGTCTATTGTTAAAGAGTGTTGTAAATGAGAAGTTATCCAGTGGAGTCATGAAGCATCATCTCTGCGGTACCGAAACTGTTCATTGTCCTGTATTTTGTGAAAAAGACCCCTCATTCATATTCTAAATGTAATGTTGTGTAATGTAACAGAGGAATGGAGGTTAACACCCCACCAGTTCGCACCTAAATGATCACACACAGGCCCCACTGGTCTAACTGGAACAGGTGATTATACATTTTCTGCATGATTAGGTGCTGAACCATTAGGTTTGGTGTGAAACCTCCTTTTTAGAGCTGCTCACAGTGGTGGTGAACGGAACCAGATGTCTGAATGTCCCTCACAGAAATGAAAAGGTGGAGACGCTGCCTGATGTCTGAGATGTTTCAGTTTGGAGAAGATTTTGGACTAAAACTGAACCCTTCAGGCTGGAGGGACGTGCCGTGGGATAAATAGTCCCCGATTTAGTTCAGATGGACCATTTTACCATCATCACCGTCCCATAGAGACACAGAAGACGTGTGAAGCTTGACGGGTGTGTGAAGAGGAAACATAATAGCTAGATCTGTGACGTCGGGTAACCGGACCACTGGGGATGAAGGCGTCAGTTCTCGAACTCGTTCCAGGCTGAAGAGACGAGCGAGATCAGACAGGAGCTCCCAAAAAGATCAGAACACTTTAAGGCCAAGCTTAAAACCCACTTTCATTGGCAAGCTTTGGAGTAGCTTCTGCAGGGATACTTTTCCAAAAACTAGCAACTCACTAAAACCAGAGAAACTAAAATCATTTGAAAAGAAAAATAAAGAATTAAAAATGGCAAAATTTTCTTAATAAAATTTCTTAAGTATTTTTAATAATTAGAAATAATTCAAAAATAATTAGATTTGAGATAGACACAATAAAAATGGTCTCTGATGACAGTAAAATGATTATAATAATAAACTACAGCATAATAATAATAATAATAATAACTAAAACAACAACAATAATAATAATCATTGTCATCATCAGCAGCAGCATCATTTTAAAACTAATAATAACAGCGCAAAATGATTTTCTGACGCTTCTTATTTATTTATTAATTCATTACTTTTTTTCCTTCAGGCTGGTGATGCACCCAAACCTGGTTTGTGACCTGCAGCCGAAACCATCCTGTTAAAGCTCAGAGTCTCTGAGAACATCATCCCACAGAGAGACGAGGTCGCCTTTAATGATTCTGAAACTGACCTCAGATCAGCAAACAGCCCAGCCAAGCAGCACAGCCACAAACACTCACCTGTCTGAGCGTGTGTGACTCACTGGTGTAATTACTCAATTACATAACTGCGTAAGTAGAGCGTTCCTGCAGGCTGTGACACACAGAGAAATAAGGGGGTGGAGCTTTTCACCAGGTGTCCCAGGTGAGCATGGAACAAAAATAATGACATACACAAAAACGAGTAAAGAAGTAAAGGAAAGAGTTTTAAGCTCCAAAGAGAAATAAATGGCATCAATTTTAACACCATCTGAGTTTGGAGTGCTGTTAAGACATGACTTCTGTCTTATATATTAAATATTATTTGTATAGTATTATATGACATTATAAGAACTTTTAAATGTATTTAATTGTGTTGGAAAATGTGGCACAGTGATGCAATCTGTAGCACTGTCGTCACACAGCAAGAAGGTCCTGGGTTTGATTCCCAGGCGGGACAGTCCAGGTCCTTTCTATTTGGAGTGGACATGTTCTCAGTGTGTCTGTTTGTGTGGATCCTGCAGGAGCTCTGGTTTCCTCCCACCATCAAAAGACCAGGTGGACTGGAGAAGATCAATTGTCCGCCTAGGTGTGTGTGTGTGTGTGTGTGTGTCTCTGATGGACCTGTCCAGGGTGTGTCCCTGCATTTCTGTCCTAAAAGAACTATGACAAATTCCAGCACCCCCCGTGACCCTAGCTAGGACAAGTGGCTCAGAAAACGAGTGAGAGAAGGTAATGGTTTCATAGACTGGTTACATTACTCATTCATATTTGCATTTGTTTTGTATTTTATTTGCTTTCATTCCTGGGCAGCGGTGGCCTAGTGGTTAGGGCGTTGGCCGGAGGATCGGGGTTCGAACCCCTTCCCAATAGGTTGCCCTGAGGTACCCTTGAGCAAGGTACCGTCCCCGTCACTGCTCCCTGGGCGCTTTCAATAGCTGCCCACTGCTGCACGGTGTTTGAGTGTGCATGGGTTAAATGCAGAGGTCCAATTTCGTTGTGGTTCACGGTCTGCTGTGCTGTGACCTTGCAATGACAAGGGTTGTCACTTTCACTTAATTATGCAAAGCTTTTTGGTCCACTGTTTAACTGTTCATGAAGTAAAACAGTTAAGACATCCTTAAGATAATAATCAATAAACCGATACTTAAAAAATAAAAATAGTTTATAAGTAATTAAATCAGATACTGGATAATATATAGTTAATGAATCATTCATAGCGAGAGTAAGTATTAAATACTGAATAAGAACAGGTAGATAATGTAAATCATTTAGAGTGAATATAAAATCATTTACAGTAAACACTCATTAATTTATTAATACAGAATCATTTATACTGGTTACTAAATCATTTATATAAGATGCAGAATAGCTGGAAGTACATTTTAATAAAGTGCTTTAGATACTGAATAATTTATAATTGATGTTGAATAAATAATATTAGTTACTAAATCATTTATAATTGATCCATGATTTACTAGCTACTATAAAATATTCAGTATCTTTAATACATTTCTTAATAATGGATATAAATGATAAATCATTTATATCCATTATTATGAAATGTATTAAAGATACTGAATATTTTATAGTAGCTAGTAAATCATTTTTAACAGATACTGAATATTTTAAATAGTTACTGAATAATTTATAGAGGTTAGGTAAAAATTTTACCAGATACTTTAAAAATGATAGTACCTACTTAATTGTTTATAGTTGATATCAAATCATTTATAACTGATTTTGAATCGTTTATAGTTGATACTGAATCGTTTATAGTTGATATCGAATCATTTATAACTGATACTGAATCGTTTATATTTCATATCGAATCATTTATAGTTGATACTGAATCATTTATAACTGATACAGAATCATTTATAGTTGATACGGAATCATTTATAACTGATACTGAATCGTTTATAGTTGATACTGAATCATTTATAACTGATCCAGAATCGTTTATAGTTGGTACTGAATCATTTGTAGGTGATATCAAATCATTTATAACTGATACTGAATCGTTTATAGTTGATACTGAATCATTTATAGTTGATATCAAATCATTTATAATTGATACTGAATCGTCTATAGTTGATTCTGAGTCATTTATAGAACACTTGGGAATGATTGATTGTAAATAATGAATTATTTATATTTAAGTATAGTAAACCCTGTTATTAAATTAAATCCAATCTAAATTGGAGTTTAAATTAAAATCTGAATAAATAATCTGCAGTCCGAAGGGTCAAAAGAAGGACTGTTCATTTGTTTAAAGACCCTGGATTAAGGAGGACGAAGCTGTAAATGAGACCGAGCGCTGTGTTGTGCTGCCGTCTGCTGATGAAAGAGTGTAACTGATGAAAGAGTTTTTGAGGACCTCAGTATGTCTGGACACTGTTTCCCATCACTGTCTCTCTCTGAGACGAAGAACATCCAGCCAAGCGTAACTCCTTTCAGTGCTTTATTTGTGAATCATTGTTAATGAGCATCAGCAGCGATTTACCACGAAGCCCTTATTGAACGGCAGAGAGCACACGGTGACAGACGGGGACCAGCAAGAGTGAACGGGAAGGTGTACAGGACGGTAGTGGGACCAGCTATCTTATATGGGTTGGAGACGGTGGTGGAGCCGGAGGTGTCAGAGATGCTGAGATTTGCATCGGGAGGGACGATGACAGGAATGAGCATCTAATAGAGACAGCTCAGGTTGGACGGTTTGGAGACAAAGTGAGAGAAGAGAGACTGCGTTAGTTTGGACATGTCCAGAGGAGAGACGAGGAGGAGGATATCAGCAGAAGGATGTTGAGGAGCAGGGAGGAAAGAGGAGAAGAGGAACGAAAAAGAGGAGGTTTATGGACGTGGTGAGAGAGGACATGATGATCAGTTGTGGAGAGACCTAGATGGAGCAGCCGAATAAAGAAGCAGAAGAAGAGAGCACGCTAAAAACACACTCTCTCTCTCTCTCTCTCTCCCTCTCACACCAGCTTTATCCATCCATTCTTCATGATTCAGTGTTTAAAAGCAATCACCCGCTGTGTATTTGGCTTGAAACAGTTTTGATTCTTTTCCAGTGGGGATGAATGGAACCAGACATCACAGTTCCTCTTTAAACCCACCAGAGCAGAAGTGTCTTCTGGGTGTGAGATAGTGCTGAAAGAACTATAGTCCATCTGACCTAAACCACTTTTCTTTGGTGCTGTATCCCTCCACCAACATCTCCAAACTCTGGAAAACCGTCTCAGACATCAGGCAGCGTCTCCACCACCAGCTGATGAGGGACATTCAGACGTCTGGTTCCGTTCACCACCACTGTACACAGCTCTGACTCTCGAAAATGGAGCGTTTATTCCCAAATCTGCTGTGAATGACTATTAATCACCTAATTATTGATTACAGTCCATGTTCTTTCACAGTTTGGGTGATTATTGACGGCTGCTAGAACGAGACCAAGTGTATTCAGACATGTGACACGGTATTAAAACTAAACTCTGCAGGCTCGTTGTTCTATTTTGATCCGCAGCTCATGCACAGACTCCCGTTTCCTTAAAATCACCTTGTTTTGAAGCGGAACTCGGTTTGGCAAAGCTGTGCAGCCCTGCAGCGGCGTCCTGCTGTGAGCAATAACGAGGTAAATACTGTAAAATATGCAGCTGGCAAAGGATTTGCATTCAGCTGCCTGTTGGAAGCTTTTCAGAACTTTATTCGACCTGATTTTCAAGGTTATTTTAAGCCTCTGAAGCCATAATAAGAAGCGAACACAGGCAGTAATTTAAATATGAATATTAATATGAGTTCAGCTCCAAGCGAGTCTCATCAGCAAACAGCGTGAAGAAAGCTTGTCCCACAGAAAACACCAACATCTACAATATCAGCAGGACGCTGCAGGGCCCATTCTGCAAGGGTGCAGATAGTGACAGGCCCCTTATAAAGGTCCCGTATCCAGACGGGCCTGTGGTTTTATCAACCTCTGCTTCATCAGTGCATCCTTCACAATCTGTACCAACCTGCCATTTAACATGCTGGAGCTGTTGGTTTTTTACTATTTTTTAAAATGTATTTAAGGGCAAATCTCATATTTTAATTCACGCATATTATTTTTTTTTATTTTAATAATACGTTTAATATTAATACATTTAGTTTGTAATTGAACTTAAACTGCATCTCATTTGTTTTTATTATTTTATTTTTTATTTTATTATTTTATTATTTAATTGCATTTTCCTTTAAGGATATTTTTATTATTTTTTAAATCTTATTTTGATTTAATTTTATTATTGCTAGAGTCTTTTTTCCCAGTTTTCTCCCCAGTTTTGCTGTTTTTTTGCCACTATATTATTGTTATTATCCTGTTATACTATTGTTATTATAATATTTTTATTCTACTGTTTTTTTAATTATTGCATTAAGATCAGTTGCTTTGCTCTACGTAATTTTTCAGGTTGACTTTTTCTGGTCGTGCAAAAGTGCAAACAAACAATTACAATTGAATCTCTCTCCATGTGCTCCCATGACTCCTTTTTTACTTCTCTTCTGTTTCACTTTCTTCCTTTGTAGCTTCAAACCAGAGCAGAGAGGACAGTCAGGCTTTTTTGGACTTCCAGGCATGAATCGCTGTGGCATAACCGGCGATCGAGCCTCGCAATGTCCTGTTAATCTTGATTTTGGGAGAATTCTGGTTTGTTAATTTTGGTCATTTGTCTCCCTTTGGAGCTTCAAAAGGTCCAAAAAGGGAAGAGTAGAGCCTGAAACACTGATGGCCTGCTGCAGAGAGATGATGGATGGGTTGAGAAGCTCCACTGTTTCTGGAAGTTTCTGGACTTGTTTTGTTCCACACACCTCTGGAGATCAGTGTGCTACTAAGTCTGGCAACGTGGAGCAACAGATCTGCACCCCCCCCCCCCCCCCCCCCCCCACACACACACACACACATCTACAGGCATTAAAAAAGCTGTGGCATCTACTCATCGCAGTGCATGTTAGAGGCATTGAGGGTCTGCCCTGGGTGTTTGCAAAAAAGCTCTCAACTCCTTGAGCAAGCTCAAAAAGCAACAAAAAAGTCCTCTTCCACTGTCCTCCATCACTGGATGCCCACCAGCTCAGTGATTGGTGGAGCCCACACCATCAGCTCCTGGTACTTATGGAAGAACAAACTCAGACGGGAGAGATAACTGTCCTCCTGATACGGCAAAGACTTCTCCTTCAGGTACTGAGACACTATCGGCTTCACCTGCAGCGAGAGAAAGAGAGAGAGTACAGAGAGAGAGAGAGAGAGAGAGAGAGAGAGAGAGAGAGAGAGAGAGGGAGAGCTTTAATAGTGATTTATTTTTCATTTGACTTTATTCATTCTTAGTCCAACGTTTACGAGAACCATCCATTTTCAAACCTTCCTGCTAAAAAGAACCCCCATCATGTCAGGCTTCCCTTGTGTCTTTGTCTGGGGCAGCGCTGGTCTAGTGGAGAGGGAGGTGGTCCCAGGATCAGGAGGTCGTGGGTTCAAATCCCAGACCTGTAGGTCGCCCTGAGGTACCACTGAGCGAGGTATTGTCCCCGTCACTGCTCCCTGGGCGCTTTCAATAGTTGCTCCTTGCTGCACAGTGTGTCTGAGTCAGCTGCAGAATCTGGTTGTATCTCACTGTGCTGTTTTTCCAGGACAGGAATAGTCACTTTCACTTTGTTGGCATCTTCCTTGTGCTTGTCCGTGTGTCTTTGTTGATGTCTTCCATGCCCTGCCCTATTCCTGCCCCTTCACAGGTGATTAATTATCCGCCCTTGCTCCAGGCGTTTAGCATTTAATCTTATTTATCCCCCTGTCTTAGTGGTGGCTTGTTCTCCGTTTTGTCTCTGCCTTGTCTTGTGTCTTCTTCGTCCTTACCTGGCCTTGCCGAGTCATTGTCACCCTTGTTGTGATTCTTCCTTGTTTCTGTTTTGTTTTTTATTTAATAAAGTTCTGTCTTGAAAACACACTCACGCCCACATCCTGCCCACCAACCCTGACACGTCTCAGTAGTACAGAAAACATTAGACCTCAGTAGTGAGACCAGTTATGTTATATGGGTTGGAGACGGTGGCATTGATGAAAAGAAATGAAAACAGTGAATGTGCTGATTTTCCACCTTAAACTATATGAAGCTCGCTGAAATGCTAATGTACTACCTTAAATACTGCAGCGAAACCACCTTAAATGATGTTCCACCTTAAATAGTGCAGCAAGACCATCTAAAATAATGATGTTACCCCTAAATTAAATAATATTGGTACACCTTAAATACTGCATCGACACCTGTGGAAATACTGATGTACCAACTTAAATACTATAGCGAAACTACCTTAAATACCGATGTACCACCTTAAATACCACAGCAAAATCACCTTAAATGCTGAGGTACCACCTTAAATACCGCAGCGAAACCGCTTTAAATAACGATGTTCCGCCTTAAATACGGCATTGACACCACCTTAATAACGATGTACCACCTTAAATACAACAGCAAAATCACCTTAAATACTGATGTACCACCTTAAATACAGCAGAGAAACGACCTTAAATAACAATGTTCCACCTTAAATACTGCATTGACACCACCTGAGTCAAGGTGGGGCAGTGGCGGTCTAGTGGTGAGGGAGTTGCCCCAGATTGGAAGATTGTGGGTTCGATTCCCTCACCAGAAGGTTGCCCTGAGGTACCCTTGAGCAAGGTACCGTTCCCGTCACTGCTCCCCGGGTGCTTTCAACAGCTGCCCCCTGCTGTGTGTGGGTGAAATGCAGAGGTGTGATTTCGTTGTGGTTCACTGTGTGTTGTGCCATGTTTCACAATGACAAGAATAGTCACTTTCACCTTAAATAATGGTGTTCCACCTTAAATACTGCATAAAAACTGTATAAAATAAGGATGTTCCACCTTAAATACTGCTTTGAAACCAGCTTAAAAAATTATGTTCCACCTTAAATACGGCTTTGAAATCAATCATAAATACAGATCTTCCACCTTCCACCTTGATGTTCCACCTTCAGGACGAGGCGAAGCAGAAACCTAATCAAAATTCTGACTCGAGACCAAATCATGGGACTTGAGTCCAGACTTTAATCATCAAACCTGTCTCTTGAAGGGGAACTGTGGAAATTTGGCTTTTTGCCAAACTACGTCTTTAATGATCCGAGCATGGCATTAAACTTCATAATCCAAACTGATCTCTAATCCTGAATCTAATCCTGAAGGTCTCATGTGACTAAACCCAGCCGTGCCACAGTGTGAAATCTCTGGTTAAATTCAATAAGTCAGCAGAACTTATCTTTGATCTGCTTTGAAGAGCTGTGAGATGGAGATCAGATCTTCAGCTTTAATTTTCTGATATTTACATCAAGATTTGTTAAATTACACAGAACATAGAACCTTTAGCATAGAACCTTTTTCAAATGAGTAAAAGTATTGGAACATGAGATCATCATTCTGAGTCAAAAAGGATAATTTTATCAAGTGTCTAACCTTTAAAAAACATTTAGTGAAGTTGGCTACACCAGACTAACATACCTTCAGCACTACAGTCCTCCGTCAGTCAGTCTTCATTCCTCATTTCTTCAAATTTTTCCTCCCAAAAGTCAGACTTTCTGGTATGTTTAATGTGTTGTTGAGGAACAGTTCTCCAGATCTTCCTGAAGGACAGTGTTGTTGTCTCTCATTTTCAGTCCAGTCTCTGTACCTGAGCAGTTCTCCAGATCTTCCTGATCTTCTTCTACCTCCAGTTTTAGGGCGTTCTGCCTCTGTTACCCTCGGTTCATTCACTTGGGGCTTGGACCAGATTCTGTAAAGCTGCTTTGTGAACAACAGTTGAAAAAAGCGCTTTATAAATAAAACTGAGCTGACCGGGTCTTTGTTGGTGGACCACTCCTGGGCAGATTGGTCCTGAATGATGTTTTTGGGCTGAAATGTAAAAATGTTTCAAGCAACTCTGAATGTGTGTGTGCTCACCTTCAGGCACATGTTGTCGGAGAGTGAGGGGAACAGGTGATGTTCTACATGGCAGTTGATGAGCGAGTGTCCGAAGGTCCAGTCCAGCAGGGGGTTCCTGGGCAGGTTCAGGACACCGTGACTCATCTGGTAGATCCGCTTAGGTCTCCGAGTGGGAGAGAACATCGGCAACCCAATGTGCTGCACACAGATATACAAATAAAGTGTTTACTTCCAATGAAAGCAACATGCTCTCTTAATATTCCATATTTATAAAAACTTTTTATAAAATGCAAAAAGGGATCCATTTCCGTCAAAGTCTTCTGCTAGCATTCCAACGCAACAAACTGTCCTTTGTTCGTTTCATTTTTGGAGGTGTAGTAGGGAAGGTAGTGAAGATGTCACGCTGTTATTAACGAGTGTTGCAGTGTAGTGACACTTGGATACGAACGTCTGCCAAATGAAGTAATGCTGGTGACCGAAGTAGCTATCAAGCTGTCGTAGATATGAATTCAGTTTTCTTGTAATGTCAAACAATTAACTGTGTTGGTGAAATAGCCACACCTAGCCTTTGGAGCTCGTGGAGGAAACGGGGAGAACATGCAAACTCCACAGAGAAATTAGCCAGACTGGGAATCGAACCCACAACCTTCTCAATGTGTGGATAAAAGTATATATATATATAGATATAGATAAATATAGAATTATATAGATTGACACAAATACACAAATGTTTCAGCGTATCAGCAAAAACTGACACAAATACCACACGGGATCAGCACCAGCACACAATACGTCCCAGGCTGGGAAAATCATGCATGGATTGTTCTTTTCTGAATGAACTCTGTGAACCAAAGCCGAGGTTAACCTCCTAACCCTGACCACTGGGAACCCGCCGAGAACAAAGCAGCTTTAAGGGCAAAGAGGGAGAGAAGGAGAGAGGGAGAGGGAGGGAGAGAGAGAGAGAGAGAGAGAGAGAGAGAGAGAGAGAGAGAGAGAGAGAGAGAGAGCCCATTCCATGCTCTGCCCACAAATTCTTTCATAGCTACTGTATCCAGGCTGGACTGAACTGTAAGGAGTGTCCTGGCCGATGTCATGAGAAAGTGTAGCACCAGTTTCTGTCCAAATGCCCAAATTTTAGTGTTAATTTAAGACTGTATTTATTCTGAAGTGAAGAGCAGGGCTAAACCTAATAACCTGACTTTCGATAAATAATTTAGATTATTTCTGTGAAAAAGTGATCAAAACAAAGCAAATTTTGTTCTGAAAACTTCCCAATGATTTTCTCCAAATGTGGAGACCCGCATGGTGGGCAGTTTATGTACTTACTGACTTCAAACCAGATACTCCACCATCTGAGTCGACTATCTTCTTGATCAAATCCACCATCATCAGACTCGTCTTCCTAAAGAATGGTTCTTTACCGTTATAGATCACCTTCATGATCTGCTGACACAAATCGAGACCAACCGAAGCTTCACCAACACAACTGCTATCAACCGCTTCAAACCTTTTAATGAACCTTAAACTACAGACTGTACTATCAGCTTAAAACCTTTTAACTCCAACTACAGACTCTACTATCAGCTTCAAACCTTTTAATGATCAACTACAGACTCTACTATCAGCTTCAAACCTTTTAATGATGAACTCCAACTACAGACTCTACTATCAGCTTCAAACCTTTTAACTCCAACTACAGACTCTACTATCAGCTTCAAACCTTTTAATGCCAACTACAGACTCTACTATCAGCTTCAAACCTTTTAATGACCAACTACAGACTCTACTATCAGCTTCAAACCTTTTAATGATGAACTCCAACTACAGACTCTACTATCAGCTTCAAACCTTTTAACGACCAACTACAGACTCTACTATCAGCTTCAAACCTTTTAATGATGAACTACAGACTCTACTATCAGCTTGAAAGCTTTTAATGAACAACTACAGACTCTACTATCAGCTTCAAACCTTTTAACGATCAACTACAGACTCTACTATCAGCTTCAAACCTTTTAACGATCAACTACAGACTCTACTATCAGCTTGAAAGCTTTTAATGAACAACTACAGACTCTACTATCAGCTTCAAACCTTTTAATGATGAACTCCAACTACAGACTCTACTATCAGCTTCAAACCTTTCAACTCCAACTACAGACTCTACTATCAGCTTGAAAGCTTTTATCGAACTCCAACTACAGGAATTCCAACTACAGCTTCATTTCTACTGAACACAGACTGTTTTGCCAACCAGCACTTATATCTGTTTATTCTCTTTAATGCTGAATATTACACTTCTTTAAGTGATGTCATGTTTTATCTTCTTGATTTTCTGGTGTGTGTGTGTGTTGTGTGCGTTGTGTGTGTGTGTGTGTGTGTGTGTGTGTGTGTGTGTGTGTGTGTTCTCGTCACCTGGAAGATGTTGACGTGGATGTAAGGAAGGGAGAACATGGCTCTGCTCAGCAGCATCACCAGCAGAGCTGAACTGCACTCCAGCCCAGATACACACCTCAGCAGCACAAACTGAGCATACACACCTGCACACACACACACCACCGTACGCACAACCACCCAGAGAGGCTGTCCCTTTAGTTGGCCTAAAACACACACACACACAGAGAGAGAGAGAGAGAGAGAGAGAGAGAGAGAGAAAGAGAGAGAGAGAGAGAGAGAAAGCAATTTGTTGTGTTCACAGTGACAAATAGTCACTTTCACTTTGTTGTCATAGACATAAGGTTTAAGGAAACTATGAAAAATGAAATATGGGCACTTTAAAGTAAGGAAGTAAGGATGCAGATCTTGAGTAAGTCACTCACCCATGGCGACGATGGGTGTGATGATGGGAACCGCAAGTGGGGCGATGAACAGGTACACAGTGCGGGGCAGGAAGGGCACTTTCCATGTGCTGGAGTCTCCCAGACCAATAACATTAGTGTGAGCGTGATGCATCTTCACATGAGCCTTCACACCCGCTCTCGCAGTGAACGATCCACACACCTGAGAGCACGCACACACACACACACACACACACACAGGTGTAGAGGTGCTTTCTTCATCACATCTAAACGGTCTGGACAGGAGTTCCTCATGTTCTTTTGCCTTATTTTTCCATTCTCGGAGTCATAAAGATGTGAGTAGCTGGACTTCGGGGTGGAACTATGGATGATTTGATGGGTTAAACTGGGAAAATGTATGAATGTCCATGAAACTGGTGATAATTTTACAATTATTTGTTTCATCTTGTGTTAAAATGTTAGGCTCCATCCCGCCCCCGGCTGGGTTAAGTACCTCAGATGATGGCCTTTTCTCACCTCGATGAAGAAGATGGCCCAGAACTGCCCCCAGGATGCTGATTCACTCAAAGCTCCATGACTGGCCAGGTGTGTTCCCTTCACTGTTATTACTGCATGAGCCACGCCCATCACCAGCAAACCCAGTCCAAAACACACCACCTGAGCAGAGCCCAACAGCAAGAACGCTGAGAGAAAGAGAGAGAGAGAGAAACAAGTACACAATAAGGAAACCAACAGAAAATCTGAAAAGCAAATATCTTCTTCTTTAGATCTTAAGATTAATTCCCAGTCTATGTGTGTTTCCTCCAGGAGCTCCAGTGTCCTCCCATCATCCAAAAACACATCAGGTGGACTAGAGATGCTAAATTACCCCCTACACTCTCAGAACAAAGGGCCCAAGGTGTTACTAAGGTTACACCTGCAGTACCTTTAGTTAGTGAAACTATAGCATGGTGCAAAAGTCTTGAGGCCCTCATTTCTGTATATACTGGAGGGAATCATCTCGTTGGTGCAAAAAGACATTCAGCCTGACCTTCATCAGACTGAGGATTAAATGAAAGAAACAGGAACAGATGTTTTGGTGCTCCAGATTGCAAAATGGCTAAAGATACAAGGTTCTAGATAAAGGGATTCCATCCACTCAGTGTTCAACATCAGCAGTGAACGAATCACCTGATCATCTGGAATCATCTGCTCTTGTTTCTTCACTGCTTCATGTCTTAAGTTAGAAGCTTTGTTCTGCTTGAAGGTTCAGACGTAGATCACTGTGTGGATTAACCAACGCAGAACTATCAAACTGCTCAGGTACAGAGACTGGACTGAACATGAGAGACAACAACACTGTCCTTCAGGAAGATCTGGAGAACTGCTCAGGTACAGAGACTGGACTGAACATGAGAGACAACAACACTGTCCTTCAGGAAGATCTGGAGAACTGTTCCTCAACAAGACATTCATAATACAAGACAGTTTGGAGGCAAAATATGAAGGAATGAGGGTTGGCTCAAGACTTTTGAAGAGAACTGTAAATCACCCTACTGGAGGTGTATTTTTAAGGTGGACGGACTCTGTGCGTCTCATCCAGAGCCCAGCTTGTTTTTAGTTTTGCTGTTATTATAAAGCATTAGGCGATGAAAAGGTGCAAATCTGTTCTTTTTCCTCAAAAACAGGATTTATTTCAACAGGTTTTATTTCTCCCCAGCACTTTTAAAGCACTTTAAATTATTAAAATGTGCATTCCTTTACATTTAGAACATGCCATGTGGAATGTACCTTGACCCAGTGGTTAGGAAAATGGATGGATGGATGGATGGATGGATGACTAATTTACAATCATGTAATAAAACATTATTTGGCAGCAACTTTATATAGCCTTATATAATAAAACACTGAAATAGAGGGGAAAAGACTGAAGAGTCAATTTACATTTCACCATCCCCTCAATAGAAACAACAGCCCTCTATTTCTCTCTCCTTCACACAAGCACTCTTCTTACACTCTCAATGCATCTCTCTCTCTCTCTCTCGCTCTCTCTCTCTCTCTGGCCTTCTCTGCATTCTGACCCAGATGTGGAGCCGGAGCTACAAGATTAAGATCTCTAAGACTACAAGTCAATATTCACCAAAGCTTTTCTGTAAACACGTCCCGCTCCAACCTCCTCCAGATCTTGTGGGTGTGTGGTTTATGTGTGGGTGTGGTTAAGGACACAGTAGGACTTACTGTCAGCATGAACTAAACTTCAGTTTTTTTACACCACAGGGTGTTTTCAGGAGCTGAACTAGAATCAGTCCTAAATACCGAGGAATCTGATCCCAGATCAGATGAACAGCAGCTCTGGGGTTTGAGTTTAGTTGATGTTTGTATCTGACAGTAAGTCCTACTGTGTCCTCAACCACGCCCACAAGTCTTCACCTTAATGTAGATCTGGAGGACGTCTACGTGGGACGTGTTTACAGAAGAGATTTGGGTGAATGTTGATTTCTAGTGCTGATTTGCAGCTCCAGATCTGAACTCAAAAAGAAAAAAAAGAAAAATGAAAACCCTGTACCAGTAAAACCTGATTCCTTTACAGCAGAGCTCAGTCCCCCGTGCAGTTCATTATTGGTTTGTCTCAAAAGCTGCAAAGGACCTGAGGTGATTGTGTGGGGTTGGGGGGACCCACTGGGACAACCAGTCTCCATGACGACCAGAGAAACTAGAGCTTCCAAAAAAAGTCTGGACTGTCAGTGGTCAAAGAGCTCAGGTGTCAGCTAGACAGGCACACACACACGCACACACACACGCACGCACACACACACACACACACACACACACAAACAGAAAAGCCACATTTGTTTATTTGTAGTGAAGTATATAAATAAGCAAAAGAACAGAAGAAAGTGTTTGTGTCTTCATTGCCTCCCTCTCCCCCATCACTCAGTAGAACTGTCCTCTCTCTCTCTGGGTGTGTAGGGTGGTCCTCCCTCTCCCCCATCACTCAGTAGAACTGTCCTCTCTCTCTCTGGGTGTGTAGGGTGGTCCTCCCTCTCCCCCATCACTCAGTAGAACTGTCCTCTCTCTCTCTGGGTGTGTAGGGGGGTCCTCCCTCTCCCCCATCACTCAGTAGAACTGTCCTCTCTCTCTCTCTGGGTGTGTAGGGCGGTCCTCCCTCTCCCCCATCACTCAGTATTACTGTCCTCTCTCTCTCTGGGTGTGTAGGGTGGTCCTCCCTCTCCCCCATCACTCAGTAGAACTGTCCTCTCTCTCTCTGGGTGTGTAGGGTGGTCCTCCCTCTCCCCCATCACTCAGTAGAACTGTCCTCTCTTTGCTTCCCAATGCAAATTTCAGCATCTTTAACTCTGACACCTCCAGCTCCACCTCCTGCTTTTTTGTCAATGCTACTATCTCCAACCCATATAACATAGACGGTCTCACTACTGTCTTCTAAACCTTCCCTTTCTCTCTCGCTGATCCCCGTCTGTCACACCCATTCCAACCTGCCTGCCTCCTCTCTTCCACACTCGCCGCCACTCTGAACTGTCCACCCAGAGTATTTAAACTCCTCCCCCTTCACCTCCTCTACTCCCTCCATCCTCACCACTCTGCTTTCCTCCCTTTCATTCACACTCATGTATTCTGTCTTTGTCCAACTCACTTTCATTCCTCTCCTCTCTAAAGCAGATCTCCACCTCTCCAGGTTTCTCCTCAAGTTGCTCCCTGCTCTCACTGCAGATCATCTGCAAACATCAAAGTCCATGGGGACTCTTATCTAACTTAGTCTGTGAACCTGTTCATTAACAAGTCAGAATGGGCTCAACGCTGATCCTAGAACATGATACTACTAACTAATTCAGTAAATCTTACAATTTAATCTTAATTTCCATCTCATTTCCAGTCATGCTTCTCTAGTGTGTGTGAAGGTCACTGCAATGTTCTCAAGAACAGAAGGGACCTTGAGGAACAAATCCTGATTTCACATCATAACTATTCACACAATAATCATGACCATCGTAATCAAGGACATAAATCATCTCAAATAAGGATTTAAAGGTTAAGTGAGATCAAAGGCAGAGAAGAGGTGACCTCGGTGTGTGTGTGTGTGTGTGTGTGTGTGTGTGTGTTACCTGCAGGCAGGCTAATGAAGGCCATGGCCAGGATGCTGCAGTCTATTCCTCTCCTCTCCCACCAGCTGCTCTCCTTCACTGTTTTCTGCACCAGTCGGCTCAGCTCCATCATCAGCGTCTCTCTGTCCTCCTCTCCTCTCTGCTCCGGCCGCTCCATCTCTCTTTCCCTCCATTCCTCTGGGACCTTCTTCTGCATGTCACACACACTCACACATTCACGTGAACGTACATCCTTCACACACTCAGCATGGTGAGACATGTCTTACACTGAGAAGCAGTGTAAACAGATCTCTCTCTCTCTCTCTCTCTCTCTCTCTCTCTCTCTCTGTGTCTCTCTCTCCTCCCTCTTTGTCTTTCACAACCTGCCACTCTGTCCTCCCTTCCTCTTGATTTTGTTCCCACAGTAGGAAAGCTTATAAAGCAGCCAGAGCCAGCCGTCTTGGATCTCTCTCTCTCACTCTCTCTCTCTCTCTCACACACACACACACACACACACACACACACACACACACACACAAGATTCTGCTTTTGTCGCCTCATGAATTCTTTATGTGCCCACCCCCTCTCCCCCCCTGTTCCTCTTTCACTGGCTGTTTGGGGCAGTTGGGAAGGGAAAGTGTGTGAGAAGAGAGAGAATGAGAGAAAGAATAAGGGAGGAATCCAATCAGCATCTATTGGATGTGCTGGACAGAATCCAGTCAATGGACTTAAATGGACCACCTCCCAAGTTACAGCACTTACAGGATCTGCTGCTGGTCCAGAACTGTTCAGTGAATTCAATGTCCAGAACTAATCCTCCAACATCAGTGACCTCACTTACGCTCTCGTGGCTGAATGCAATCTTATCCTTGCTGCAATGTTCCAGCATTTAGTCTTAAGCATGACCTGAAAGGTAGTTACTGCAGCAAAGAGGAGACTAATCACCAGCTGTTAATCCTCTAGATTTCAGAAGCCACACTGGGCAGCCTGATAAAATGCATTACTCCATTGCTCCACAAGGTGGCAGGACTTCTTTCTGACGAGAGTAAGGTCAGTGGAGGTCACTGGGTTTGTTCAAGAAAAACTGAGCTTCACCTGTTACCCTTGGAGGAGAAGCTGAGAAGATAGCTGTGAAACCAACGTCTCAATGTCTGCATATCAGGTGCAGGTTTTTGATGCAAGCTTACATTTTGACATGGTGCTTAGTGCTGTTGTCTCCCAGTGAGATGGTTCTGGGTTTGATTCTGTCCAGGGCTGTGAAAGGCTACAGTAACTCTGCCCCAGTGGTCAAGATAAGCTGCTGAGGCAATGGATGGATAGTTGGATGTGGAAAGTAATAATCACTTAGACTTCTACAGTTTTCCTTTCTTACCCAGAAGGTCTTGTAAGAGACAGGACTTTCCAGTTGGTGTTATTAGATAGAATATGTCCCAAGTCCAGTATTGTGTAAAAGCCACCCCTATCCAACTCTAATTTCATAATATTTACTTTCAAAAGATCCAGACTTTCTTGCATTTTAATATATTATTGAGGAACAGTTCTCTCATATTCAGTCCAGTCTCTGTACCTGAGCAGTTCTCCAGATCTTCCTGAAGGACAGTGTTGTTGTCTCTCATTTTCAATACAGTCTCTGTACCTGAGCAGTTTGAGACTTTCTTGTGTTTTTAATGTTGAGGAATAGTTCTGCAGATCTTCCTGAAGGATCATGTTTTTTCTCTCATTTTCTGTCCAGTCTCTGTACCTGAGCAGTTTCAGAAGCAGTGTGGGATCATCTCCACTGAGAAAACAAAAGGCAGCCGAAGTCCAGTCGGAAGAAGAAAGAAGAGTTTCTTTCAAGAAGCCTGGAGAAATGTTCCTCACCAAAAGAAAGGACCTGGTCGTTGAGGCTGTGCTGAAGAATAACGGTGGTGGTGGTGAATATTGACTTTAAAGCTGGTTATAATGAAACTCTCTTTGTGTTTAGACTGGAGTTACATGTGTTTGCAGTAAATCACTGAACCTAAGCACAGCTTTACAGAAGAAAGGTGGAGCAAGACACCCTCAGGAGGGATACAACTCAAAGAGGAAACCCAGCAGTGTTGAAGAGCAGTAGAGTCCGAAGCAGCAGCAGTAGAAAAACTGGAAGTTGGTTGAACTGGACTGGAGGAGAGGTGAGGTAGAGAACCCACTGCTGGTCACACTGGACAGGTACAGGTGAGCGGGATGATTAGGGGGCATTCCTTAAAGCAAATTGCCCACCTGGCTGGAACAAAACTATATGTTTTTAAAATTAAATTAAAAACATTTTACAGGAGGAGGAAAAAAACTTTCTCTGTAACTGTAAACTGCAGCATCATCTTCAGATAATGAAAGCAAAGAGACCAAATTGCAGATTCTGCTCAGACAGGAACTGTGTGTAAGTGTGTGTGTGTGTGTGTGTGTGTAAGTAAGTGATGGTCAGCATGCTGAATGCTCAGTGAGATGTTCATGATGAAAGTACAAAGAGTTCAAATACTCTTTAATCCACCAGCCTTTCTGTCTGGCCAACAAACCTTTCGTCTTTTTACAAAGTGTGTGTGTGTGAGAACTATATTTGCTTTACATATGGAGTGTTTGGATTTGTGAGCTAGAAGCTTGTGAGCTGCTTTTCTGAATGTGCAACATGACTCTCTCTCTCTCTCTCTCTCTCTCTCTCTCATGAAAGCATTCAACCATCTTATTTACTTAGCTCCTCACTTCCCTCCCTCCCTCCCTCTCTCCCTTCCTCCTTCCCTCTCTCTCTCTCTCTCTTTCGCAGCTGCAGCCGACTCAGCTTGTCTGCTCCTCCAGCTGCTCCTCTTTTCTCATAGCAGACCACTTTCAGACCCTTCCTAAAGGAGAGAAGATGAACGGAAGCCTGCAGAATGGCTCGTGTTTTGACGGAGATTTCATGGACAGGGACGGAGACTTCATGTTCACGTCCGAGTCGGTGGGAGAGGGACATCCAGGTCAGACAAACCATCCAGCTGGTGCTGCTGAGTGGAAAGATGCCTTTAAAATGCATGAGCGAGTCTTACAGAGCAGCACTCGGTCCAGTGAATAACTTTCTTCATGCTGAAGACTGAAAACGAGGCTGAGTTACATCAGCGTTTTATTAGAAATACATTAAAAAGGGTTTTATAAAACATGCAGTATATCGTGTGTGCTGTAAGTCAGATTGTAATATGCAACAAAACTTGTATAGTTTTGTTCTTTTCTATTTTCTTTCTTTTTTTTTTAACTTTGATCTGAACAGCTTTGATATTGGAGATACAAGGTTTTGTTATAATGCTCTCTATCTACACACTCACACACATATATATGTATATATACCTATCATTATTTTTAAAACAAAACTTTATATCTCCATCAACTTAAAAAATGAAGTATAACTATAAAAAAATGAGCATACAAGGTTTTGTTCCATATTAAAACTTTTCTTATAAACTTTATATAGAATATACTACACTGAGACAGACAGACAGACAGACAGGCAGACAGATGTTTTTTGTTTTGTTTTTACTTTCTGACATAGACTGAAAACATGATGACTTCTGAAAAAGTGGAAAAGGTTCTTGGCTTCTCCAGTACAGCTTCTGTTTTGGAGATGCGGGGTTTTTACTGACTGCAGCAATAAATGCCACGTGTGAATTTGTGGATTTGGCACTCAAATGCTGACTCAGCATTGTGCCTAAAACTGCAGCACTTTAATGCCAATTTCTCAGGATACAGAACTCCCACTCCAGTATTATTGCATAAATAATTACATTTAATTTTATTCCTCCACAGAAAAAAACCACTCTGAATATACAGTTGTTGCCGAGCAACCATGGACAACAAATGTTTAGTTGTCTGATTTTATATTTCAAGGTTTTTTACATTAAATAATGAAAATATGAGTTACAGCAACGTCTAACGTGCACCAAATCAGCCAGATCAGTAATGCTGATTCTCAGTTCTCCAGATCTTCCTGAAGGACAGTGTTGTTGTCTCTCATGTTCAGTCCAGTCTCTGTACCTGAGCAGTTTGATAGTTCTGTGTTGGTTAATCCACACAGTGATCTACGTCTGAACCTTCAAGAAAAATGAAAGTGAAAAGTGAAAGTGACAACCCTTGTCATTGCGAGGTCACAGCACAGCACACAGTGAATCACAACGAAATCGGACCTCTGCATTTAACCCATGCAAACACCGTGCAGCAATGGGCAGCTATTGAAAGCGTCCAGGGAGCAGTGATGGGGATGGTACCTTGCTCAAGGGTACCTCAGGGCAACCTACTGGTGAGGGAATCGAACCCACAATCTTCTGATGCAGGGGCAACTCCCTCACCACTAGAACAAGAATAAAGCATCTTACTTAAGACATGAAGCAGTGAAGAAACAGGTGCAGATGATTCCAGATGATCATGAGATTAGTTTCCTGCTGATGCTGATTGCTGAGTGGGTAGAACCGCTTTACCTAGAACATTGTTTCTTTAGACACTTTGCTGCCACAAAACATTTCCATTTCTTTCATTTAACCCTCGATATGAGAAAGATCTGACAGTTTGACAGAAATAAATAGCTTTTCTGCACCAACAAGGTGAAATTAAAAACATGACATCTAAATGGAGGATGAGGAGCATTTAAAAAAATAATAAAATAAATACATTAGGGGGAGGACAGTGGTGGCCTAGTGGTTTTGGGTTAGTGGGCTAGTGGCCACATGATCGGAGGGTCGTGGGTTCGAACCCCTTGCCAATAGGTTGCCCTGAGGTACCCTTGAGCAAGGTGCCGTCCTGCTCCTCCCTGTGATGGGCTGGCGACCTGTCCAGGGTGTTTCCCCCATCCTTCGCCCTGTGTGAGCCGGGATGGACTCTCCCCCCCACGACCCCATTTGGGACAAGAGGCAGAAAATGAATGAGTGAACAAACATTAGGGGGAAATCAGATAATATCACTGTCCATACTTAATCTATTAATTCCAGAGGAGCCAAAATACCAACTACTTTTCTCAGTGAAAGAGAGAAACCAGAGTATTAAAGGAATAAAAGTATAAACGTAAAATAATTACATTTATGGCATTTAACAGACACTCTTATCCAGAGTGACTTCTATTTCCTAATTACAGGGACTGTCCCCCTGAAGCAATGTGGGGTTAAGGGTCTCTGTCAGGAACCCAGTGGTGGTGGTGCTGAAGGTGGGATTCGAGGTCCTTCAGGAAGATCTGGAGAACTGCTCCTCAGCATTAGAAACACAAGAAAGTCTGGATTTTAGAAGGTAAATATTAAGAAATTAGATTTGGTTAGGGGTGGCTTTTGCACAGAAGTAGAACTGGGACATGTTATGTCTTAAAAGACCAACTGGAAATCCTGTCTCTTACAAGCATCTAGACCTCCTGGGTAGCCAAACTGTGTATGAAAACCCAGAGTCTGCACTGAAAATGAGAGACAAAAACTTCAGGAAGAACTTAAGAACTGTTCTTCAACAAGACATTAAAGATACAACAAAGCTTGGAAGAGAAAGATGAAGAAATGAAAACTTTGGTTCAATACTGTATTATCAATATCCGATGATTCTACAATAATAATCAACCAGCAGGACCATGTGCTGTGTGCTACTGTAAGCGCTCATGTTACAGTGAGCTATGGACTCTCTGCACGAGTGTCTTCCAAAACTGCTGAAGGTGGGCCTACGAGTAACGTCCCAAAGGGTAGCATATCATCTAATGTTTCAGAATGAATGCAATTCAAAGGTCACACCCAGGATAGGGAACTCCTGACTCTGTCAGGCAACGTTCAGGAGAGTGTACACACTAATGCCACCTCGAGGAAACTGTCCTCCAACCCAAGTAAAGACTGAGATGTTCGTGGTCAAGGTGATGAAACTGATTCACTTTAAGGAAAACAATATCCTGCAAATATCTCTGATGATGAGAAACAGCTAAGATTTTAAGATCCCCACAGATTCTACAAATCCTTAACATTCTTCCATTACAGTGCTGTGCAAAAGACTTCAGCCTCTCGATTCTTAATATTTTGTGGGAGACAAGGTTCTAGATACAGTGGTTCCATTCATTCAGCATCAGCAGTAAACGAATCACCGGAACATCTGTAATCTGGACTGAAAATGAGAGACAACAACACTCTCCTTCAGGAAGATCTGGAGAACTGCTCAGGTACAGAGACTGGACTGAACATGAGAGACAACAACACTGTCCTTCAGGAAGATCTGGAGAACTGCTCAGGTACAGGGAGATTCATTGTGACAGTCATTGTGAGCAAAGCACAGCACACGGTGAACCACAAACGAAATAGGGTCAGACGTACATTCAGTTCCCGGGTAGCAGTGATGGGGACAGTACCTTGCTCTGGTGTACCTCAGGGTAATCTGAGAATTTCAAAGATCAAACTGTTGACAGAAAGTTGTACTTCTACATTTAGGAAATGTAGGACATCTACAATCCATCCTACACACACTGGCAGTGAACACACACATCAGGGGCAGTGGGTAATAACTGCCCCCGAGGGCATTTACAGTCAGGAGTCAGGTGTCTTGCCAAAGGGTACTTCAGTCAGGAGAGTGGAAAAGAGTTGCTCAGTTTTCTGCAGCTTCTGGAGTTTGAACCAGATTCCTTTCACTTGAAAGACCTCTTTTCTAACCATTAAACCACAGTCACCCAATAAAAGCAGATGATGGTGTACCGGCTGAAGGCCACAGTCAGCCATTATCGTTTCTGACCATGTGCATCCATTTATGATCAGAGTTTAACAATTTTCTAACGGTGATTTCCTGCTGCTTATCACAATGAAAGGTCATCTTAATGTGATTCCAAGAACTTCACAAATCAGTTGTCTCCTCCAACCTTGACGACTCTATTCAGCACCCGAAAGATGTGACCAAGCAAGAGACCTGTGGTATGAATGTGCAGCAGTACTGGGGGTGGTGGTCTAGTGGTGGTACTTGTCTATGGACCTGTGGCTCAAGAGGCCCCAGGTTCAAATCCCACCTCTGGCACTACCACCACTGGATACCTGAGCAAGACCCTTAACCCTGAATGTCTCCAGGGGGGACTGTCCCTGTAGCGTCTGCTAAATGCCGTAAATTTAAATGTACTATAATGTGGTGGTGTCAACATATCAAAACTATTTAGACACCTTCTCGAGGTTCATGAGATGCTCTGAAGTGATTCAGCCACTCGGTGTCTTCTCTGACTGACTACATTTAGTATTTAGTATTTTGAAAAAATAATGGCATTACCTTTTGAATCATTTCTTGTTTTACAGATAAGATTTGTGATCAGATCAGTGATGCAGTCCTGGATGCTCACCTGAAGCAGGATCCAGATGCTAAAGTGGCCTGTGGTAACTCCCACACACACATATTCATAATAAAACCCCAAACCCTCATTCCTGAAAACATGCTCTGAACTTTTTAGCTTAGAAATGAAGAACTTCAGAACGTGCAGGCGTGGCTACCAAGGTTAGGACTCACCTGCATTATGTGTCCTAGCTAAGTTACTGTGATTTGCAGTTTTTATTGCATATCAGAATTGTAGCTTCTGACAAATTAGCGTTTAATCTTAATCTGCCACCATCATGTCCATCTGATCCCGAGAGGTCAAGTGAAAGTGACTGTTATCGTAAGCACACAGCACAGTGAACTGCAATGAAATAAATCCTCTGTATTTAACCCACACACCATCCAGCAGGGGACATATCCATCCCCAGGGAGCAGTGATGAAGACGGTACCTGCTGGTCTGGGATTCTAACCCATGAACTTCTGATCCTGCAGCCTAGACCACCGCTGCTGCCTAAAATAGTTTTCTCCCTGACTTCTCATTTTGTCTATATTTGTCATTTTTTCAATCTATTTTCCCACTATGGATATTCAAGAGGTAGTTAAACAACCTGTGGTGAAGACGGTGGAGATTGTGGTGGGTTCATCCAAATAATATGATAAATTACTGGAAAACTCGCCGAAGTGAAGATCAACATCTGCTTGTTGTGTCTGGAATGAATGGCACAAAAACTTTCCTTTTTAGTCAGTTCTGTGCTCGAGAACTGTCTAGAACATCTCTTCATCCTGATTGGGTGCCGTTGAAATGCATGCTAGCTAAATGATTGCAGTGGTGGCCTAGTGTTTAGGGAGTTCACCCCAGGATCAGAAGATGGTGGGTTCGAATCCCAGACCAGGTTCCCTGAGGCACCCTTGAGCAAGGTACTGTCCATGTCACTGCTCCCCAGGCGCTTTCAATAGCTGCACCCTGCTGCACGTGTTTGTGTGTGGGTGAAATGCAGAGGTGTAATTTCGTTGTGGTTCAATAGTCACTTTCACTTTTTCGTCGTTAACTGAACTTCAGCTTCTTTTGACGGCCACAAAAGTCCGTGCAGCTGCTCACCTTTGGTTTCCATCGGAAAAGTTTGTGACAAAAGTGCATTTTGCCCCTTTCCAGAAATACAATACGTAAAATGCTGCACACATTGGCACTGTGGTTAGGATTGTCTTGTTGCTGCACACTGAAGATATGGGTCGGGCTGGGTTCTTTCTTTTCCGTTTTCTAAAATTTCTTAAATGCCCATACCCTCACTGCCTTTGTGGAATGATTGTTGAACCCTACACTAAAGAAAAGGTTTGTGATGCATCGCAGAGACAGTGTGCAAGACTGGCATGGTCCTGCTGTGTGGAGAGATCACGTCTCGTGCTAATGTGGACTACCAGAGGATCGTAAGAGATACCATTCGCCACATCGGATATGATGACTCAAACAAAGGTATGTGTGTTGACCTGTTGCAGAACCAGGACAATCGAATTGAATGGAATTGAGAGTTGGACCAAACTCTGAATTGGCCACCAGAGATACCATAGAAACCAGCTGCAATCCAGTAGCAAGCGATTTACAATGCATGTGGAACAATGAAGGGAC
The DNA here is from genome assembly GCA_017165825.1 of Hepsetus odoe. Taxonomy (NCBI): domain Eukaryota; kingdom Metazoa; phylum Chordata; class Actinopteri; order Characiformes; family Hepsetidae; genus Hepsetus; species Hepsetus odoe. The sequence continues at coordinate 1,421,570 of CM029378.1, forward strand.
AACCTGCAATATCTTATCAATGATATAGCAACACCCTAGCAACAGTGTGGAACATCTTACTAACAAGCAAACAAGCAACATCCTGTCAACCTTCTGAAACATGTGGGCAATCACTCAGCAACCACCAGAGTTAAGTTTTCAACTGGTCATACATTAGTTACCACCTAGCAAAACCCTAGCAACCATCTGAATCACCTTAGCATACTCTGCAACGAGTTAACTTTGCTGCTGGTCACCCGTCAAACCATAGTCACCACCTAGCAACACCCTAGTAACCACCTTTGGCAGTAAAACTTTGGCAACCACCCAGTACCCACCAGATTTAGGAACACCTCAACAAACACTTGCCGTAACATAGCTACAACCTAGCAGCTACATGAGACACCTTGTCAGCCTACGGTACCACCAGTTAGGGACACTTTTGGTAACCACCTAGAAACACTATAGCAACCACCAAAGATAGCAAGCCTCTATAGTTCACCAGTTACAATCGGTCACTATAAAATGATGCAGGGTATGTTTGAAGAGTAGAAAAGGAAACTACGTGGCTGAGCTCCCGTTTTCTTCAGGGTTCGACTATAAGACGTGTAACGTTTTGGTGGCTCTGGAGCAGCAGTCACCTGACATCGCTCAAGGAGTTCACATTGACAGACAAGAGACAGAAATTGGAGCAGGAGACCAGGTAAGGATCCACTTCCATGATTTGTTTGTGTAGTAATTGATTTAAGGTGGAACACCAGTATTTAAGCTGGTTTCTTTGCCATTTTTAAGGTGGAGCATCAGTGCCATTCACACTTGTGGAGGCATCTTGGTTTTGGTGTTAGCGCTCACTTGCAGCTCTTCCTGTAGGATGTTTTTGGTTTTAGTTATTCGGCAGGACTGTTATCCATGACCATTGTTCCTGCAGGTCTGCAGTAGTTAAATCCGAGACTTTAATGAAGGCATTTTAGGACTTAAAATGGTATAAAGAGCAACGGGAGAATTACTTGGAGAAATTAATTTATTGAGTGTTTCTCTCAAGTCTCAAATTCATCATTTTCTATAGCCTTCAAAGCAACCACAACAGGAGAATGTAAACCATGTAACTTTTAAAGGTTGTATTAATTTACAAATCACAATCAGGCCTGGCCAAATTACATTTAAGACCTAAAATTCAGATTATTAGATTTTAGAAATGTTCAGGTTTATTCATGGACCATGAAAACCCTGTGTAGTAATTTTAGTTTTGGCTTTTATGTTTTGACCTGGTCATCAATGCTTGGTTACTGGCTAGAGATACTACAGGAGGTTAGATGGGAGTGCCAATTTGGGCAGTGTTTCAAATCAATCCTTTGTAGCTGTGGCCATCAACCAGACCTTTGATGAGATGGTCCACGGACGGTCCATTGCATGAGTCTCCAAGCAAATTTCCAGCTATCAACTACAAACAAATAAAAAAAATGCCAGATTGTTTTTTATTTTTTTCTGGCATTTCAACTGAAACAAATCGGCACCAGCGCACAACAAACCACAGGATAGTTTGGGCTGCAAAGGACCCACGTCTTGGATCCTCCAAATCCTGAGAAAAGAAGGCTGAAGATCCTTCAAAATGTCAAGACAGAGATGTGCAGAACAAAAGATACTTTGAAGAAACAGGAGAAAACTGCAAACCAACTTTAGAACCGAAGCTACACAGTGTTGGCTGATGGTAATCGGCCTGTAATGTTATAGAGGTAACGTCGAAGTTCATCTTTAGCTTGGCTGAATCTCACTAGCGTTGCTGGGAGGGTAGACCAGGCAAGTGATGGAAGAACATACAGTGAGGTGTCTGTTGATCTTCCATCTCACAGAGCAGACCTGTATTTGCTGCCATTTGCAACTAGTTGGTGGCAGAGTAAAATTTTTACTTTAATTTACAAAATGGTACACTCAGTCTCATCAATGTAAAAAAGCACTGAAGATCATCACAGCGGACATGCTGGAGTTAGAAACGTCTCAAAAACTGTGGTTGCAGAAAAATGTATGAAAGTAGGCAGTCAAAGGGTTTAGAAGATAAATATATAGGACTACTAATTCACCATTTCTCTCTCTCTCTCACTCTCTCTCTCTCACTCTCTCTCTCTTTCTCTCTCTCTCTTTCTCTCCGTAGGGTTTGATGTTTGGTTATGCCACAGATGAGACAGAGGAGTGTATGCCTCTCACCATCATGCTGGCTCACAAACTCAACGCCAAGATGGCTGAACTCAGACGCAACGGCACTGTTCCCTGGCTCCGGCCTGACTCGAAGACACAGGTGAGACGTCAGGCGTGTAGTCCAGTTGTCTCACCTTTGGGTTAAAAGAATGAAGAAGAGGTAGGAGACCCAGACTCAGGGCAACCTACTGGTCTGGGATTCAAACCCATGATCTTCTGATCCTGATCTCTAAAAACTAGGCCACCACTGCCTAATAAGGTGGAACGTCAGTATTTCAGCTCTAGTTTATAAGGTGGAACCTCAGTATTTCAGCTCTAGTTTATAAGGTGGAACGTCAGTATTTCAGCTCTAGTTTATAAGGAGGAACGTCAGTATTTCAGCTCTAGTTTATAAGGTGGAACGTCAGTATTTAAGCTCTAGTTTATAAGGTGGAACGTCAGTATTTAAGCTCTAGTTTATAACTAGGGAGCCAACTCCCTAATCACTAGGCCACCGCTGCCCCTTTACAGGACGGTAATGAGACCAGCTGTGCTATAAGGTTGGAGACGATGATGAAAAGACAAGCTGGAGGTGACGGAGTTAAAAGTGAAAGTGAAAGTGACTACCCTTGTCATTGCGAGGTCACGGCACAGCACACATGAACCACAACGAAATTGGACCTCTGCATTTTACCCATGCACACTCAAACCCGTGCAGCAGTGGGCAGCTATTGAAAGCGCCCGGGGAGCAGTGATGGGGACGGTACCTTGCTCAAGGGTACCTCAGGGCAACCTATTGGGAAGGGGTTTGAACCCCCGAACCTCCGATCATGCGGCTAACGCCCTAACCGCTAGGCCACCACTGCCACTTAAAGATTCTAAGATTAGTGTTAAGAGGGTTGTGGATGGATGGGATTAGGAACAAGTATATAAGAGGGACAGCTAAGGTTGGATAATTTGGATACAATTTGCATTGGTTTGGACGTGTCCAGAGGAGAGACGAGGAGTATATCAGGAGAAGGATGTTGAAGATGGCCAAGAAAGAGGAGAAGAGGAAGGACAAAGAGAAGGTGTTTGGACGTGGTGAGAGAGGACATGCAGGTGTGAATGAGGAAGATGAAGAGGACAGAAGGAAATGAAAAGGAATAAAGAAGAAGAAGAGACATCAACTCTTAATTTTTAACATTTGTTAAGAAGAAATGGAAAAATGAATGATTAGAAATTATGTTCCTTCACTAAGAAAAAACTCACACTTGCTGCCTTAAAGATTCACAAGAACATTTTAGGAAATTTCATCACACTCAGTTTGAAGAGTGCCTCCAAAAAATGTCCATATAGAGAATTAGAAGGGGGACACCCGGGTCCTAGACATGGACGGGTCGGTTAGGGCAATGAACAAGGGCAAAGTGTGAAATGGGATAACAATAGTGTTGTTTCCAAACCTCTGATCTATAGGCTATGTTAACCTTTCTCTCTCTCTCTGTCTCTCTCTCCTGTAGGTCACAGTCCACTATTCACAGGACAACGGTGCATTAATCCCTCTCAGAGTTCATACCATTGTGATCTCTGTCCAGCATGATGATTACATCTCTCTGGATGAGCAGAGACAGGTCCTGAAAGACAAGGTCATCAAGGCTGTAGTCCCCGCCAAATACCTGGACAAGAAGACCATCTATCACCTTCAGCCCAGTGGCCGTTTTGTCATCGGTGGTCCTCAGGTGAGTCCAGCTAATTGTAATGTAATCTCAAGTATATCAAGTAAGCAGGGATGTCGTCTTCTTTTTCTCTTTGTGGGGACGCCACAGCAGATCAACCATCTCTATTTCTTCCGGTCCTCTGCATCTTCCTCCTTCACACCAACCACCTGCATGTCCTCTCTCACCACATCCAACCTCCTTTAGTCTTCCTCTTTTTCTCCTTCCTGGCAGCTCCATCTTCAACATCCTCCTCCCAATATACTCCTCGTCTCTCCTCTGGACACGTCCAAACCAACGCAACCTTGCTTCTCTGACTTTGTCTCCAAAAAATCTAACCTGAGCTGTCCCTCTAATATACTAATTTCTAATCCTGTCCATCCTCGTCACACCCAACGAACATCTCAGCATCTTTAACTCTGACCTCCAGCTCCACCTCCTGTCTTTTCATCAGTGCCACCGTCTCCAACCCATACAACATAGCTGGTCTCACTACTGTCCTGTTAACTTTCCCTTTTACTCTCGCTGGTCCCCATCTGTCACAGATCACTCACCATTACTCAAGTAAGCATAGATGTAAAATGTAAAAATGACCTTACAATGACCAAAGAACCTTACATTACACTGATCCATCCATCCATCCATCCATCCATCCATCCATTCGTGAGCCGTATAACCAGTGAGGCAGGGAGACTGGATCCTGTCCCTACACGAATAGTGAAAGTAACTATTTGTGGTTTTACACCTCTGCATTTCACTCACACACACCGTGCAAGGGGCAGCTATTGAAAGCAACCGTTGAGCAGTGCTGGGGACGGTACCTTGCTCAAGAGTACCTTAGGGCAAACTACTGGTCTGGGATTTGAACCCAACTCCCACCACTTGGCAACCGCTGCATTGGGCATCTTTCAGAGAGACAACATGGAAAGCTTTTTATTATTTTCAAAATGATTCAATATGTATATAATATGTAATTGAATGAATACATCAGTAAATAAATATAGAATGTATGATATATAGGAGATCATTATTATTATATCATGTTATTAGGCTGTACCTTTACTCATTCACTCAGAACCTGTTACTAAGGGGGTGGTGGAGGGTGTCTCATGCCCAGTGAAGTTCACTTTTACCTGACCCACCTGACCTCCTCGGAACAGGGCGATGCAGGTGTGACGGGACGGAAGATCATTGTGGACACATACGGAGGTTGGGGTGCTCACGGAGGCGGGGCGTTCTCTGGAAAAGATTATACCAAGGTGGATCGCTCGGCTGCCTACGCCGCCCGCTGGGTGGCCAAATCCCTGGTGAAGGCGAAGCTGTGTCGCCGAGTGCTGGTGCAGGTGAGACCTGGGACCAGACTGAGGGTTGTCTCTGGGTTTATTCTAAGATGGGACGGTGCCATTCATACTACACACAAACTGACACGGACTAAGTGGTTGTTTATTAACATTATCGGTACCTCCTGCATGGTTCAGGTGTCGTACGCCATCGGAGTAGCCCAGCCTCTCTCCGTCTCCCTCTTCACCTACGGCTCTTCCCAGAGGAACGAGAAAGAGCTTTTACAGGTCGTCAAAAAGAACTTCGACCTGCGGCCCGGGGTCATTGTCAGGTCAGACATGCTGCTTTTTATGATCCCAGACAAAAAAGGAAAAATACATCTCGCATGATGGAAGATGAAAGATTTATCACTGTTACTCTCGTCATTCAGCTACATTAACATACATTTTAAAATCGGTCTATCTGTCTGTCTGTCTCTGTCTATCTGTCTATTATAACTGTTATAATCCTGTTTATTCTCAGAGATCTGGATTTGAAAAGGCCCATCTATCAGAAGACAGCGTGTTACGGACACTTCGGCAGGAAAGAATTCCCCTGGGAAGTGCCCAAGAACCTCAACTTCTAGAGTGTGTGTGTGTGTGTTTGTGTGTGTGTGTGTCAGTGGGAGTACCATGTATTTTTACCAAAGGTTCTCAGCAGGGCACTTGTCTCTGTGCAGCACGTGTGTGTGTGTGTGTGTGTGTGAGATTTAAGACAGCAGTGACATGAGCAGCTGTTACTGTGTTGGAGATCCAAAAGAGGCAGCTGAGTGTGAGTGTGTGTGTGAGTGTGTGTGGATGTGAAAAATAAACCTCAGAAATCCTGGTCATGAGTTGGGTGTGTGTCAGTGATTTACATTCTAGATGCCAAAGTACAGTAACTCAAACTAGGAGCCTACGCACATCACTCATATTACAACACACACACACACACACACACACACACACACACACACACACACTCACCTACTTAGCTAAATATCCCCGCATTTTCCAGTATTATTAATATTACGAGGACATTTGGTCCCCACAAAGAGATAAATACTAGGACATACATCATTTATACAGCAGTTGATCACACAAACACAGGGTAGTCATGGCAACCTTTATCAAGGCTAGTCCAGATAAAGGCAGAGTCTGAAGAGAACAATGTTTCCAGCACTTGATGTCCACAGATTTCACACAAAATATTTGTCCTGGTTGCTGCTGTTCACCAGACTACAGGGACAAATGTCAAATTCTCTAACCTCTCCTGATCAATCTGATCAATCAAACTGATCAATCACATAATTAAAAAGATATCCAGTGGGAGCCAAATCCTTTTTCAAATTTTAATTTATTTTCTAATTTTATGCCGTTATCACAGATTATCAGTGTATCGGTGTGAGTGGAGTGCAAAGTGTGTGAAATTTCTGCACGAGCTTCCTGGGTTTTCCCGAAAAGACAGCAGGACTCAAACCTCACAAGCCTGTCCTGGAAGAAGCTGCTGTGATTGGCCGAACTGAAAGTGACTGTCATTGTGAAACACAACCAAACACATCCTCTGTATTTAACCCACACACAGCGTCCAGAAGGGGGGCAGACTTATCCAGCACCCGTGAGCAGTGATTGGGACGGTACCTTGCTCAAGGGCACCTCAGAGCAACCTGCGGGTCTGGGATTCAAACCATCTGATCCTGCAGCCTAGACCACCGCTGCCCCCTAAAATTGTTTTCTCCCTGTTGGGGAATCGAACCCCATCTTCTGAGTGACAGGTGGAGACACTGCCCACTCCTTTAATGAGGTTGCGTGAACCAAAAGAACTTGGGACACTCTGGTCTTGAACACTGTCCCAGGACCCTTCTGGGTTTTTAGCCATTTTTATTGGCTTTTTTGTCCAATTACTTTTGCCCAAAATATAGAGGCTATAGTTTGAAGGGAGATGATTCCTGTAGGTTTACACAACAATAGAGGAACTTCTGTGTTAATAAAAAATATTCAATGTCAAAACACTGGACAAAGGCAAAAAATATATTATATATTACTCTTCCTGAGAAATAACAAAGTTTTTGGTCCAGTTATCTGAGCACAGTTTATTTATATACAGTTTCTCCTTGATTTGGGAATTAATATCCAGTGTTCTCCAAATGTATTTGGACACTACCTTTTTAATATGGGTACTACTTTACAATCACACTGCTGTTATGAAGGGTTTATTAATTTGTTCAACGCTTTTTGCATCATTAATAACAACTTATAACACATTAATTAAAAGACTAATATTAAGTAAAAAAATCCGATTAACGTGTTTATGCAACAAAGGCTTTTTAATGCAATGGAAAGATTTTAAGGAGTTTATGACCTAATTAATAAGCATTAATATACAATTTATTAACCTTTTATAGTCTTGTTGTAAAGTGGCACCTTTGTAATGTAGGGAAATGAAATAAAAAGTGTTTAAATATGGCAACAAAAAAACAAACAAAAAAAACAAAAAAAAAACAAACAAAAAACAAATCACATAACGCTCTGGTTTTACATTCTGGTGTTTTTCTTTATTTATGTCCAACTTTGCTTCAAAACATTTAACTTATTCTATTTATAAGAAGCCAGGACTTTTAAAAGAGTCCCATCTGAAGGTGCATTAAAATAAACTGCATAGTTTTTTGATGAAAAGAAACTGGTCCAAAGCAGAGTTGTGTAGCTGCTGGACAAAAGGTTTACTGATGTCCTGAAGTGTTCTAGACGTTACCCAGAGGAGCTTTATGTGGGAACACAAATGTCCATATTAGATGGACTGGACATTAAGCTTGAATCTACACTTCTATTCACCCAATACAAATGTCCACACAGCGTCTGATTGATGAACAGAGCAGGTCTGTTCCCAGGGAGCTAGCTGGCTTCTGGACATGAAACTGGTAGAAAACAAGCATCCAGGGTTATTTATGCCACAAGTGTCAAACTTCAGAGATGAGAAGATGTGGGAACTTTGGGCAATCATTCAACAAATTCACGCAACAGTGAGAACTGGCTGTTTATAACCATAAAAGGAAGTGGCTATTTGAGCATGCTTCCTGTATGCTCAACCCAGGTACCACCCCTCGCCTAAACCACAAGGAGTATTTCCAGCAGGTGAAACATGTCTAAACACAGACGTTGTCAAAGTTTCATGAGGCAGAACAAGATTAGCATCCTAGCATGTTAAGTGATGAATGAAAAAGGCGGGGCATGATTAGAAGGTTGTGGGTTCGAATCCCAGACGAGTAGGTTGCCCTGAGGTACCCTCCCCAACACTGCTCCCAGGTTCCTGGATATGGCTGCCCCCTGCTGGATGGTGTGTGTGGGGTAAATACAGAGTATTTAGTGATCACGATGACAGTCCCTTTCACTTTCACTTTACAACCCCACTTTTCCCCCCCAACAGGGAACTTGTTTCGTCCCGGTAGCAAAACTTGAGTCGGTTAACCAAAAATGAATTTGTTTCAACTTGAAAAGTCAGTTCAAAGCTCAATCCAAAAATGTATATATTTTTTTCCAGTGGGAACAGGGATAACATCAGTGCCTTGTCTTTCTTGTGTAGCCCCGCCTCCTTTGATGAAACATCCTCAATTACAATGGTTCCATTCCTAACGGGTGGAAATGTGAGCAAGAACCAGTTTTCTGTTGGTGAAAAGGTCCTGGGTTTGATTCCATGGTGGGAAGGTCCAGGTCCTTTCTGTGTGGAGTGGACATGTTCTCCCTGTGCCTATGTGTTTCCTCCAGGAGCTCTGGATTCCTCACACTGTCCAAAAACATGTCAGGTGGACTGGAGATGCTTAATTGACCCCCTAGGTGTGTCTACACTGTGATGAACTGGCAACCATTCCAGGCCTTTCGCCTGGAGAGCTGGGATAGACTCCAACACTGCCTAGAAGACTTTAGCACAACCTGCAACCCTAATCAGGACAAGTGGCTCAGAAAAAGAGTGAGTGACTGAGTAGAATAAGCCTTTATAAATGTTTCTGTAGGTTTACCAAAACTACTATAAAAAGTCTTCATGGGAGGAACCCTCCTGGGATAACAACAGGGGTATGAGTGGCCACTGTATGGCCCTTAAATGGGTTTAATGATGAAAAGGAAGTAAATCTTCTGTAGTCTTCAGATCTCATCCAGTTAAAGAGCTATGCGAGGTTTTGGAAGAGAGCTCTCCACGACTATTGTCAAGCCACCACCACAGGGAGTGTCTTCTAGAATAAAAGTACCTGAGTCTCAGTTCCTGGGACTGATAAGCTGTCCTATCCACTCGTGGTGGTCTGAAGCCTCACAGAAACACCTTTATGTTGATTTTCATTAATTGCTGTGCGTCGATAGTCAGGCACTAATCTAAGGGTTTGTAAATTTCCTGCGGGACAGGCAAGGCGCTCTCCAGCTTGGACTCGTTCTGAGAGAGATGTGGTGCCACTCCTTTCAGGATCAGAGCCTCCAAGGTGGCTGCAGATATGGAGCGAAACTCAAAGACAAACGATCCATAAAAGAGGAGGATGTGGATGAGGAAAAGCCACTCACACACAGCAGCGGCGTGCTGCAGAGCAAAACTCTCCTGCACGAAGAACACACCACCTAACACACAACGTTAAGGATCATGGACGGTACACACGGACGGCACCCACCCCTTCCACCTTTATCACTGCACCGCAGACTCATGGCAACCTTCCCAGCAATTTTTGGAAATAAATCATTTCCACCCCCCTGACCTTTTCATGCAAATCTCTCATTTTGCTGGAGAACTTGTTGGTCCTGCTCATCCCATTTCCGATGCTCAAAACTTTTTACTTTTCTATTTACAATTCTGAAGAACTATGGGGAACAGTAACCTGTTTAATTTTGTCCAGTGATCCATAAAACAAGGAGGAAATCTGTGATGTTAAACGACCAAGTGATAATTGTCTTTTTTATGATGCCTTTCAATTGAGTCTCCAGATCTTCCTCCCCAAAACCCACCCAGAGCGCCACCTCCATGTTTCACCACAGGAACAACACATTCTGTGCTGATCTTTCCTCCATCCGCCGACCAACATAAACCCTTAACGTCCCCCAAATAACTGAAATTTACCCTCATCCGTCCACAAGACCCATTCCCAGTCCTGAACACTCCAGTGTTTGTCCTGTTCGTCCCACAGTCGTCTTTTTATCGTCTCACCATGAAGATCACCAGCTGGAGTTTCAGATTTGAACAGAAATTTAACACAAACTGAACACCAGTCACTAAACACACCCCTGATACGTCTTCAAAATTCAACTGTGTTGAAAAGATGTATCACTACAGACTATAAGGAAGTATTAAAATGTTGCAGCAAACATCTGGCCAGTAGTGTAGGCTTTGAAGGATAATGCTTTAATAGAACATTTAAACTGTATGTCCTGGAAATTAGACATGGAAATAACACAAGGTCATGTTTAGGCTACTTTACGTCCACTAGGGGGAGGCTTGCACGTTGAAAAAGCACATCAGCACAGTGAAGGATATTGAGGATGAGTGTGATTAAGGTCAGCAGGCTGAGGGTGAGCCTGATGAGGGCAGTTTGGAAGTCTCTCTGTGTTTTGGCCAGCCGGTACGTCAGGACCGTCTGCACCCACACAAAGAGCAGACTGGCAGGAAAGGCCAAACCTGCACCCACGTAGTGAAGCACCTTCGCAAAATCAACCTGGAAACAAACACACAGATATGATAGAATTAGAGTGGTGCTGTCATCTCACAGCAAGAAGGTCCTGGGTTCGCAGGCGGGACAGTCCAGGTCCTCTCTGAGTGGAGTGGACATGTTCTTCTGTGTGTGATTGGTGTGATTCATGCAGGTCAGATGGACTGGTGCTAAATTGTCCCCCTAGGTGTTTGTGTGCGTGTCTGCCCTGCCATAGACTGGCGACCTGTCTAGAGTGTCCCTGCCTTTCACAGTGTGAGAGACTCAAGCACCCTCCGCAACCCCAATCAAGACAAGCGGCTCAGAAAATGAGCGAGAGAGTGAGTGATTGGGTTCTGTTTGTGTTTTTGGTCCCACCTTTTATATAGGTTTACACCTACATAAAGTAGTTTTTTTTTTTTTAACCATAATCACACACACATTGCTCCCCATCGCTCCTCCCAGCACTACTCTTTTCTCAAACTTGGAGACAAAATGTGAAAGTGAAAGTGACAACCCTTGTCATTGCGAGGTCAAAGCACAGCAGACAATGAACCACAATGAAATTGGACCTCTGCATTTAACCCATGCACACTCAAACAACGTGCAGCAGTGGGCAGCTATTGAAAGCGCCCGGGGAGCAGTGACGGGGACGGCACCTTGCTCAAGGGTACCTCAGGGCAACGCCCGAACCACTAGGCCACCGCTGCCCTAAAATGTGCCTAATAATCTGGAATTCAATGGATATAAATAAATACATTCACCAGTTAATTAACTCATAAAGGAGGGGGAAGGTGTCATTTACAGTATTTTCAAATCTTAGTTACTTTTCCTTAGTGATCTATTTGAGCTGTAATTAACAAAGTCTTCATATTTTGGTGCACACTGTGATCATTAGTTGAATTAGTTTGTGTTTCAGAGATGTTAAGGTTCATCAGCAGTAATGGAGCCTGGGTGTGTCTAGTCTAACTGATCCCAATAATCAACTAGATTTGGTTAATTGATTGCGTAACTGTGTGCCGTTTTCACACTGGGTCAGTTAGCATTGGAACTTAATTTGAACAAATAAAATGATGAAAAATCCAAATACATAACACATGCACAGGCCACTTTTTACATTAGCATTACGTGCTAGCATTAAGTTAGCCTGCATTAAACTGTGCAGAAGTTCTCTGTGGAGGACCTGATATTTACATGCACTTTGAGCAGGCAAGTAAACACTTTTGCACTTTATTTCATAGAAAAAATTGAATTCTGTTTATTTTCCCAGGATTTTCTCAATGTTGCAGATGAAAGTGAAAAAGAAAGTGAAAGTGACTATTCTTGTCATTGCGAGGTCACAGCACAGCAAGCGTGAACCACAACGAAATTGGACCTCATTTAACCCATGCACTCAAACACCGTGTAGCAGGGGGCAGCTATTGAAAGAGCCCGGGGAGCAGAAACACGGACGGTACCTTGCTCAAGGGTACCTCAGGGCAACCTACTGGTTAGAGAATTGAACCCACAATCTTCCAATGCGGAGGCAACTCCCTAAACTCTAGACCACCGCTGCCCCACAGTGGCTAACATATCATAAACGTTAGCAAATGTTAAATGTTAGGAACTGAAAGAGTTTGGTTAATGGAACGAGGGCTGGTGCAGAAGGTACGGTAGCGGAGAGTGTGGACCCGGTGACCCCCATGGATGAAGGGAGAGAAGCGGTTTTGGATTCCCTTCAACAACTGTTTATAATAAACATTCCACAGCAGACAGCCCGCTGACAGTGGAAGGCACGGATGGCGGAGGAGGAATGGGTTTGGAGCGGCTACACAGCACTCAGAACCAGCAGGAACGCAACACCTGGAGAGTTCTGAGACCAGGCTTGAGGGCCTGAGGATCGCTAGGAGCTTCTCTGGAACCATTAGAATGACTGTTAAGGTGGTTTTTCAGGAAGAAGAGTAGCTGATTGTGTTTCTCCCAGCAAGAAAAACCTGCACGTTGTTTTTAAAGTCTGAGCCAACGACATCTGAGACATGACAAACAGCTCGACCTCACTCTGCTGTGTAAAAAGATTATTATTTATTATTTTTCTTTATATTTTGTAGGGAATCATGGTTTTGGTGCAAAAATATGTGCCTAAAGATACAAGGTTCTAGATGAAGGGGTTCCACCCACTCAGTGGTCAGCATCTGCAGTAAAACAAATCACCTGATGATGTTTTTTCACTGCTTCCTGTCTTAAGTCAGACGCTTTGTTCTGCTTGAAGGTTCAGACGTAGATCACTGTGTGGATTAACCAACACAGAACTATCAAACTGCTCAGGTACAGAGACTGGACTGAACATGAGAGACAACAACACTGTCCTTCAGGAAGATCTGGAGAACTGCTCAGGTACAGAGACTGGACTGAACATGAGAGACAACAACACTGTCCTTCAGGAAGATCTGGAGAACTGTTCCTCAACAGGACATTACAATATGAGAAAGTGCATAAGTGCAAAAGTAAAAGCCTCCTATAAGTACTTGTGCCACCTAAATACTAACTGGAGATAATTCTGTCCACATGACTGGTGAGGAATTACTGGTAGGAAGTGTTAGAATGGTATTTTTACTGTGGAATGCAGTTTTGGCATCATGATTGATCTAACGGGACATGTCTTTTAAAAATTCCAAACTTTAAAACCTGGAGGGTCGTCAGTGTGTTCTTGGCTGATTAGCAGCTTTAGTCTTGCAGCGCTCCTATGAACAATGTTTTATTTGTCTGTTGCTTTTAGCTCTTGGGTCTTCACTGTACTCCTGGAGGAAATGTGGTAGGCTGGCAGCTTGGAACATTCATCACTGTTCCAAGGTTCTCCATTTGGAGAAACTCACTGTAGTTTGCTGGCATCTCAGGCTCTACAACAGCCGTGTCACTTTTCTAGTTAGCGCTTTATTGCAACTTTTTTCCTGCTTCAGATTGAAGGAGAGGTTCTTTTAAAGGGGTGTTTATGTTCACCAGGGCTGACGGTAATCGTGTCTGTGTGTTTCCTCCTAGAGCTCCTTTCTTCTCCCACTGTCCAAAGACCTGCACGTCAGGTTTGCACGACTAGAAGATGGGAATTACTAGGTAGGTTTGTGTGTGAGAGTGTGTGTTTATCTGTCTGTATGTCCGTCCCGTGATGGACTGGCAAACTTTCCATGGTGTGTCCCGGCCTTTAACCCTGTGAGAGCTGGGATAGACTATAGCACCACCCTGATTAGGACAAGCGGCTCAGAAAATGAGTAGGTGAGAGAAGTAGATTGACCGAGTAGCTAATAGCGCAATCACGCTTTCCACACGGGACCAGCTTTTATTGAACCTTTTTACAAATAAACTGATTAAAAGGGAAGATCTGAAGGACTTAAGGGTAACAAAAGTGTACAGAGGAAATCATTTCCAGCACTTGCTGTAAAGTCGTCGGTGTATCTTTCCAGCTTCATCAATGTAGACATAGACAGGTGGACATGAAGTAGTTGATCTATGAATTTCCCATCTTTGCCATAGGAAACGTGTCAGGATAAGACTTGCAGAATTACAAAAAGAACCAGAAACCTCATGCATAATAGTCCCTGGACCACACCTACAGGACTGCAGGGAGGCTGTGGACGAAGAGGGAATCACAAAGCCCAGCACGTCTTTGATTTAGTCAACACAATCGGCGGATGCAGCGTTGCAGGCTGGAGATAGATAACCAGAGGGAACCCTGGTGTGCAAGGAGCTCTTTTGCTGTGTATGATCAAAGCAAAGATTATGCAACAGCAATAGCAATAAACACAACAAGCCTTGGAGCCTGGGAGTACGGGTTCAATCAAACCTGCAGTAAATCGTAACAGCAGGTAAGCAGGAGAAGCAAACACTGCGTGCTGCTGGCGTGCCCATGCAAAGTTTGTTTTGGAGCAAAGTGTGAGAGAGATCTGCAGGTGGGATGGGGGGGGGTTTGAAACAAAAAGGTAGAGTCATGGTTTCACCCTGTTTTTGTATCAGAACCAGAACAGGCCGTGCTGAATGTCTTCACATGTGTATTTGGTCAAGGCAGCTGTCCACTGCAGATTCGTTTATGTGTAAAAATGGGAAATTTCAGTTTATAAATTCTAAACAGGGACAGTGGTGGTCTAGTAGTTGGTTACTAGACCCCATGGTCAGAGTGTCCCAGACCAGTAAAGGTATGTCTGAGCAAGGTACCATCCCCAAAACTGCTCCTTGGGTGCTGGATGTAAATCTGCCCCCCGCTGCGTTGTGGTGTGTTCACAATAACAAAAAAAAAAATCACGTTTACTTCACAAGTAAAAATAATAAGAAGTCACTGTAAATTAACATACAACCACTTTAAACTACAAGATCTGATTTTCTTTTATTCAGTGAAAGTGAAAGTGACTATTCTGTCATTGTGAAACACACCACACAGAGACACCACGAAATTCAACCTCTGGTACACACCGTGCATCGGGGGCAGCTATTTAAAGCGCCCGGGGAGCAATGATGTTGATGGTACCTTGCTCAAGGGTACCTCAGAGCAACATACTGGTCTGGGAATCGAACCCATGACCCTCTGATCCTGGAGCCTCATCCCAAAACACTAGACCACCGCTGCCCCAGTTTAAACTCCTGCAACACCACAGGACTAAATGGTAAACTGTCTCTCTTAGGTGTCCTTACCTGGAAGTTACCCACTATAATGAGCCCTGCAGCACAAAGCCAGCCAGTGCAAAGGCCCATCATGTTCAACAGGCTGTTCTGCTGTCTGTGGATCACCTGAGCATAGCGGAGGAGGCCAATCAGCATCACTGAAACAGACAGACAGAGGCCAATCAGATGCTTTCATGAACAAAATATTCATTTACACTTGTAATCCACTTTGCAAGAAATACCTCCTATGTATTTCTACTATTTCCTTGTGTTTCCACTCAGTGGCCACTTTATTAGAAACACCTCCCTTTAAGCTCCAATGAACGGGTGTGCAGTTACAGACTGTAGTTTGTTTGCTGCAGTTTATCAGCCCCCTCTAGTCTATCCATCATTCGTTTCTGACCACAGACTGCTGTTGAGCAGATATCAGATTGTGGAAAATCTGATCTGAGTTAATAAAAGAAATTAAGTCACAGAACTAGACCAGGAAACCTCGTTTCTCCACATATATTTATGCTTTTGTTTAATTACCATGAACTGTATGCCATGGCCCATATTAAAGGGTTCTATCTGTCTGTAGTGGACATGTTCTCCCCGTGTCT
Source organism: Hepsetus odoe (assembly GCA_017165825.1). NCBI lineage: Eukaryota > Metazoa > Chordata > Actinopteri > Characiformes > Hepsetidae > Hepsetus > Hepsetus odoe. The sequence continues at coordinate 1,437,598 of CM029378.1, forward strand.
GTGTAGGTTTCCTTCAGGAGCCGTGGTTCCAAAGAATGGTCAGATGGAATGGGGATGATAAATTGCTTCCCAGGTGTGACTGTGTGCCACTGCTATGTTCTAGTGACCTGTCCATCTTTAGGACCAATTCTTGATGGACTACTGACATATCCATATGTACACTGGGGCGGGCTCCAGCACCACTCTTGCTGAGAGAACAAATAAATGGATGAACAAATGAATGAATGAATGAATTGCTTAAATATCACTGACATGACAATAAAGAATTGGAACAAAAGTTGACTGGACCATCTAGACCGAGCTATGAAACTTCTGAGAACGCATCCTAGAAATAACCTCCAACAGCATTGGTTGTTGTGTAAGATGTTTTATAGCCAAGTTATCTCTAAGATGGGATCTTGACCCTGCCGTCATCCAAGCAACATTTTAGAAACCACCATAGCAACACCCTGGAAAGACCATGTGTAGCAAATGGTAAACAACACCCTAGTAACCACCTGAAACACCCCATGACTACAAAACGTACCAAACATGGGACACAGAAATCAGATGATCTCAGCCTTAAAGTATTAAGCGTGGAAAATACTTCACTTACCTATAAATGATCCAGTGCTGCAGAGGAGGCTAAACCAACAGCTCTCTGGAGGCAAAGCACCACACTTACTGAGAGAGAGAGAGAGAGAGAGAGAGAGAGAGAGAGAGAGAGAGAGAGAGAGAGAGAGAGACTTATTCATGGCCTGGAATAAAAAAGAACTTACTGCCAGTTACTTATTTCTAATAAAAGTCTTTGCGTACATACCATTTGTGGAAATTAAACGGAGAGCAAAAGGCCAGCGGGGGAACCTAAAGGCTTTCTACGCCTTCAAATAAGAGTAAACATACAGTAACGCTATCATGTTGCCATGATCTTTACTTCCACCATACTTAGCCACGTCTTCTCATGCTGATCCATAACTTGCTAATAAGAGCTAACGTTTGTCATTTAGGCTGGTGGGTGGGCAGACAGACGGACAGGCAGACAGATATGCAGAGAGAGTCTTGTTCAATCAGAAACACAGACTCTGGTTTAACTTAAGGCATCACTGGAATGCAGGTGTAAAAGAACCTTCGCTGACAACAGTAAGTGTTTTCAAACATGGAGAAATGGATCCCAGAACACACTCATTATTGAGTTTATCACTGAGGGTTTCTTTCACAAAGTCTCCAAAAGGCCAGATTACAAAGCTCCTGAAAGGGATATGATCAGACAGGAGGCCTCACGGAAACAGTGTGACCTGACTCACGTCAAGGTGAGTACAGCTGAATATTGCCTTAATGTGGAGATCCAGTCAGGGAAGCCCTCCCATTGGTCAGGCCTTCAGGAGGTGGAAGGAAATTGGCTAAAACAGCTGTTAAACAGTTGGGGAGTCACTCCCTTCCCTAGAACAAGGCATGAGGTACATAAAGGTAATTAGAGTAGAGAGTAGAGTAGAGTGATCTTTTATTATCCCACGAATGGGAAATTTGGGCGTTACAGGGCTCTTAAAAAGACAGGTGTATAGAAAGAGAAGAAAAAATATATAAAGATATAAAGATATAGAGAGAGAAAAGGAACAAGTACGGGAGAGAAAAAGAAAAAGAGGAGCTATAAATAAATAATAAATTAAATTTATTATTATGACGTGAAATGACGTGAAATTTATTTCATTTATTATGAAATAAATTATGACGTGACATACTCTACTGCCTACTACGCTGCAGTGGTAGTGGTAGTTTTCTTGCAAATGGCAGAATGGAGAATGTGTGACTAGATAAGTATAAATGTATTTATAGAACAAAATACCAAATTTTTAAACTGTGGCACCTCCAGATTAGGCTGTTAAGAAGACTCCATTTTTGAGGGACAGTCACCTTTTTCAACAATGTGAAGAGCAAGCAGCTCATGTGAACCCATAACCTCACCACAAATCTCTTTTCAAGCCAGGAGGGGACCCAGGGTTGGAATCAGGATTAAGGGATTTAGGAATCATACAAGCAGATGACAGTAGCTGATCCATCGAGCAGGTAGGGGAGGAGAGGATGTTCTCCAAGCTAACATCCATCATGGACAACACCTCCCACCCCCTACAGGAGACTGTAGGAGCACTGAGCAGCTCGTTCAGCAGCAGACTGTTACACCCGCAGTGTGAGAAGGAGCTACCGCAGGTCATTCCTACCTGCAGCAATAAGACTCCACAACTCAACATAACATATTTAATATTATCCATGTATTATTATTATTATTATTACACTTACATTTATTTATTTATAATTTATTTATTATTTACTGTAATTATTATTATTATATTTTCACTGTGTATATGGTTATCTTTCCTTATCTCTCCTATCTTCCTGTCTTTATATTTTTTATTTATTTGTTAATTGCCATGTAAATATGTATATGTATATATAGCTCATGTATAGCTCTTGTATATGGATGTCCTCGTTCTTTATATTTTTTTCTTTTTTAGATATTTTTTATATTCTTTCTGTCTTTCTTGTTAAAGAAGCCCTGTAACACCCAAATTTGTGGGATAATAAAGGATTATTCTATTCTATTCTAGAAGAAAAACCTACCAGGATGTGGCTCCGCCTACAAATATAGAACATAGTTTTTAACGGAACTTCTTTAACATGCTGTTTATTTAACGGATAAGGTCTAACGCAGCACCTCGGTAGCTCGTTTTACAAACTAGTCCCCAGATTAGTTAGTTCTAATTAGGCCTTCATGACAGTACAGTTACCATGGTTACAATGCATTATCCAGAACTGAGCCTGTTTTATTTGACAGCGGTTGATACAATGACTGCCAAAGTAAAAATGTCAGGTTTTTGTTTCAGAAATTTGGTTCCACATCTCTAAACTAGGAAGCTTTACTGAAAGAGTCACTGTAAAACAGCCCCACACAAGGTCTAAGATTCATTAAAGTCTTTCTCATATGCAACATTTGGACACGCTTGCAATCTAGAACAGCCCAAAAAAATGATAAAAAATCCTTTGACATGGTTTCGACTATGATAACCCAAACGAAAGAGGCATGGCTGCCGCTGTAAAAGGCGCATGACTGCAGAGAATACACTGAGTAAGTCCATTAAGAAGCTCTGTACTGTCGCACTTTGATAAAAAGGGGACCTGAATTGAAGATTAAAGCATCAAGTGTTTACATTCCCCCTGTTCAGAGACTCTGCAGTTCTGGGACGGACGCTCCATTCTTTCTTCTGCTGGGTCAGGAGTCATAAATGATTATGACTGGTATTCCAGAGAGTGTATATTACACAGCAGTGGTTGTTCGGAAGCTCTGAAGCCTCTGCCGTTGAAGGAGACTCCTATAAAAAGCTGGTGTAAGGCTACTTGGTTTAGGCAGCAGGTGATTAGGTGGCAGTAGGTGACCTGTTAGCACACACACGAGTAATTACATTTTGGTCATTCTGCTTACAAAGGGGTTTAGAACCTGCAAAAAGAATGTATGACCTTCGTTATCCATCACACTGTGAGGCAGTGGTAGTCTAGTGTTTAGGGACGAGGCCTCAGGATCAGAAGGATGTGGGTTCGATTAATGGACCAGTAGGTTGCCCTGAGGTTCCCTCGAGCAAGGTATCATCCCCATCACTGCTGGGATTCAAACCCGAGATCTTCCAATCCTGGGTCCTAGTCCCTGAACACTGCTGCTTTAGCCTAAAAATGGGAATTGGCTCAAGGGTTACCTTTGAAGACCACTGGTTTCATGAGGCTTCCTTTAGGAGACCATCAAATGTATCAAACATTGGCAAGTCACCTGTAATTCTTGTAGGATCCTTTACAAAACATAATTTTTCTCCATGCTACAGAAACTCATCAGGATTTGAATGATAGCAAGGTCACCAGGGATGCTAACAGTCAGTGATGCTTCAGAGCTTGTCGATTTAAATTGATGCTGATAAAGAAACATACATTTAAAAGAACTTCCACCCATTTTAGAACTTCCTGATCACACATGAACCTGTTTTGTGTTTGGTTTCCCTTTCCTGAAGATTGGAGTTCCTGTGTGGGTGTGGGGCTGTGTATTGTCTCTGTTGTTGCCTGGAGTTAAACTGCGTGATGTTATGTAACAATGAAATAAGCAAAAATGTGCTCAGGTGAGGGTAAAGTGTAAGGTGCTGACCTGATGAGAGGGATGTTGTCCAGTGTGCAGCAGAACAAAGGTCCAGTTTGCATCACAAGAGGCTCCTCACACGATGAATTATACACCCTGGATTCAAAACACACACACACACACTTTAACACATGACACTTGACTCTGTGTTCCAGCTTTGTTAGATCAAAAGGACTGTCCTTCACTCAACTCAAACTCAAAGCCTTCTTTTATGGTCATTTTTTATTTGGCCAGAAACTACCCCCCAGAATCAGAAGGCTATGGGCTCAAATCTCAGACCAGTAGGTTGTCCTGAGGCACCAGTGAGTGAGGTACGGTCCCCAACAGTGCTCCCTGGGTGCTGGATATGGCTGCTACACATGATCATTGTGTTTCACAATAGTCACTATCACTCACTTCACTCTCCTCTAAGCTCTCACCGGGTTCTGCAGGTCTGAGGCCGGTTCTTCACACAGTTCAGCATTTCTCCTCGTTCACAACTCGCTCTTTTTAGCATTTTAGAAAAGAAACTCCTGATATATAACTCAAAGCTTTTGTACCAGAAAAATATCAGGTACATTGTATAATACTCTACAAACTTATATTTCACCTTTATTTTGATGATATTTTAGGTTACTTTTTATGGCCCGTTCTAGGGTGAAGACTTTACAGTTCTTTAAACAGTTCACACTAGTGGACACTAAAAAAGTTTATCATGATGATAAACTGAAACTGAGAAACCTTAGTCATTGACAGCTTTTCAAAGGTGTGAGGATCCATGGAAAAAACCCATAAATTGGAAAAGAACCTTCATTATGTGAGAGTTCTCCATACCAGTGGTTCTCAGACTTGTCCTCATGACCCTTAATCTAAACTACTTGTCTTCAGTTTATGGTCCTGGATTTTGGAGTCACTCTAGTTGGCCAATCAGATACATGGACTGTTCAGTTATCTGATAGAGCGAACAAATCTGAGTAACACTAATCCACCTGATCTGAGACTTTTCTCAGGGGCAGTGGTGGTCTGGTGTTCAGGGACTAGGCCCCAAGATCATGGGTTCTAATACCAGACCAGTAGGTTGCCCTTAGCAAGATACCGTCCTCTTCACTGCACCCAGGCAGTGACTGTGCTGTTTCACAATGACAAATAGTCACTTTCACTTCACTTCTCAGCGATCTATAAAAACTGTTAAGAAGAAATCTGAGATAAGATTGCTTTACCAGTTATTCACCGGACAGACATGGTGGTTGTAGACTGCCATAGCATATCTGCAGAGAAAAATGGTGAGAAACCTTTTACAGAGGTTTATTAAAAAGGAAATCTTACAAGAATGATAAAAATATAATCTGTTGTTCTCCACAAACTTCAATTAAAACAAGGAAAACACTTCCTCACCTAGGACTGATTTATAGTTGATCAACCAAGGCTTGTTAAGTGTGCAAATTTGCTTCTTCAAACATCCAAAAACACCCCAAAGCTTTCCCCAACCCATTCAAACCTGTTCGTTTGGGACACAGTAGGTCTTACTGGCTTAACAGCAACTAAACTCAAACCCCAGATCTGCTGTTCAGACTGATCTGGGATCAGATTCCTCTGTATTTAGACTGGGGAGTGAAAGCAGTCTCTGTTTAAAGGACAACCCTGGGCAACTACATTTGATCTAGTGTCATTTTAACCAATTTTACTACAGAAGCTCTGATTCTTCTCACACTCAGTTTAATATGAACTGACCTGAACTGACCCTAATTTCTTCTTCACGTCCGCAAAACAAGTACGAACGTCATGAACAAAGGTCGCAACAAGTTTTTCACTTTACACTGGAATCCATGTGTGTCAGAGATTTGGTTAGTGATCATATTTTATTCATGTGGATCAATGATCAATCCTGACATCCTAGTCTGACATCCTAGTCCCTTCCCTCACTTTGAGACTGTATAAAAGTCTTGTTGAGGAGCAGTTCTCCGGATCTTCCTGAAGGACAGTGTTATTTTCTCTCATTTTCAGTCCAGTCTCTGTCCCTGAGCAGTTCTCCAGATCTTCCTGAAGGACAGTGTTGTTGTCTCTCATGTTCAGTCCAGTCTCTGTACCTGAGCAGTTCTCCAGATCTTCCTGAAGGACAGTGTTGTTGTCTCTCATTTTCATTCCAGTCTCTGTACCTGAGCAGTTTGATAGTTCTGTGTTGGTTAATCCACACAGTGATCTACCTCTGAACCTTCAAGCAGAACAAAGCGTCTCACTTAAGACATGAAGCAGTGAAGAACCTGGTGCAGATGATTCCAGATGATCAAGTGATCTTCACATTGGTCTGAAGTGTCTAATCCTTTAAAGGTGTGAGGATTCATGGAAAGAACCCATAAATTGGTAAAGAACCTTCATAATATGAAAATTCGCCATACAAGAGGTTCTCAAACTGGTCCTCATGACCCTTAAACTAAACTACTTGTCTTCAGTTTATGGTCCTTGATTTTGGAGACAATCTAGTTGGCCAAACAGATACATCGACAGTTCAGTTAATAACTACTGATTACAAATGTCCAGGAAAAGCAGTCCTGATCATTTACAGTATCTAACTGTCCTGGAGATCATTCCAGAAGCTGCAGCAGAGCCCAGCTCATGATTTTAGGGTGTTAATGAACGTGCAAGAGAGAAGGTAGCTGCTGATTTAGGGCTAAAAATGTCAGTCATTCCAGCTGTTTCGACATCTTGCCAGCAAGTTTGAATTCTTCTTATGATTTTTGCAAACATTTCAAAACAACCGTTGCTAAATCGAGCTTTAAGCAAACTCCAACAAGTCTGGCAAGTCACAAAAACTAGATAAATCATTGAAAACAAGAATAAATGATTATATTGAGATCTGCCAATAATGTAAGCATGCTTTACTGAACAGGATTTCTGGAGATAAGGAATAAAAGAAAAGAAATGATCAAATTGTCAACGTCGGATAGTAAAACACCATAAATCTATAAATCAATTAAGATATTAATTCATAAATGATGCCGAACACTGATGGTTGAAACCACCCTGCAGGTTGGATAGAAATTTCACAAAATATAGGCCAAAATCCCATAAAACCCATTTCTGCACTCACAACACCATGCTGGAGATATGAGATTTTGCCCCAACAGTGCTGACACACGTACATGCATTTGTGGTTCATCAATACTCACACGATCCAAGCTCCAGAGATGGTGCAGACAGGTAGACTAGCAGGTAAAAGCACCCAAAGCGACATTGTCAAAAAGCAGTAAATGAACCTCTTTGTCTCGTCGTCTCAGAGACAAATCAGCATCAGGAACATCTCAAATCTGTCCAGACCCCTCATCACCTGGAGGTCAAACATGAGCAGTCACTTTAAACCAGAGATCCAAGAGTCAATGAACAACCAGGTACATCCATCTGAACGACCAACCTTCAGCGAATGACGTCTGCAGTCTGTTCAGAAACTCTCCCAGATATCTTCAGACCCTCCTGCGTCAGCTGAACAAACTCTTAGTAGATGTCTTTTCTTTTTTTTCTCCACTGTGGCTCCTCCTGCCTGAAAACAGATGTTATTTCAACCCCCTTCATTTGCCAATTAGTTTATCCAGTGTCACATTTCAAAGTAGCCATTTAACCCATTATGATAATTGGCAGAGTTTATATCTTAACCCTCCTCCAAACACCGCAGCTTCCAAAGACCAATCTCGATCAAGAGCCGAGGAGGAAAAAATCCAACCCTGTACGTGATGTGCAGTTTAAAGTCAGAGTACCAGGACAGAGACAATCAGCACAGACACATTACTGGTCCACTGCTGATCAGCATTTCATTGGTTTAAGGTGAGTTTCTGTTTATTATGGACACTCACCTATGGACCAAACGTTCTTAGGGCTGAATCTCACCTCCAGCACATCACCATTGGGTTCCTGAGCAAAACCCTGAACTCCAGGTCCCTCCAGGGGGACTGTCTCTGTAATTAGAAACTGGAAGTCGCTCTGGATAAAAGTAACAAATGAGAGATCAGGTTTCAGTTTTCCGTGTTTAACCCTCAGATTAAAAAAGCCCCACAGTGCTGCACTGCTTCTGTGAGACTGAAGAGGAGGCCTCACTGAGAGCTCCAGAGTTCCCACCTGGTCTAGTCTAGTCCCAAATTATTTGACTTGTCCGTTGTATTTCTAGAGCACTTGTTACTTTTACACCATTTAGCAGATGCTTTTATCCAGAGCGACTTCCAGTTTCTAATTACAGTGACCGTCCCCCCAGGAGGAACCTGGAGTTCAGGGTTTTGCTCAGGAACCCAGTGGTGGTTGTGCTGGAGGTGGGATTCAACCCTGAGAACGTTCGGTCCATAGGTGAGTGTCCATAAAAAATTCAAACACGTTGGACGTTTTTGTTTATCATTTCAGTTTTATGTGATAAATTAACAGAAACTCACCTTAAACCACTGACATGCTGTCGACCAATCATGTCTCTGGACTGATTGTGTCTGTGTCTGGTTCTTAATTGCGGCTGTGGACGATATTCCTTCAGTAGCCCTATAAAGAGGGACAATATGGCACTCTGAGAAGCATCAACTATCATTTGAAGATGTTTCAAACTAAATTCCCTGATAATGTGTCCTAAAACAAGGGGAAATATCCTGACTTTCCAAGTCTGGAAAAGTTTATCACTCTCAACATTCCATGAAACTTCACGATAACCCAAAAATTCCATGATCTGTGGGAACCCTGGATCTTCCTTCAAGCCAAAAATTTACAGGGCTACATGTTTAGTCTGCAGTGTCTGGTTTGCTTCATAAAGTTCTTCATGCCTTAAAGGGAAAGACGTTGTCCATGAAGAGCTGCGGAAAAAGCCATCTGGACCAAGCCATTTATCTGGATGGTGTTCATCTGTTCTAACAAACCAAAAATGACAAATAAACAATCCATATGGGGTTTATTCTGAGTGTGTTTGCACAGAACAGTACATGTTCTAATGCGTGTAAGTGGGTTCTGTGTGAGATGAGGTCAGTGCACAGTTTTGACTCTAAAAATGAAAATTCATAACCAATAATAACTATTACTCATCCGCTAGGTGAGTGTATGAAAACTGCCTGAATCAAGACTTTCCGATGTTTGGTCCACCTCATGGGCGACACCGTGTCAGAACCCTTTTCCACCAACAGGGATCTGGTTCTTAAACTGGCTTGGTTTCAGATTATTTGAACCTCTCTGGAGAACAAGCCCTCATTTCCACCAGTTTGGAGCAGAGCTGCTGTCAGGTTAAACAGGACAGATGGTTGGTCCTTCTTGCAGAAGAGAAGAAAAGTGTTGAGGATTCTCCAACAGCAGGTGGCAGCAGTGACTCGCAGACCAAACCATTTTTTGGGGAGGTCTAAAAAGAACCAATGAATAGACAAGAACAGATGGAAACAGGCCAAACAATGATAGAAGGGTGTTGTCAAAGTGCACTAAGCTAGAAATTAATAATTCCAATTAATATTTCATGGACTTTAGGTGTTTAGGGACTAGGCCGAATAATCGGAAGGACATGGGTTTGATTCCCAGACCAGTAAGCTACCTTGAGGTACCCTTGTACTGAGTCCATCAGTGCACCCTGTTGCACGGTGGGTAAAAAACAGAGAATGCATTTCGTTTCAGTAAGTCACTTTCATTTCACTTGAACTTCATTACCTGCTCATATATTCATTATACCTTATTTTCACAGGTATGTTTCAGACAGTGGCAGCAGTGGTCCCTGACCATTAGGTTACCCTAAGGTACCCTGGAGCTTGTCCCCATCACTGCACCCCAGGTGCTGCACATCGCTGCCCCCTGCTGGACGGTGTGTGTGGGTTAAATAGAGGAAGCTTTCAGTTGCAGTTCACTTTGTGCTGTGATTCACAATGACAGTCACTTTCACTTTACAGTGATATGTAGCTCTTTATTTATCCATTGTTTCTTGCATTTGTGATATAACAACATTAAGGAATTATAGTGATTTTCTTTTGTACTTCTAGACTTCTAACTGATTAGTGCAACAAGATCCATCTGCAAAACGAGCTTCAGGCTGAAAAAGTGTTAGCATGAAAGAAAGAGGAACACCAGCAATGCAATGGAGTGTAGATTAATGCATATAATACATATATGAGGTTTATAGGACGGTAGTGAGACCAGCTATGCTACACGGGTTGGACAGTGGCGCTGAAAAGACAGGAAGCGGAGGTGACCTGGAAGTCTCAGAGTTAAAGATGCTGAGATTTTCAGTTTGGTGTGACGAGGATTTGAGAAGGGACAGCTCAGGTTGGACGTTTGGGAGACAAAGTTAGAGAAGCAAAGTAGCGTTGGTTTGGACGTGTCCAGAGGAGAGATGAGGATTATATTGGGAGGAGGATTTTGAAGATGGAGCTGCAGGAAAGAAGAAAAGAGGGATACCAAGTAGGAGGTTTATGGACGTCGAGAGAGGGGACATGCAGGCAGTTGGTTTGAAGGAGGAAGATGCAAAGGACAGAAAGAAACAGAGACAGTTGATATGCTGTGGCGACCTCTAAAGGGGAGCAGTCTAGAAACCCAAGCATTTACAAAGTGTCATTTTTAAACCAACAGATAATGTCCACCCACAAAGTCCAGAAGGACACCAATAGGAGATACATGTAAAGTGATTCATGGTTGTATGGTGGACTCTCAGATGTCGTTATATGGGACACAAAGACACAGAAGAGTCATAAACATAGATGCCGGCATAAAGGGGCTCGTTGAACCTGCACTGGAAAGTGTGTAGATGGACCAGCGTACTTCCGTCAGAGAGGACGCTGTAGAAGGACAGCGTGCCGGCCGGCCAGTCCAGATACACACCAACTCTGCTGCTGCGAGAACGTGGAGCAGGAACGCTGATCTTCTTGCTGTTGTGATTGACAGTGTATTTGTTTTTGAACTCAAACAGGCTCCAGGACTTGTCATTAAACCCGAACATGTTCCGACTTCCGGCTTTCCTCGGGGTGCCTTTATACGCCAGAGCTACTCCGGATCTCCAGCCCACCATCTCTGCCTCCCAGTAACAGCGTAGGGACAGAGCCTCTTTGCACAACACCTGAGGGTATTCAGATCTCTCTGGACATCTGGATTCCTGGTTGCTTACTTTAATCTTGAAGGTCACCTTCCTGTTCTCCTCACACTCGACCATAAAAGGGTTCACTGTGTTTTGATCCAGGGTGAGTTTGACGGCATCTGCACACAAGAAGGAGTCAGAAGATGTGCGTTTTACGGCAAACACAGTGCACAGGTATTACCCAAACATCTTCAGATCTTCGACGTAACAAAAGCTGACAGAGAGAGACCAAGCAAATTAGAAACATATTTGGTCTCCTAAGGAAAATAATGCTAGATTACACTGGGATTACACTCTGGGATGTTGCCCCAAGTTCTCTCCTGCTACGCTCTGCTCTACACTGCCTCCCTGTGGCTTACAGGAGGGAAGAACAGATGTGGATATGAAACACTGATGCACATTGCTCTGGAGAAGAACTTCTGCTAAAAGCTGTAGATGTTGATGGATTTCCTCTAAAACTACTCACTTCAAATCCATCCACACCCTTTCTTGGTTCGCGACTCAGCCTTTCTACCTTTTTTGGTAGAGCTCTACATTCTTGGAGTCGTGCTGCATGACCGAACTCCTCTCTAGATTCAGTTCTCATTTGATATTACCACCACAATGCTTCACAGATGGTCCTTTCTCCAAATTACTCTTCTGATTGCAACAAAGTAGCTCGATTTTGGTCTGATCCAGAAAAAGAACATTTCTAGCAATGCTCCTTGTGCTTAACAACCTGTAGATGAGCAGTAATGTTCTTTTTGGAGAGCAGTAGCTTTATACTAATGAACATGAACATTATTCACTGGATTCCTTTCTTACCTGGAAACGTCCTTTCCTTTCATACAAGTCTATTACACGCTAGGAGAAGGTAGCAGTGGTGGTCAAACCTCTCCATTTTTGCATTCTCCTAATTATGGATTGCTGGAGTCCAGCCTTTTTAGAGATGGTAAGCTTTTGCAGCCTGATGAGCATCAACAGCTCTATTTCTACGTCAATTAACTGCTTATCCTTCCAAGAACTTTTGCCACTAGCAGATGTTCCAACGTTTATTTTCCTCAATAAATAGATGGCCAAATGCAATGCTTGTCTAATTTGATACTTGGTTTATGTACATTTAGGATTTTCATGACAATGTTCTGATGCTTTAAGTCATATTTATACAGACAATTCTGAAAAACCTAAACACCATTTTTGGGTAAATACTTACATTTTCTTGCTCCTGGTTTGATTCTGAATGCTCCTCCATAGTCCAAGCTAGTATATGAAATCACAGGCACATGTTTTAAAAAGTCTGCAATAAAGAAATACAAACACACATGTCTATGTACCAAAACATACTTCAGTTTGACCAGCTTGCATTTTGGGTCTTTCACTTTAGCACAGAGCAGCTTCTCTCCCAGATCTCCTGGGTGGTTGTAGCTCAGATCCAGCTCCATCAGATGTGATGTCCTCGAACTCAGAGCTGAAGCCAGAGAGAGACAGCCTTCCTCTGTGACCATACAACCCGACAACCTTCAAAATGCAAAGAAGAGCCTGAGCAACACTGTTCAACCTTCATCCAAATATTTAGCTCGATTTCTAGCATATTTCCAATCTAAAGCTTACCTGAAAACACTTTTTCATTTTTGTTTCAGTCTACTGTTTACAACTCTGGATTATACATGGTTTTTAATTTCAGATTTTTTTGCTATTTTAACGGCTCGTCTCGATTACATGTTGGGATTATGAAATTGATTTAATTAAAACAGAATTTTTTGTTCACTGCATATCGCCATCATAGCCTAAAATGTCAAAAGTCGCAAACTTTGCATGAAAAGAGGCTCGCATCATTAGCTAATGGTAGTTTTTATCAAATTATCATTTGAGCATAATTTAGAAATTAAGAGCGTTGTTATTTAATGACCACATAATCAGCATTAGCTATCAACCTCTCTCATGTTGCTCCCTGTGATGCTTTACTACATCACTTTAAAAACAGTATTTTTTTTTATTTAGTATTTACAGTTCTGTTTTTTATGCTGCTTACAAATCTAGCTTGCACCTTTGGCACTGAGTGCATTTGTGACACTATCCTGACGTGAGTTAGAGCAAGAAATTTGAAAATGGTAAACTGACTTTGGAGGAAACTGATGCTTTTTTCTTCTCGTGGCAGTGTAAATGTACTATTTAGAATCAGATCAGGTCATCGCAGTGAGCTCTCCTAATCAAGGAAACCATCTGGACCGTCTACTCTCAAGTAAAACTCAGAAATCATGCTTCCCACAAAGTACTTTTAAATAAAATCATCCATAGTCTTAAACACTAACCTCAATATCTCCAGGTGACAGCGAGGACTTTTCAGTGCTTCTGAAAGAATTCTGACTCCAGAGTCCTGCAGGTCATTCTGACTCAGATCGAGCTCTTTCAAGGATGAGTTATCAGATTGCAGACCTGATGCTAAACAGTTGCAAGACTTCTCAGTGAAATTGCACCTAACCAACCTAAAAAGACAGAAAAACAGTTTTATAAACTATGCATGGTATAATGTTCTTTGTGCTTCACGGAGCATTTTCCCCCACAGCTTGGCCACCAGAGTCCAGAGCTTAACCCACTGAGAATATTTGGACTTTACTCAGTTGTCGGACTCTCCCGTCATCAATCCAAGATCTTGGTGGAAAATGAATGCCGACTGCATTCTGCTGTAGTGCTTGCTGAATCTAATCAGGATAGCACAGCACTCTGGAACACCAGTGTGACTTACACGCATGGACAAATCGCTGGTGAACCACAATGAAAATGCTCAAGCAGCTCTCTGAAATAGTTTGAAACTGGTAACCATCCGTAACATCCATCGTTTTTCAAATTAAACACAAAATGCTTTTGGTTTCTGATTCAACTTAAAATTGACACAATAAAAAAAAAACAGCCCTGAAACATCACCAAGCCCTCAGTGTGCGGTGTTTTGTGTGTTTTTCTATGAAAGCATTTCTTTAAGTGAATATAGAGCAGTTTAAACTTGCCCAAAAGCTCCAGTTTGATCTCATTAGTTCAAAGGATATTCTCCCAGAAACTGCATCTTGACCAACATGCATTTCCAGTCTTTTTTCTTTTTCGCCTTTTTCCACGTTTCATTAGAAGAATCCTCTGTCTTTTTCCAGGAAGCCGACTGAGCTTTCCTTGAGGTTCCCAAGTTTCTTTCTAAGCTCTGCTTTCCCAAACCTTCCTCTGAGCCACAGCATGAAGTTCTGGGAAAGAGTCGTGGAAGCAGGTTAGGAAAAGTGGTGAGGATTAGTGAACAGCAGTATGGTTTTATGCCGAGAAAGAGCACGACAGACGCAATGTTTGCTCTGAGGGTGTTGATGGAGAAGTACAGAGAAGGTCAGAAGGAGCTGCATTGTGTCTGTGTGGACTTGAAGAAAGCAGATGACGAGAAGCAGCTGAAAGAAGAAGAAGAGAATATGAGCATATAATCTTGACACATATATTGAAGGTATTTAACCAGGAAAATGCCATGATTAGCCAGATTGATATCTGATGCTCTCTGCACATAAACACAAAGAAATTTGAGAGTGTTGAGCTGCACACACTAGATCTGAGCAATAAGAAGAACCTGATATCTTTCTGCAATCATTTGTTGATGATATGTGCCTTTATGTCAAGCAATTAGTTGGTCCGAAACAGTTTACATATGCCATGATGCTCAGAAATAAAAAGTCTCAGCGTTTGATAAAGTTTAGATTTGATGAAATGATTAATCAAATTTCTGAATTAAATAAATGGCCTACAGTTCAAATACTGGGGCATCTTTAAACGGGCAAGTATTTCATGATCAACGTGACCTCGATATTTTAATCATCTGAAACCTCACCACACTGTGGAACTCTGACCTCAGTATCTCCAGTTTACAGTGTGGATCCTTCAGACCAGCAAAGATGTGTTTCACTCCTTCATCCTTGAAATCGTTGTAACTCAGATCCAGCTCTATCAGGGTTGAGTTTCTTGACTGCAGAGCTGAGAAAACTATTTCACAGTGCTGTTCCGTGAGTTTGAGATTTTCCAAGCTGCAAGAACGATAAAAAGAAAAATATGAAATGCTTTACATCCATAGTTGGAACATAACGAAGCATAAGAAGCATAAAAATGTGTTATTACTTGTTTACATGTAACATGAAGCAGGAAGATGCAAAAGACAGGAAGAAATGGAGACAGTTGATCCGCTGTGGCGACCCCTAAACGGGAGCAGCCGAAAGAAAAAGAAGAAGAAGACTTGTTTACATGTAACTTACGAAGCCCTTCTGCAGCTCCTCACAAGTGGGATCAGTCTCATCCGACCTCCATCTGAGGTTTTGTATTTCCTGAGGTCCAGTACATCAAGAACTTGGTCAGACATCTGCAGCCTGTCAACTATTTGTGTACATTCCGGCTGTGTGAGATGTTTCTTCCTCGTCAGCAAAATCTCGATTTCTCTCAGGAATGAGTCGTCCTTCATTTCAGCAAAGCAGTGCAAGAAATTGATCCATCTGTCCGGGCTGACATTCTTTGGACATTTGTGTCGGATGCGCTGAAGGGCCTCCTGGAAGTGCTTAGAAACATGAGGTTTGTATGGCACTATGAGATTCAGGAGATCCCAATTGGATCCCTGGGACAAGCCAAACAAAAACCGGATGAAGAGATCCAATTGTCCGGTCTTGCTCTTCAAAGCGACTTCCATTACAGCTGCGGCAAAATCATCAACGAATCTTCCACATGTTTTCAAACTTTGAGTCTTGAAGACCTTCATTGTATCAGAATCCTGAACCAGGCAGGCATGAAATGCAAAAAGAGCAGCCAAGAACTCTTGAAAACTCAAATGCACAAAGCAGTAGACCTTCCTCTGGTAGAGCACAGATTCTTCCCTGAAGATTTCGGTGCACATACCAGAATACACTGACGTCTCCGTAACATCAATGCCAGAAACTCTCAGGTCTTCTTCGTAGAACATGACGTTGCCCTTCATGAGCTGTTTAAAAGCGAGACGAGCTAGTTTTAGGATCATCTCTTTCTCCTGCTCCTTTTGGTCATTCTCATCATCCCTCTCACCGTACTTCCGCTTCTTCGTTTTGGTCTGAATGAGCAAGAAGCGTATGTACATTTCAGTCGGAGTTGTTGGAATTTCTTGATTGGCATTCTGATGCAGGATCTGCTCAATCACAGTGGCAGAAATCCAACAGAAAATCGGTATGTGGCACATGATGAAGAGGGTCTTCGCTTTTGTAATCTGCGAGAAGACTCTGTTTGCCTGATTTGAATTCTTGATTCGCTTCTTGAAGTACTCCTCCTTCTGAGAGTCATTGAATCCCTGAATTTCTGTCACACGGCTAACATACTGGGAAGGGATCTGACTGGCCGCTGCAGGTCGAGAGGTTATCCAGATGAGAGCGGAGGGTAGCAGATAACCTTTGATGATGTTTGTCATCAACGCCCTGACTGATGATTTTGTGGTTGCACTGATGTTCGCACCCTCTGACAAAAACGTGGTGAGTGAAATTCTGCTTTCGTCCAGGCCATCGAAGATGAACATGACTTTGCAAACATCTAACATCTTTGGATCCAGCTCTCTGAGCTCAGGATAGAAGGCACATAGAAGTCCGTGGAGACTGTATTGCCTATGTTTGATCAAGTTCAGCTCCCGGAATGGAAGCAAGAACATGAAATTTACATCCTGATTGGCTTTTCCTTCAGCCCAGTCAAGAACAAACTTTTGAACCGAGACTGTTTTTCCAATACCAGCAATCCCCTTGGTGAGCACCGTTTTGGGCTCTCTTGCTTCTTGGCTTTTGTTTCCATTCCTTTTCGTCTCAAGACCTTGTTCTGGCAAGGGTCTAAAGATGTCAGTGCAGTTGACTGGAATGCCACATGGGTAGCACATGAATGATTTCTCAATCTTCAAGACTTCATGTTCTTCATTCACTCCTTTCTCTCCCTCTATGATGTACAGTTGGGTATAAATGCTGTTTAGGGGGGTTCTTCTTGGGTGCATTCCGATTCCCTCAAATAAGCATTCGTACTTCCTCTTCATACTGGTTTTGTGACTCATCAAGACTTTCTGCAGAACATTCTCAAATGCCTGTTTATTGGAGGTCTGTAGTGTAGCTTGTGTTCTAGACATCTGTTCATGTTGGGGACAAGCAATGGCTCCTTGCGAATCAGACTGGTTACCATTTCTACTGATACACAAGGTGCAAAAAGACCATTTGTATGTTAAATATCTGGATCAGATCAACGAAAATCCTAATTAATATTCACTTATTTATGTTTCAGTTTTTTAACAGCACAGTTCCCTTATTCATCAAGTCGGCTACAGTGTTTTTCCTGACATGGTTGTTTTTTTCAATCAGACGAACATCATAAACATTAAAAGATATGCACTTTTCGATACATTAAAAGGGTAGAGCTGCAGAATTTTTGCTTTTTGTCAAACACTGTAGTGACGACAGACATCAAAAAAGCTTCAAAATTCTGCAAAAAAAACTCTACAATGGGGACACATTCCTACTACATTCCTAAGTGTTGGAAATGTTTGCGTAAGAGTAAAACCCATCTTAAACCATCTCACCCCAGTCGTTCTGTTCCTGCTTTGAAGGCAGGAGGCTCAAACATGGAGTGCTCACTCCTCAGAGACACACAACTAGGACAGAAGATCTTGTTATTTGGGTTTCCAGCCCAACATACACTGCAAATAAGAGGCCTCTTAAATCAGCAAACATCTTACCTTGCTCCATCACTAAAAGCAGGAGGCTCAAACATGGAGTGGTCACTCTTCATAGAAACACAGCTTGGAACCGAAGATGCTGGTTTGTGGCTCTCCAATCTGGTAACAAGGGCAAACACTAAAAATCTCTTCTCTACATGTACAGAGGTCTCCTGAAACAATCTTACCTAGGCCGTTTTGCTCCATCACAAAAAGCAGGCGGCTCAAACATGGAGTGGTTAGTCTTCATGGACACACAGCTGGGGTCTGGAGATGCCGCCCTCTGGGAAACGGCCTCGTCCTCCTCCATCTTCTCACAGAGGCTCATTTCAGGGGTAGCGTCACTACAGACATAAACAGAGCTGCAAACTTTGTCTGAAACTGAGACAATTATAACAAAGAATAACCAAATTACGTGCAAAAGTAAAATACGTCCTCCTGTGGAAGCTCATGTTGTGGGTCACATGAAAGCCCAAACTAACAGTTAGGGATAAAGCTGTAAATCCAGGCTTTTTAAACTACATGCAAAAACTGCAACTGCTGTTCGAAGTTTTCAGACACGTGACCTCCATAGAGCCCTGGAGGCCAAAAACCTGAAGAACGTCTTCACTGGCAAGTACGTTTTCCCTCTGATCCAAGCAAACTAGCATTTAGATCACTGATGAAAAGAAGAAAACAAAGATATGAGGATAAACCAAAGTTTTGGGTCCCTATAAAACACCCACTGCAGCATTTCAGTCTCTAAAGCGAACTAAGTCCCTACCAGAGCTCTACTTTGACAACGTCTGCAACGAGAATCCCTCCCGACACTGCTGTCAAGATGACAGCTTACAGAAAGACAGACAGTCGTGTGTCTTTTCAGTGTGGACGGGTCAATAATGCTGCCGCCCGGGAGACAAGAAACTCTTCCGTGTCAAAACGAAGATTAAATTAGGCATTAAAACTAAAGGAGTCTGGTTCTGGAAAAAGATTCTGAGTAAAAATGACAGATAATTAGGTCAAAAGGATAAACAGAGGAATAAATACTCAAGTAAGGTGCAGATACAAGGAAACACCACTTTAATTATTTACTTCCCATCTCTGCCTGCATGAAAGTATTTAGGCAAGTTTATTTATACAGAGTTTCATTCATTCATTCAAAGTGCTTTACAAAGAGAGAATACAATATACTGAGCTTATAAAAGGTAAAATAGAAATTCAAACAACCAGAATATAATTAAAACTATAGATTTCAAAAAGGACAACAAAGGTTTAAAATAAAGATCCAATAGAGCTTTAGATATCCAATAAAATAAAAATATATATTATAATAGCAATATAAATATGATATCCAATAAAGCGTTTAAAATGAAAAAGATGCACCGAAAGCCTGCTTGAATGAAAATTGTTTTTAAGTGTGGATTTCAATTAGTCTAGGCAGGATTAACAAAGTGAATTACGATGTGCATGTTTCATCCTGTCAGCACAATTATATTATCTCCGCTTCCTCACGAACAGCCTAACGTACCTTCAGTTTGATGGTCAGGTTATGATGACTTATTTCAGCACACTTGGTCTGCAGTAGGAGTGACGGATGCATTTAAAGTAGAGGTTGGATTACAAAACGCCCATTCTTCTTTGCAATGGACAATCTTTGGACAATGATGTCTCCTGTGTTGAACCAACCCAAAATATTTCAACAAGCATCCAATTAATAATGATGCTGAAGATGAACAGAAAGTACTGATGATATAATGAAACAATCTTCTGTTCAGGAAGTAAAGTGAGCTTCTGTCCGTCTGTTGGACTTTTGATTTTATGATTTGAGTCCTATCTGATTACTCAGATAGACAAGTCTGGCCCAAAGGTTGCAGGAACCACAGCCACTCTGCAAGCCCTGTCCTGCACACACCATAACCAGTTGATCAAGTGAAGCGGGTAAGGGTTGGGCTTTAAACCATCTTGTTTTTCAGGCAGTTCTTCAGTCCTTCTGGGTGTAAACTCACAGGGGACGTGTCTTGTTCTGAAGTGAGAGTGTTGTATGGTCTGTAGAGGGATCCTTCTCTAGCTGTGGGGTCTTTTCTTGTGAAGGAAGGTCCTCAACTTAGACAAATGTGTCCTGATAAACCTGGTGGACTTGCTGAAGAAAAGCTTCAGTGTCTCCTTTCTAATCTCCTTCAACAGTCTCCTTCCTTGATAGGCAGCAGTGGTCTAGTGGTTAGAGAGTCGGCCCCGGGATTGCAAGCAAGGTACTGTCCCCATCACTGCCCCCTGCTGGACAGTGTGTAGAGGTTGACTATCATTGCGGTTCACTGTGTGCTGTGCCGTGTTTCACAATGACAAAAATATTCACTTTCACTTTTTCAAAGGGCTTCCTCCAATGTCCCTTCTAAAAGGACACCCAATATTACCAGTCGGCCTGGGACTGTCCACTCTTTTGGTTCCACAGATAAAAACATGGGGTTTTTAGAGTTTCCGAACTTGGTCAAATTTTGATTTCTGTGACCGTCCCCATCCTTTCACGGATTGAAAGCTAAATAATAATCTTTAATGAGTAAAAAACAAGCTGAGCAGACATAAACCAGCAACTTTCAGTCAAATATACAGCCAAACATGAAGTTATCGGAATTTCTTGTCCTCTGCTTTTTCCTGCTTCAAACCGTCCACCTGCATGTCCTCTCTCACCACATCCAGAAACTTCCTCTTTGGTCTTCCTCTTCTCCTCTTTCCAGGCAGCTCCATCCTCAACATCCTCCTCCCGATATAATCCTCGTCTACTCTGGACACGTCCAAACCAACACAGTCTCGCTTCTCTCACTTTGTCTCCAAATAATCCAACCCCAGCTGTCCCTCTAATGCACTCGTGATCCTGTCCATCCTCGTCCCTCCTGAAACAAATCTCAGCATCTTTGACACCTCCAGCTCCATCGCCTGTCCTTTCATCACTGTCTCCAACCCCTATAACATAGCTGGTCTCAATACCGTCCTGTAAATCTTCGTCTCTTCCCCCGGACTGTTACTTAATATCGTTGGTAGTAAAAGAACACTGAGTGCATGTTTCTTTACAGACAGGAAATAATCAGACTGATGGGTTTTCTTTCTTCACGGGAACAAATCCAATTTTCCCATCATGATATATTATGTGCCGGGTCAGTGTGCTGAAGATACTGACATTTTTGATTTTATCATCAACCATCCCTAGTCTACAAATTAAAATACGAAAACAGTTCAGGCCCATTTACCAAAAAAACACATCAGAGTTGTTTTTATTACAAATTGAGAAGAAACCCACCTAAACACAGAGATTACTGATAAAACCTCAAAAAGAAAAGCAAAGAAAAGGGTTATTATTACATTTTGATCAAGGATGACTAGAATTTTAACAAAATTTCCTGATATTCCCCAAAATTGATGCAAGCCCCTGACTTTCCTGACTTTTTAAAACTCCATGAGCCCTAAAGAATGTAAAGTCATACCTGATTTTATTACAACAGCAGGTAAATAAAGCTGTACTTCATATTTCAGAAGTGAATAAAACAGGAAGAAGCACATTTTAAGTATTTTTACACAGCATTATGAACTTGATGAACATCTTACACACCTCATTAAACTGTAAAATGATATAAAAAGTGAGGCTGAGGTGTTGAAACAGCTACACCTGTAATTTTCACAGCCTTACCTGGATTCCCTGCTCTGTTTACACCTTTCTCTCCCGCTCAGCTGTGCTGTTTTCGCGCCAAGAGCAGTTGAGGTCATCCCAGTGTCAAAATAAGAGTCCCACATGTATTCAAATATTTTAAGATTTTAAAAGCTTAACAATATTAAACAATCGTAAAACTAACATAAATATATATATTTATTAAATGCGTACATTTAATTTGACTAATATTTATTATTTAGATAACTTTTAACACATAATTTGCCCAAATGTTATAATTTTTTTCACTAATTATACTCATTTTTCTAATTTGAATGGCTTAATGTTTCAGGACGACGCCCCTTAGTCGGAACGTTGTGGGATTGAATCAGTGGACCAGTATGTTGCCTTGAGGTTCCTTTAAGCAAGGGACCGTAACCATCACCGCTTCCTGGATTTATGGCTGCTCCCTGCTCCTTTTTAATTCTTAAAAAAATATAACGTCA
Source organism: Hepsetus odoe (assembly GCA_017165825.1). NCBI lineage: Eukaryota > Metazoa > Chordata > Actinopteri > Characiformes > Hepsetidae > Hepsetus > Hepsetus odoe. Next base: position 1,459,606 of record CM029378.1, read on the forward strand.
AGATCACACTATTTTTTTTTTTGTCATTGAAAAATAACAAAAATAATTTATACATAGTATATGAACGTGAAAAATAATGTCTAATTTTGTTTGCCTGTTAATACATGTTTTATTAAATAAGAGGTGACATTACTCTGAGTGTGGACAAAACAAGAACCAAAGATCGGATCACTGCAGACACAGACAGCACAGTGTACGTCCCGTCACCAAAGATAAAATAACCGTGTGTAAAAAATCTGTTTTCCGTTTAAGACAGCAGTTAAAGTGATCAGTGTCCCGGGAGTTACGCGGCCGTAGTTCTTCATCATCGGATCATTAAACCGTCTTTAAGTGCTCGATGGTGTAAATCTCAGCAGCTTTAGAAAATAAATACATTCTTCATAGAGTTACGCTCACTTTAACACACACAGAGAAGGATGGATGGAAGCCTGGATGAAAGGATAAAAGAATGAATGTTTAGAAGAAGGATTAATGGATGGATGGATGGATAAAAGGAATGAGTGAAGGATGGATGGATGGATAAAAGGAATGATTGAAGGATGGATGGATGGATGTATGGATGAAAGGAATTTGTGAAGGATGGATGATATAAGTGATGAATGGATGGATGGAAATTTGGATTGGATGGAAAGAGTGAAGGATGGATGGATGGAATGAGTGATGGATGGAATGAGTGATGGATGGATGGATGGAATGAGTGATGGATGGATGGAATGAGTGATGGATGGATGGATGGAATGAGTGAAGGATGGATGGATGGATGAAATGAGTGAAGGATGGAATGAGTGAAGGATGGATGATGGATGGATGTTTGATTGTTGTATTAGAAAGTTTGATGAAGCTGTTTTTTTTTTTAAAACATTCATAAACCAGGGCTGGGCAACACGACAAAATAAAAGCACGAAATTTGTGGGCGATTTTTTTGCATCAGGATGTTTCATTTTCCTGAGCCATTTGTAAAACGAAGGAACAAAAAAAGCTCCTAATTATTAAAACCTGTGAGAACCGAGATGTTTAGTGCTGCATCACTTAAATCACATAAAAGTGACTTTCTTTTAGAATCACCCCCCCCAACATCCCAACCTTTCATCCTGTCTTTTACTAATGTTGGTACTTCTTTTGCACTGATTGTTTAATATTTCTTTTATATTGTTTCTTTTTTTACACACAACAAAGCACTTTGTGCAGCATCTACATATGTCAAATGCAGTATAAAACTAAAATAAAATAAAACAATAATAATTAGCATGCTGATTGTGTTTTTTGACATCAATCAATATCGTCATGGTGCCCGGCCCTTCATTATAGTGACGATTGAACACAATTAAATGGTCATCAGACGTTAATAAAGTAAAACAGAGCGAGTATCTCTAATTACAATCATGAAAAACAACACAACTCTCAGCCCGAGACTGAGGACCGTGGGTGTGTGAGGAAAAGACGTCAGTAAAGAATGTGAGAATGTGGCTTCCTGTCGTTCTGATCCCTATCTGTCAGATCACAATCAGTACCTGGGCAGGTAAAGCCTCCAGGTGTGTTCACACTGTTGCGTTCTGAAGGAGTAACACTAATCGCTGGACCCCGATAAATATCGTGGAATGTCTCTCTCTAATCAGTACCATGTGTCCCTGCATTTCTGGTTCTGAAAGTTATTTTATCTACAGAAAAAAAAAAAAGTACGAATATCAAAACAGGAAGAACTCAAACACTGCTAGGACCCAATAATTAAAATGTACAATTTCTCACTGACCCCAGATCAGCTGGATTCAAATTTATCTTCTGTAGCTGTAGCTATGATATTTACATTTGGCATTTAGCAGACGCTCTTATCCAGAGCGACTTCCATGTCCTGATTACAGGGACAGTCCCCCCTGCAGACACTCAGGGTTCAGGGTCTCAGGGACCCAATGGTGGTAGTGCTGGAGGTGGGATTCAAACCTGGGACCTCTTGAGCCACAGATCTGTAGGCAAGTACCACCACTAGACCACCACCACCTAAATCTTTTCTGTAACAACGTCCCTCTCAAACCTCCTCCAGACCTTCATTTAGGTGAAGGCTTGTGGGCGTGGTTTAGGACACAGAAGGACTTACTGTCAGATACAAACATCAACTTAACCCAGGATTGATGTTCAGGCTGATCTGGGATCAGATTACTGTATGCTGTAAATTTGATCTGCGTTTATACATGTGTCTTGTTAAAGCCAGTGCAAAATTCCCATTGGCTGATAATCCAAACAACTTGACATGACAGAAATCCTGCTGGTGTGGGTTTCCTCCCTTTCAGTAACGAACACACAAGTGATCAGAGTGCTAACGGCCTGTAAAAATTAATTTGCAATGTAAACACCACGTCACCGCATAAATACATGTGAATTCATCTTTTTAAATCGAGTAATCCTGTCCTTAAAAAAGTCTTAACGAGTCCTTAACGAGGTCCTTTTCGTTGTGATTCCTTTTCATAGTCGCAACTAAAGTCGATTCAACACTTACTCCAGAGCTACACTGCCCCCTACTGGCCAAGCCAAACTGCTTCCCTCTTATTCGGCTTTAACGTCCTTGCTCTTCCTCCCCTTCATGTAGGACTGATAGAAGAACCAGGTAAAAAGCAGCAGGTAGCTGAGGTACATGAGCGAACCCCACACAATGTTGCCCATGTTGGAGGCGCAGTGAACGTCATGGTGCCAGCGGTAAACGAGGCAGAGGACCGTCAGGCCAACAGCCATCTGCAGGATCTGCAGGAAGGTGATGATGATGGCGCAGGGTTTGGGCAGCCGCAGGCCGGCCGCTTTAGCCGTGTAGTAGCTGTACATCAGAGCGTGGACCGTGAAGTTCATGGTCATAAACCAACCGCCTCCGGCCACCCGGTCCTTGTAGGAGTACCAGGAGTACAGCAGCACTGTGATGTGGTGGTACCAGTGCAGGAAGATCAGGCGCTGCTTGCGGAGAACGATGAAGACCGTGTCGCCTGAGACAACAGAGGAACAACCGTAAAGATTCGTGAATGCTAGGGGACACCTAGGAGACAATTGATCATCTCCAGTCAACCTGACGTGCAGGTCTTTGGACGGTGGGAGGAAAACAGATCTCCCGGAGGAAACGCACAAAGACACAGGGAGAACATGTCCACTCCACACAGAAGGGACTGGACCGTCCCACCTGGGCACTGGACCCAGGACATTCTCACAACTATTAAAAAACATTTAAAAAACAATTCTTGGTTGCTATAAATTTTAAGTTTGCTGCTCCAGGTGGGACAGTCGGGGTCCTTTCTGTGTGAGATCCAGTTTCCTCCCACAGTCCAAAGACATGGTCATCAGATGAATTGGAGATGCTAAACTGCCCCCTAGGAGTAAGTGTGCCCTGAGAGCTAAGATAGACTCCAGCACTGCCCGCGACCCTTATAAAGACAAGCGGCCCAGAAAATGAGTGAGTGAGTGAGTGAGTGAGGAGTAACACTGTGGTTAAGCCAAATGCATGTATCTCCAAGTTGCCCAGCTAATTTCTCACAATAGCAGTGAAAACTTCTAGAGTAGCTTCAGTTTTAAACTGCAGAATCAAAATTTGGATCCAGACACGTTTGGACTGGTTGATCACATTTGGGGTTAGAGGAGCATCATGGGAGATCAGGTGATCACCTGCAGGTACAAACTGTTTTCTTCAGTGCCGTGCTTATTCAGAGAACAGAGATGGGGATCTAGATTCTAATCAGACCCACAGATTCCAGGGGAGTTTACCGAGTTCTGGCGCTTTGCTGATGGCGAAGGCACACGCCCAGAACTTGGAGACGGGGGCGCTGTAGAAGTCGGTGTCGCACACGGTCTGTCTGAAGCCACCGGAGTTGAAAGAGCGCAGCATGTAGGACCCCATACGGATCGCTCCGAAAATACTGAGGAGAAAACACCATTCAGTCACATTACACAACCTGTTCTACCCACACACACCGTTCAGCAGGGGGGAGGTATTTTAAGCGCCCATGGAGCAGTGATGGGGATGGTACCTTGCTCAAGGGAACGTCATGGCAACCTACTAGACTGGGATTCAAACCCACAACCTTCTGTTCCTGGGGCGTAAACACTAGACCACTGCTGCCCCACCAATTAACTACATTTCCTTCCTTTCTAACCAACCACGGTGGCTGAGATTCCAAATTCCACTTCCAAAAAGGATCTTGCAAATTGCAAACATGCTTGCCAAACCAGGTAACAACCGAACAAAGTCTTCGGTTTGCAATTTAAGCATAATGTTTGTTGCAGATTCTAAAAAAGAAATCTCAAAATCACAAAACAAAGTGGGTTTGGGTTGAGATCAGATATTACTTAAGAATGTCAACCGGGGCAGCGGTGGCCTGGGGTTTAGGGACTAGACCCCAGCATCAGAAGGCCATGGGCTCAAATCCCAGACCAGTAGGTGACCTGAGGTTCCCTTGATCAAGGAACCATCCCCATCACTGCTCCCCGGGGGCTGTTATATCTGCGCCCTGCTGCGCGTGTGTGTGATAAATACAGAGGATGCGTTTGGTTGTGGTTCACTGTGCGTTCACAATGACAAATTTTCATTTTCACTTCAAAGGTTTCCAATAAACATAAAGTACTTTACATAACTTGTCCAACAAGTACAGTTGGATGCTCCCTCACCTGTGCAGGTGTGTCTGATTTCACTCACCTGAACAAAGCCAGACTCAGAGACCAGAGAACAAGAGGGCGGCGCAGGTTCAGCTGATCCCTCTCTCTCATGAAACGCCGTCCGAGGAAAATAACAGTGGCATAGAGGGCGCAGACCGCAAACGATGTTGTCCTGCACACACACACACACACACACACACACACACACACACACAGAGAAACATCTGAGGACAAGATCATCTTGGATGATAATATAAATGTCGTCATTTGCCTTATCCTGTAGATCCTCCTGCCCTTTAGAGGCATTAATATTAACCATAGAAATTCCACAGAGCTTCTATCATTACTGTAATAAAGAAAAGATACATTTTAACATTTGTAACATTTTAAATGTTAACATTAGTGGTTCCTATATTTTCTTCCTGCATTTTTTCCTCTCTTAGGATGTTTTTGTTACCAGGTCTTTAAGGCTGATAAATAGATTTGTTCTTATTGTCCATCCTGGATGAAACACTCCTTATAACTTCAGGGTGAATGGGCGGGGCTGAAATCAAAGCAGTGAAATGGGTGGAGATGTGGAACTGTGCTCTGTTCTAATTGGCCATCCGGACTGAAACACCTCTTATAACTTCAGGGTGAATGGGCGGGGCTGAAATCAAAGAGGTGAAATGGGTGGAGCTATGTAAAGCCTGTTTTCTGTATACGAACAGTATGGATGGTTTATAAGCAAACCGTATTAAACTCTGTTATAATTAAACATTTGCTTTGCCACTGATTGAGCCACTTACACACATTTAGCTCGGTTCATTTTTTAGAAAACAAAATTTTACCAAACTGAAAGTCCGTTTTCTGGACTCTCTTGTTCATTTTACCACTTTTGGAGAGCAGTGGAACGAAACGAAACAGACTTTGAAATGATTTAGCGCAGCGTGAAATGAACTGTACTGTTTAAAGTAACTGTACTCATTGTTTACGGTATTTCAGAAACCGTGCGACACTATTTGGCCATGTTGTTATCATTTACAGCTCAAAAACCGGCCGCAGAAGTGCTGTAAATTCTTCACTAGAAGGGATAATGGAATGTTTTTGGTTAGTGAAGCACTGCAGTCAGTCAGGTGTGAAAGATGGAGCTGATTGCAGGGACACCAGCGGGACAAAGGTGAGACACCCAGTTTTATGAACCCAGTTTTATTACACTGTGATGATGTACGAGATGACAACAGGCATCCACCTGAGTTCACAGGTGAACAGTCAAGTGCTCACAACCTTCTCATCTAATAAAAACTGCTTACATTTAAAATAGAATATAATTCATATGTATAAACAGAACAGAACAGAATAATTCAATTATATATATATAAACCTATATATATATATATAATCATAATATAACACATATATAATAAATATGTATAGAGAATATTAAGACAGAAATAAAAAGTGGAAGAACTATCTAACACAGCTGGATGGATGGACTGAGAGGTTCCCCTGCAGTTCAGTGCAGAACCTTTATGGACCTGCTCTTAATGAGATTTTAACTCCTCCACTCACTTCTGTCCAACCCCTCACTGATGTGCAAACTAGGAGAGATGTTCAGGGTTTAAACTTTCTTTCTGATGTTGCACACTTTCTTTCTGATGTTGCACACTTTCTTTCTGATGTTGGCTGTTACAGAGTTATTACAGGTGTCATTATCAGCATCTCTGATCAGCAGAAACAGATTTATGAGCCTTTTTACTCACCAGTTCTCCTTAAACCACACCAAAGCGACTGTTTCATCAAACCTCCGCTCAAACTCGAAATACTCCACAAGTGTCTCGTTCATCTTAAATAGTTTTTTGTCTTTTTGTGACTTTAAAGGATTAAAAAGCAGAAAACGTGTGAGGTTCAGCTTTCTCACTTTATCAATGAAATGGGCAGAAACTGACACGCCCCCTCAACCCAATCAGAACGCGAGTCAGAACAGGTAGGCGGGACGTGGGTGCAATTTAATTCAAGCCATGCGCCGCTTCTCACTTTTAATAAAGCCCCATGGGTTCAATATTGTTGTCGATCAATAAAAAGTGGTTTATTTGAAACGGATCAGTATAATATCGCATAATAAAATTTTTGATGAGTAACAAGCGGTGCAGTGCGTTCCAAAATTGCAGCGTGTGACGGTTAGCAGGGCTTTTATTTTGAAATATATGTGCACCCGCACTGTTAGTTCCTGAAGAAACCGTCAGTGAGGACGGATAGATAAAGGTATTTGGTGTACTCTTACAGGAGGTGGTCAAAATGATTTTCCGAATCAATGCCGTATACTATCAGGGAATATATTTAATTCTATTTGTTTTGTTTGCTGTCTGCTGTGATTAGTTTTTTACTGGCCTGCCAACAGTCAGGACATTAAATAATGTGGACCATCAACAAAAACAGGAACACAATAACAACAAAACCAGCATCAATAACGTTTCTGCCACATGTCCAGGGTCCCTACTGGTCATGGATTTTAAAACTGTATTAAAACATATTCGAAATGTATCAAATATTTGTAAAAAGATATCAAATAGCATGGAAGTAACATGCTTTGATCATTTTTGAGGCCCAAAAACCTTCATCACCAAGCACTAAACCTTAACTTTCACTCAAAACCTGACTTTAACTGAAGCTCCAAAGATGCTAAAACTTCAGAGGAACTTCTCAGACACCCTCAGCCCAGGAGCTGGGTTACAGCCTGTCCTCCACACTGGGATCCTTTTGGTTTCATCCAAAAAGTTGTCTCTCATGAGTTCGTAGTGAAAGTGATTATTCTCATCATGGTGAAACACAGCACTGAGAAGACAGAGCATTCAGCCTGCTTTTAACCCACCGTCAGCTGTGAAAGTGCCCGAGGGCAATGATGGGAGACGTTACGCACTCAAGGTACCTCAGGGCAACCTACTGACCTTCAGATCCTGGAACTTGAGTCCTTAAACATGAACCACTGCTGCCCAGGATTGGTTTAAGTTGGTTTCCTGAAAAAATAGTTTTTGTAACTTTGGGAGTCTATTATTTAGCCCGTGGTTCCAGCTATTATATATCAAATATAAAGAGCAAAATATGAGTTAGTTTTTAAGAATGAGTCTTATTAGAGTGGAAAAGAGCTGCACTTAAATAAATAAATAAATGAATAAAAATATTTGTAAAATATGCCATAAAATGTCAAAAATAAATACTATATAAAAATATAAATTAAAAATATAAAAATAAATACTATATATAAATATAAATAAAAAATATAAAAATAAATAACATATATAAAATATATAGATATCAATTTAAAATCTTAAAATAACATTTTGAGTTTTTAGTAATAGCATTGCTCATGCCATGACTGAACTGGATCGTTTAATGTTTAAGCGTGTCTGCCTTTTCTCTCTTATTATTGTGTCATTATGTATCATCCCAGCCCGCTCTGTATTTTGGGCATTTTCGTTGTGAGGGTTTGTGCAGATGGTTGTTATCACAGACTCCCATGTGTTCACTCTGGGGGCGTAACTGGGTGTTAATCATGCTTTACTCACTCTTACAGTCAGTAGTGAAGGAGCTCGTGCTCATTCACTCAAACCTCCACAGCTATAAAGGATAAACTTTTAAAGATTTTACAAGAGTTACAACCTTAGGCCACCTGAGCTCCTCCTCTCCAGTAAAGCTGAAGGTAGGGCTGCTGAATTTTGTTTAATGTGGTCTAAAGGTCTTTCCAGGCATTGCAAATGAAGGAGAATAAATAAGTGTATAAGTGTTTTAGGGGCAGTGGTGGCCTAGTGGTCACTAGTGAACGTCTATAATAGTGGCCTAGAAGCTCATGGGTTCCAATCCAGACCAGTAGGTTGCCCTGAGGTACCCTTGAAAGGTACCATCCCCGTCACTGCTCCCCAGGCTGGTGCTTCACTGTTTCATTTCACTGCACATTAAAATCATATTAAAATCATGTTTGTGTAAGGCTAATTGCATCTAATTGAAATTTTTACATTATTTATTTTATATATTGTGTATATTAATATGGCACCGAAGGGACAGAAGAAAAGCAAACGCACTGAGCCCAGGTGTGGTGGATCAGTTAAACATCATTTCATTCATTTACAGCATTTAGCAGACACTCTTATCCAGAGCGACTTACGTGTCCTAATTACAGGGACAGTCCCCCTGGAGCAGCTCAGGGTTAAGGGTCTTGCTCAGGGACCCAGTGGTGGTAGTGCCAGAGGTGAGCAACAGGTCCATAGGCAAGTATCCTACCACTGGACCACCACCCCTAAACATGTCATCTTCTCTTCTTTCTTTAGTTTAAGACCAGACTATCTCCAACACTAGAAGTTCCTTTCCCAAATTCCCAAATCTCTTCTGCGAACACGTCCCACTCAGACCTTCCCCAGATCTTCATTAGGGTGGATCAGACTTGTGGGTGTGGTTTTGGGCTGATGGAACTATCAGCATGGACTTACCTTCAGCCTTTTTACACAGCAGGGTGTTTCAGGAGCTGATCTAGAATCAGTCCTAAATACGGAGGAATCTGATCCCAGATCAGTCTGAACAACAGCTCTTGGAGTTGAGTTCAGTTTTGTAGAGACAGTAAGTCCTACTTTGTCCTAAACCACACTGCAGTCTGATCCTGCTCATGAGATCTGGGCAGTCAGAGTGGGATGTAATTTTAGATATGAGTGACTTGTTATTGTAGCTTCAGTTTAAACTATGAAGCCTAAATTTGGACTCAGACATGTCCCAACAGATTGACCACGTTTGCAGGACAATTGGAGCTCAGTGAACATTTCATTTTCACCATGATCCCCTGAAGGATAGCGACTGATCTGAGGATTAAATGTTTAAATTTCAGAAGAACCGGCCAGAATGAGCGTCCTGCTTTTAAAAGAGCCGCGGGAGAGTGACAGCGGGCCCGACCCGTACATAAAGGTAACATTAAATTCCTCTCGTTGTTTTTGCATGATGGTGCAGCGTATGGTTTCTCCTCACAGCGAGAAGGTCCTGCGTTTGATTCCCAGGCAGGACGGTCCGGGTCTTTTCCGTGTGGAGTGAACATGTTCTCCCCGTGTCTGTGATTGGATGGTGAGAGCTCTGGTTTCCTCCCACAGTCCAAAGACATACATGTGGACTGGAGATGCTAATTGTCCCCTAGCTATGGAGTGTGTTTGTCTGTGTGTCTGCCCTGTGATGGACTGGCGACCTGTCAGGGTATCACACCTTTCGTCCTGTGAGAGCTGGGATAGACTCCAGCATTGCCCCTAATTAGGACAAGCGGCTCAGAAAATAAGTGAGAGTGAAAGTGTTTTTGCCCAAGTGTAGATTTCTTGAAACTGATGAACTGCAGGGATCAGACATGATATTTTAGTCTTTCATAACAGTCTTGAGGTCAGATTAACCCTGTGGTTCCCAAACCTTTTTACAGAACATACAAAAGGTAAAAATGTAAAAGTATAAATGAATTATATGAGGCGAGATCGCATAAATCACATAAATCACAAAATCATAGGTGGAGAACCTCCCATTATTTTCTCAACAAGAAAATTCCTTTTTTTATGAATCCCATCCTCGGTTTGAGTAGCAGCATCTCTCTTTCTCTGCACCATCTTTATTAACATGTGACACTCTAGAGAGATCTCTCATCTTATTGGCTGACCCCTAGTACAAGTGGTAGAAGTTAGACAGGAAAGTCTGAAGAGCTTCGTGGGGGCAGCACCTTGCTATATGGGTGTCCCACTTTGAGGGGTAAAGGCAGCCCACTTTCATAGTCGGGCCAGCGCTGAAATTGTGCATCAAAATCAAGTACGATGAAGCTGAGTTTGAACTCGTTTGAACCCTGAACTCATTATTAACAAATTTGTGTTACAGTTAAAGAATGATTTTTTTTTGCAGGAGCTGGCTGCATATGGACACTCTGCTGCATTGATCCCTGTGCTGTCGTTTAAGTTCGTGGCCCTGGACGCTTTAGCAGAGAAGGTACGTACCACACTTGCTGCAGAGTTAAGGTGTGTCTAGGTGTGTTATTTAACACATCGCGCATTGTTTAACACATAAACATGCAGCAGTCTGCAGTGCAGCACTGTATCATCTGCTATATTAGAGAGGTTTTCATTCAGCAGCATTTTCACTACAATTCCCAGCATGCAGTGTGCAAATATATTATCCATGGAAATCCTTGCAGGGTCAGCCAGTCCTGCCTGCTCGTAAAGCCGCTGAATTATAGGTTAGTAAATACACCCCAGCTACCGTTCACCTGATTTTAAATGGTAAAGAAAGGGAAAAGAAATATTCATTTATTCAGCAGACTAGATTTGTAAGCTTAACTTTCGCTCGTTTCCTGTGGTTTCCGGTCTCTCCACTGAACTGATGAGGAAGGCAGTTATTGCCGTTTCTTCCTTCTGCGTTTTCCAGCTCAAGCGGCTTACTTTAGGCTTGGTCCACCTCAGATGGGATTTACTCAGTTACTGCTGCTCAAAGTTTCTCCACCGCCGGACGATCATTAGAAGGTGGGTTTGATACTACTGAAATACTTCTGAAGTACTTCACCCCGAGATCTTGGTTTCACCTCTAAAGGAGAAACAGGACGGTTACGTCGGTGACTCCATTAAACACAGACTGTCTGTTAGTGTTTCAGTACAAAAATCCCATTCTAATGACTAACGGTGTCACAGACAGACAGACAGATAGATAGATAGAGGCTGATGGATGGATGGATGGATATAAAGTTAGACAGATAGATGGAATAAAAGAGAGATAGATAGACAGACAGATAGATAGGGACTGATGGATGGATGGATGGATGGATGGATATAAAGTTAGACAGATAGATGGAATGAAAGATAGAGAGATAGATAGACAGACAAACAGATAGATATATAAATAGATGGACAGAGGAACAGATAGATGAGTGATAGAGAGATGGATGGATGGATGAATGAATGAATAGGAGACTAATGGATGGATATAAGTTAGATCTGTTAAAAGGTAGACAAACAGACAGACAGATAGATAGATGGATAGACAGACAAATATAGATAGATATATAAATAGATGGACAGATGAACAGCTAGATCAAGTGATAGATAGATGGATGGACAGACAGGCAGACAAACAGACAGATAGATGGATGAATGGACAGACAGATGGACAGATAGATGGAGAGACAGATGGATGAATGGACAGGCGGATGGACAGATAGGGAGTGATGGATGGATGGCCTGAACGGCGGATGTAGGAGTGGATGGAGGTGTGGATGGAGGTGTGTGAGTGTAAATAAGGATGATGATGAGGAATCTGGTGTTTAATCAGCCGTCTGCAGCTCTTCCTGCGGAGAAACGAGGAGGACCCCAGTCTTCACGAGTCCGCGAAGAGGCTGGTGGAAGCCGCTGAGGAAAGTGCATCGAAACGAGTCCACGGAGAGAAGGTCAGTGGATTAGTGACGAAACACCCCGAGTGGCACTACTGATACCATGATCACCACCACACATCAACCGTTAAAATACATGTGGGCTCACAGAATCAGCGCGCTGCTGCCCCTCCGGATCGGACTCATAGGGATGGATTAAAGGGTTAAAGTTACACTTTACTGTAAATGGCTTCACGGTTGTTGTGTCAGGATATGTGGAAGATGGAAATGGAACTGGAGCTGAGCAGCTGCTGCAGTAATACAGTTTGGCCACTGCGTGTCGCTCTCCTCCATCTGAATACACAGCTCCGCTCCAGCAAGTAATCCAAACCAAATCTGGAGGTCTGCTTGTGTTTCATTGTCTCTGTTTTGTTGTACAGTACTTTTGGCAGCAATGTCCCTAAAATTTGGGTCAGTTTGAAGGAAACTGGGCATGAAAATCTTCCTACTCTGATCCTGACATCCTGACATGGAACCAAATACCTCTCATTTTCTCATGTTTACACTTTGTAGAAACGTTAAAGGATCGTTTCATTGTTTGTTTGTTTTAAGCATTCGTTTTATTCGGTGGGCGAATAATCATGCGATTATTATGTCTGTAAACTCATCAGAATAATCTGTCAGATTCAGACCGTTCATTTCCATCGTTTCAGTGGTCCCGAAGGAATCCTCTCACCCACCCAAATCGGTGCATCTCACAGTGAAGCTGCACGTGTCTTCTGAGTGTGTTTATGGGACAGTGATGATGCTAAAAAAGTGAATCTGGATCACTCTTCTTTGGGGAACTATTTTAACCCACTTGTGTCCCTCCACCATAAAAGGGTCAAAAACTTTTCCAAACTCTGGGAAAACAGTCTCAGGCATCAGGTATCTTCCATTTCATCACAGTTCCAAGTAATATATATATATATATATATATATATATATATATATATATATATAGGGCAGTGGTGCATCAGAAGGTCATGGGGTCGAATCCCAGAACAGTAGGTTGCCCTGAGATACCATTGAGCAAGGTACTGTCCCCATCACTGCTCCCTATGCACTTTCAATAGGTGCCCCCTGCTGCACGTGTGTATGTAGGGGTAAAAAGCAGAGGTCTAATTTCGTTGTGTTTCACAATGATAAGTATTTGTGGGTATTTTATTGGTTTGATTCCCTGACGGGACGGTCCGGGTCCAATCTGTGAGGAGTGGACTTGTTCTCCTTTGGTGTGTTTCCTCCAGGAGCTCCGGTTTCCTCCCACCGTCCAACGATACGTGAGGTGGACTGGAGACGCTAAACTGTCCCCTTAGATGTACGTAAATGTGCTCGTCTATGTGTCTGACCTGTACAGGGTGTAGAACCTCAATCGGTTCCACCTCAGTCTTGACAAAGAAAGAACTCAGAGCCGGAACCACTGTGCCTTAACACAAAGAGACATTCAAAGTTGATGTTAAAGATCTGGACGTAAGCTATTAAATACCTAACGCGTCAGATCTCCTTGTTTAAATACAGATTTATCATTTTAGAGCATTAATGACTTTTGAAGACTGGGGATAATGTGAATGTGTGCTATGTGTAATTATTAAAGCTGTGTGTTCTGCAGCACCTGTGTCAGCAAAGGGGACACTTTCAAGAAGGTGAAGAACCCACCAATGAGGACGACCGTTTTGATACTTATGGAAATGTATGTGAATTTGTATAAAGAGGAAATCTAAACATGCGTTTTCTGATATTTTTCAGAATGGAACACAGTAAAAGACAAGTGGAATAAGAAGTCGGTCTACGTGGTGGGGAACGCTACTGCGTCGTTAGGTGAGAGTTCTGTTATCACTTCTTCATTCTGAAACCCAAAAACAACATTTTTAAATCAAAAACGAGTGGAGAAAAGGAGGTTCTTCAATGTGAAGTACTAATTTAATCCCGACTGGGATACAGCAGTCATTATATTTATAGTGTATTATAATGCACTGGCTCCCTTTATCCATCCCACACGAACAAACAACTGCACCAACTGTCGTTCAGTTTTAACAAGACGTCCAGACCTCCAATATCCAGAACATGATACTGCCACCGCCATGCTTTACTGAAGGAATAGCTAGTGTTGGGCTTTTGCCACATGGTTTTATACATTTTTGTCTCACCTGATCACATAGATGATCCCATCTTCTTCTTCTCTTTTTGGCTGCTCCCATTAGGGGTCGCCACAGATCATCTGTCTCCATTTCTTCCTGTCCTCTGCATCTTCCTCTTTCACACCTGCATGTCCTCTCTCACCACATCCCTCCTTTTTGTCCTTCCTCTTCTACTCTTTCCTGGCAGCTCCATCCTCAACATTCTTCTTCTGATAGACTCTGCATCTCTCCTCTGGACATGTCCAAACCAACGCAGTCTCACTTCCCTGACTTTTCTGCAAATCGTCCAGCCCGAGCTGTCCCTCTAATATATTAGTTCCTAATCCTGTCCATTCTTGTCACTCCTGATGCAAATCTCAGCATCTTTAACTCTGACACCTCCAGCTGCACCGCCTGTTTTTTCGCCACCGTCTCCAACCTGAAAAACATAGCTGGTTTCACTACCATTCCAGCCTGCCTGCACTCACTTCTTCTCCTCTTTTCCACACTCTCCGTTACTCTGAGCTACCCAGAGTCTTTAAACTCCTCCACCTTCATCTCCTCTACTCCCTCCATCCTCACCACTCCACTGTACTCAACTTTCATTCACACACCACAAAAAACCATCCCATATTTTAGCTCACCGTTTCAAAGAAAATTCTTGAAAACGTGCCGATGTGTTTTGTCTTCAGTCCGGGCTTCAACCTTCACTGCTGTGCTGTTGAACACAGACTGGTGCACCTTCACTCAGTCACTGATCGGACCTTCTCTGTGTCTTCCATCTGGAGTTTCACCAGATGTTTTGAGTGTATGTGGCATCAAAATAACAACACTTTCCAAAACCGTTATTGTAAAAGACATATCTTCCTAGTTATCCACATGGAACAACCTAGAATTAATGAATTCAGTTCATCATCTTCATCTTCTTCTTCTTTCGGCTGCACCCGTTTAGGGGTCTCCACAGTGAATTGACCGTCTCCATTTCTTCCGGTCCTCTGCATCTTCCTCCTTCAAACCGACCACCTGCATGTCCTCTCTCACCACGTCCATAAACCTCCTCTTTGGTCTTCCTCTTCTCCTCTTTCCTGGCAGACCTTATTTACATGCCTGGATGTTCCTCCAGAAGTTCTGTCATTTTAGCCAAGTTTCAGGTTAGCAACATTAACACTGATGAAATATCTTTGTTCTGCAATACATCTGGCTAATATACAGTAATAGCTATTGTGTCGAGCTAGCTGTAAATTCAATTACAGAGCTGTGCCTCTCAGGATGCATCTGAGGAAGAGCGCAAGCTAATGGTTACACTTTGGTGGGATTCACACGTCCCCGCTGCGTTCCTCTTTAGTACATTAGCTAATGAGCTGCTAATTAAAGTGGCCTGGTTTGTGTGTGTGTGTGTGTGTGTGTGTGTGTGTGTGTGTGTGTGTGTGTGTGTGTGTGTGTGTGTGTAAAGCACCTGCATGAATGTATTAAGTCCCTTTGGCTGCAGCTGGAAACAGTTTTACCACAAGCTGTGTTCCACCCCCTTTACAATGATCCGCCGACAACAGCCCTTATGGCTGCACTGCTTGAGAAGCTCTTTAGGGAGCAGGTTGGTGTCGAGTAAACAAGAGTGCGATTTCACACATCGTAAGATTTCTGTCGCGCGTTTCTGAGGAAACGGGAAACTGAACCTCGTCTAGTTGAAACGCCTTTTTGCACAGACAGCTGAAAATGAGTGTGAGCTGATTTGACTTTGGCTAAATGAACAGGATTTAAAAAACACAAAGCTTCCTGCGTGCTTTTACACACATACACACAAGTACACACACTTAACATGTCGTGTATAATTACATATTACATATAAAGATGTATCAGCTGTTATGTGGAAAGAATTGATATGTATAACAATATTCTCATTATATAACTTATTATTCATATTATAATGTTCCTATCTATGTATCTCTATCTGTCTCGCTTACACACACACACACACACACACACACACACACGTTTATGTTTATATACGGTACTGTGCAAAAGTTTTAGGCAGGTGTGAAAAAATGCTGTAAACAGAACGCTTTCAGAAATATCAATAATGATTGTTTATTTTGATCAATTTACAAAATGCAAAGTGAGGAACAAAAGAAAAATCTAAATCAGATCAATATCTGGTGTTTCTACCTTTTACCTTCAGAGCAGCATCAGTTCTTCTGGCCCCACAGAGCCCTGATCTCCACATCATCCAGTGTGTCTGGATCACATGAAGAGACAGAAGGATGTGAGGAGCTACATCCACAGAAGATCTGTGCTCAGTTCTCCAAGATGTTTGGAACGACCGACCGGCCGAGTTCCTTCAAAAACTGTGTATGAGTGTACCTAGAAGAACTGATGCTGTTTGGAAGGCAAAGGGTGGTCACACCAGATATTGATCTGATTTAGATTCTCTTTTGTTCATTCACTGCATTTTGTTGATTGATGAAAATAAATGATCAACACTTCCGTTTCTGAAAGCGTTCTGTTTACAGCATTTTACACACCTGACTAAAACTTTTGCACAGTGCTGTACATGAGAAGCCATACCTTTTAACACCTGAAGGAAGCTTTGGTTCCTGAGGATACCAAACATTTTCCATTTTCCTTGCATTTTTTCCTATTTGCATTTCCCACTATCCCAAAAGCAAGTGTAGAACTCTGTCCAGCTTTAAAGTCAATATTCACTACCACCACCGTTATTCTTCAGCACAGCCTCAACTCCCTTAGACCAGCTCCTTTCTTTGAGTCATCTTCTGGAACACTTCTCCAGGCTTCATGAAGGATGTCCCAAAGCTCTTCTTGGCTGCCTTTTGTTTCTCTGTGGAGATGATCCCACACTGCTTCTGAAACTGCTCAGGTACAGAGACTGGACTGAACATGAGAGACAACAACACTGTCCTTCAGGAAGATCTGGAGAACTGCTCAGGTACAGAGACTGGACTGAACATGAGAGACAACAACACTGTCCTTCAGGAAGATCTGGAGAACTGTTCCTCAACAACATTTAAAAAAACAGAAAGTCTGGATCTTTTATAGGGAAAATGTGGAGAAAGTTTTCTTCATTTTATAACTTAGTTAAACTGCTGTCAGTTTAAAGTGAAAGTGACAACTTCATCATTGTGAAACACGGCACAGCGAAGCACAACGAAATGCAGCCTCGGCATTTCTCCCATACACACACACATGTGCAGCAGGGGGCAGCTATTTAAAGTACCCCGGGAGCCGTGATGGGGACAGTACCTTGCTCAAGGGTACCTCAGGGCAACCTACTGGTTGAATGGGGAAATAAAAGAAAATGTGTAGATTTTCAAAAACCCAAAACCGTGGTATTTCTTTCACCTTGGTTTCGATTAAAGCTCCAAGTGAAATGAGGTGATCAGTACATTTCTATACTTTAACAGTGTTTTTTTGTTTGATAATGTCTTTATTTCTTTGACGTACATACATTTATGTGTTGGTTTAGAAAAATCAATGTTTGCTATATGAAATGTTCTTCTTTTAAACAGCCTCAGCTTTTCTTGCATTAGAGCTGCCGTGTTTTGTTTAATGTCGAGTGTAAACTGTATGATGTATAGGCTGTGTGTGTGTGTGTGTGTGTGATGTAGGTTTAATGGTTGAGGTTAATGTGTTTTTTCTCTGCTGTGTAGTTGAAGCTCTGGGATTGACCTCCTGTGGAGAGCAAACAGGAACTGCAGACGTTCTGTCTAAACTCATCATCGAAAGTAAGAAATTGCTTCATTCTTCTGCCTTCATTTACGTCAAACAGCGGTCCTTTCTTTTTTATCACCTCCGTGGATGCTGCAGAATCACAGGGAGGCAGCAAACATTGTAGGCTTCTAATTATTTTCTCAGTACTGCCCTTTAACTTTGCAATTGCAAACATGCTGGCCACATTATTTGGTGTTTATCAGCATTAGATTAAATGTGACCGATACATAACATGTTCCGTAACATCGACCAGTATTAACAAACTGCTTTTTTATGGAAACGTTTAAAAGTTGAGAGTTTTTGGTTGCTGCATCTGCTGCAACATTACTGATGGTGCAAATGATGCCCAGTAATGGAGCGCTATTGGCCACAGCAGTGGAAAAACTCATATATTTGGGTTTTTGTGAGTCAAGCCCCCTGTTCATGTACTGTGAAACCAAAATGTCAAATTTATGAAGACCTGAAAAATAAACAGTATTTATGTGCAACTGAACGAGTATCCGTTAACCAGATAATTAAAGCCAAGAGTCAAGCCTGTCCAAAATTAAAAGAGCTGAAGGAGATACCCATTGGACAGTCTTCAACTTCAGGCTTAAGTTAACTTTGTGATGCCCCCCACAGGGGGACAGAATCAGAATCAGGAAAACGTATTGATCTGGTAGGAAATTGCTTAAAGTGCCATCATGTTTACAATTAAAACATACATTTATGTCTAAACTGTGGATGAGAATGACAAATTATAACCCTAACAGCATTTCTAGACTGAATTAAATCAGTAAAAATAAGCTAATATGTCACTTACCCAGAGTTGAGGAAAAACATGGTGTTGTATTGCATAGTTGAGAGGGGCCAATCGTATCTGTTAACGAACAACATTTTTAACTAAGACTGGAATCAAAAAACAAAATCAGAGTCAACAGAGTCGCAAGAGACAGGTGGAGAAAAAAAGACAAATGAACTGCCAAAGATTTGAGAAGAATCAAACGTGAAGCTCCCAGGAACCCATGATCCTCCAGTGCTGCCATATTCCAGAACTGAACCTACCTGGAGTGTCCAGAAGAACAAGGTGTTCAGTGACAGAGACGTGGACAAGGTAAGGAAGACTGAAACCCCACCATCACTGAACAAGACACACCAGCTGAAACATCAAGACTGGGACAAGAAACATCTCAGGACAGATTTTTCAGGTTTGATGGAGATGAGATGATAGAGATTCTTGACGGACCTGGTGGATGGACCGTGGCTGGATCACTAATGGGCACAGAGCTCCCACTTCCACTCCGACACCAGTAAGGTGGAGGTGGGTACTGGTATGGGCTGGTTTTATTAAAGGTGAGCAAGTTGGACCTTTTCAGGTTGAAGATGGACTCAAAATCAACTCCCAAACCTGCTGTCAGTGCTTCAGGAAAAAGTCTATTATTCAAGAAGATCGTTCATTTTCTGCAAGACGATGCTCCATCGTATGCATGGAAGTTCTCCACCGTTCACCTGCATCACATGCATGGAAGTTCACCACCTCCATGCATGTGATATTGGTCACTGATTTTTTCAATTAGTTGTGTAATAATTCTGCACTAATAACTGTGCACTCGTGAGAATGTTCACACTCACGGTTCCTTGTAAAACATTCCGTTTTCAGGGTTTTAACATTCTGGATTGACTGGAAGCACTGGATTGGTTCCAGATTAAAACGAACACTCAAAGTACACACTTGCCTAAAAACCGTGCACGCAGCGTAGAGAGCGTCCTCGAAACAATCAGAGGGAAATTCTCATACGCAGCTCTCACTTACATGCATCATCTTTTGACACCTTGCATCCTAACTTGTTCTATTTTAAAATGATTTTGGTTGATTGTTGATCTTAGGAGAAGATCCGGCCACCCTGCCTCTGCTCTTTCCCTGCGGCTCACTGAAAAGAGAAGTGCTGCCCGTCGCGCTCAGACAAAACGGTCAGACTTTCGCTCTACCCCTCAAACTCATACTGATGAACGTACGTGATTTCATTTGGAGGCCTTTGTCACTTTGTTAACATGCCAGATATTACTTTTCCCGTGACATCTGTTTCTGCTGTTAATGTCTGAAAAACAAGGTGAATATAACTCTATTTGCGGAATCTCTGCAAAGCATTGTGTGTGAGCGTGTGTGTGTGGGTGGACGGGTGAACGTGTGTGTACGAATGTGTCTATGGAAGTGTGTGTAATTGAATAGCGTCTGTTCTCTCCGTACTGCGATGCGCTGAAGCTGGTGGTGTCACAATCCCCCTGGGTCCGGTACTAATTACAGCCCCGTGTCTAATTGCGCCGTGTGACATCAAGAACATTATCTCTCTCTCTGTCTCACTCTTTCTCACCCACTCTCTTCTTTCTCGTTCAGAAATCCCTCTGGAGTCCCTCACAGTCTATCAGACAGCTGAACATCCTGACCTGGAGAAAAACATCACCCACTACTTCAACAGTAAGGTAAAGCCTAGAATCCCATTCAAACTCCTTAAATGTCCAAAAGTACCCGGACACCCCTTGTGGTCAGTTTGGCTTTAATGTTGTGGAAACGCATTTCATTCATTCATTGTCACAGTTTTGCGTTCTAGACGCTCAGAAAAAATATAATCCAGGACCACTAAGAGCCCCCAAGTAAACACAAAATACACTTTTCAAAAAAGATCGTTTTAATTGCTGGAGAAGAAAAGATAACCAACCCCAACTGCTTTAAAAATGACCCAATTTATCATTTAGTTTAATTAAGTTGGTTGGGCTCAATTAGACTATGCAAATCCAGCCTTGTTACTTGTATCTCTGTTGAACATCGCTTGAAGGGGACTGTTTGTGCTCTTAGAGTTAATACTTTTATTCTTGGTTGCTCCTAAAATGAATGTGCAAGCTTCAAAGTTCCAAACAGACCTGCTTTGAGGTGAAGAAAGCAGAAGATGAACTGATACGGGAGAGTTTAAAAGCAGTGATAAGCAGTAAGAAGATAAGAAGTGAAGACGCTTGTCTCACAACTGTCACCTTGAGGGTCTGGCCTAAAAATGTGGACTTTTCTGGAAGACATGGGGCTTGTAAAGCCCAGCACTAATGTGGCGGTGGTGCGAGGGGCCTGGGTGAGCTTTCATAGTGATACAGGAAGTGTTAAGTTGCAGTTGGACAACCAGTCATTACCTTTTTTTCCCTCGGATGATGTAAATCTATCCTTTTTGAAATCCTTTTCTGAACAGAATGATCATTTCATCTCAAATCATGAGTTTCCTCGTGTCAGCCTGAAAATGAGAACAAAATCACATGCTTTTTTTTTTTTTATTTCAGCCAGTATTCTTTCCCATTTAAGAGAGCCACCCATCATACCTACCCAAACAGTGACACCAACTGTGTTCTTAAACTTAAAGAAGAACGTGCCATCAAACCTGAAGTCTCTCAAGGGCCACGCTCGGGAGCTCTCACATCATTTGATTAAAAGCTCTTTTAATCAACCTTAGAAAAGATTCCTAATTCAAACCATTCCCATGAATACTTCTTCATCTTTAAAAAACGTGTGCCAACTCAAGCATCAGATCAGCACGGATCACCAAAGAAAGAGGTTCATTAAAACATCCTGATGTGTTTCAGTGTGTTTAGGCGGTGCTTTTTATGTGTTGGTATAATTCACCTACTCTTACTGGATCCCATTAGGCTCAGTTTGTCATTTTCTTTGTTTATGTCTCAGGGAATCCCAGCCAGCGTCGCTTTCTTCAGTCCTTCGGGGGTAAAGTTCTGTTTGGACACGTTAAAGAGACTTGCAGGATCACAGCTGGACCAGATAAAGGTAATAAATGAAGATGGTTGGAAATTATTTCCAAAAATCGCTGTAAAGGATGCTGTGAACCTGCACTGCTGTGATAAAGACAAGGGGTTTAATTCTTGGTTAGAATGCCCTTGCAGTGTCCATTATTATA
The DNA here is from genome assembly GCA_017165825.1 of Hepsetus odoe. Classification (NCBI taxonomy): domain Eukaryota; kingdom Metazoa; phylum Chordata; class Actinopteri; order Characiformes; family Hepsetidae; genus Hepsetus; species Hepsetus odoe. The sequence goes on from CM029378.1 coordinate 1,481,376, forward strand.
CATTACACTTCAAAATCAGTTGTGCTTGTAACGTTTTCTTGCATTTTCTTGTTTTATTTATTTATGTCTTTTGGTTTTATTATCCGAGCCCAAACCTCTGGCCTGCGTTGTATCTCTTAATTTTAAAAACTCTTAAACGGGTGTTGGGCTACAATGCAGCGTCAATAGTAAATAAATTTGCAATAAGGGATGAAAGTCTGGAAGTTACTGACCAGTTAGGTGTTGTCCTCCAGTTTGCTGCCATAGGTCCCACTACAGCGGACGCTCTGGAGGCTGAAGGCCTGGCCGTGAGCTGCTCAGCGGAGAAGCCAACCCCGCAGCACCTGGCGAAGAGCATCGCACGGGCCTTGAGCTCAAGCACCGCAGACCTCTGAGCCCCAGCATCAGCACACTCCGTCCAGAAGAAGACAGCAGAGGACAAAAGCCATGTGCACACATGTCGTTTAGGAAGATCACACTGGATTGTTTGGTTTATTTTTTCAAAAATGTTGCTTCATTTACTTAAGATTGCTTGATGGAAAACTCACATGTGAGGGAAAGATGGTTGGATAGATGGACGGGTGTGTAATGTCTCAAACAACGTCCACCATCCATGAAATGATGGTGAAAACACTGCCTGGCACCTTAGACGTTGTTTCAGCAGAATGTGGAGACAGTTCTAGACTAAAACTGAACCTGTGCTGGGTGGAGGGATACATTGTGAAGCTAATTAGTCCCAAAACATAAGCTGTAGTTCCGATTCACTATCCTACCATCGTCACCGTCCCATATAAACCCCCAAGAGAGACGTAAATGCACAGATTTGGGACGTCTGGTTCCATTCACCCCTAAAAAACCGCAACCATTTCACACCAAACCTACTTTATTTACATCTCACCTACTGAAAAATGAGCAAATCTTGAAAAATCAATGCTCATCTATTTTAAGGCATGGTTAACTCCCGCCATTAAGGCAAGATCTAGATATCTGAAGCTGAATCGGGTGTAAACCAGTGCTATTCTGGTGGAATATCAGGAATCAAACTGGGCATCATTTATAAATACAGCCTCTAAATGTTATCCCTGCTGGGAAAAAAAGACCTTTGGGTTTTGCTTCTTAATGGGCTTAAGGGTTAACGAGGAGGGAAAAATAAAGAGGGAAAATTAAGATCCAATTAGAAAACAAGTCAGATGTGTCCAGATTCGGGCTCAAGTCAAATGTTAAACCATTAGGATCCTTTTACGCCATGACATCGACCCATTGGGTAAATCACAAAAACACCATTAGGCACTATAAGCACCAGCAGCTGGATTCTTCGATTTATTCCCAAGTGGGATTAGACATTGAGTAGCTTTTATTGTCCATTTGTCAATTTTTTATTTGCATTATTCATTTTTCTGCACTGGATGTGTGTTTATTTCTCTGTGTTGTGATAAAAACACTGAAATACGCTGCAAAAGACAATAAACAATTTTATTGCATTAATGGAGACGTGTGTTCTATTTGTTTTCGCGTGACTGCACGTCTTTGCACTACTTTTTTAAATGGCGGAAGTGCACCTGGCTGAATGTGGCGTCGTGCGTTCACACAGCCAGGTGGCTTTGCCTTCAGCACGGAGGTGTGAGAAGAGTGCAGGTGCGTCTCCACGCAGGTGTGAAGCGCGTGGCCCCGTGTGCACGGGCCCGCCTGCTGAGATAAAAAAGAACGGAAACAAAAAACAACAAAACAAAAACAAGCTCCGGTCATCTCTGCCAACACCCTGAGCTTTATCACTCCGCCGGCCGGACTCCTTTCGGCTCGGTTGCTAGGTAACAGTTAACGGTCACTCGGGTTAGCTAGTTCCTCCGCGTTAAAACCAAACAAAAAACTAGCCGAATAAACGTTTTAACTACGAAACTTTGACCTTTAAAGTAAATAAACGATAACGTTTTCACGTAAACGAAAAAAAGAACATCGTGCACTGTAGATTTGAGTCGAATTCCTCCACAGTTGGTCAAGTTCCTAGCGACAGTGCGTAAAACTGAGCTTAATTTGTTCAACATAGGGTAAAAATCTGTTTATAAACGAAAACATGTTGATTTTATACAGTTTGGCTCGGGAATATGTGGAAATCCTTTACAAGAAATGTGTATTTGTGTGCTTTTTCTGTGACGCGCGTCCGTTATTTTCGCATGGCCCCGCGAGCGCGAGCGTCGCTTTGAATTTCGACTTCAAAGGCCGCGCACGTGACACCGCGGCCCCTTTAAAAACGCAGAGTCAGAGCTCAGACACAGAGCTACAGCAAACCATCTCTCTCCTGCTTTCTCTCCCTCTCTTCCTCCAACGATGCCCGAACCGCCGCGGCTGATCCTCCTCCTCCTCGCCGCCTCCGCCGCGGCGGAGAAACTCTTCCACCGCCGCGATCACTCGGATGTAATGCCGCCCTCCTCCCGCCAGGCGGTGCTCATCACCGACACAGACACGGCCGAGGTAAAGCCAGACTAACCTGGGAGTTCATTTTTATCAATTAATTAAGAGGTACTCTTGATCAAGGTACTGTACCCATCACTGTTCCCCGGTGCTGAATATAGCTGCTCCTGCTGGATGATGTGTGTTAAATACAGATGATATATTTAGTGTGCTGTGTGTTCACGATGACAGATATTCACTTTCACTTATTTGGGCCTGCAACAACGAATCAATATATTTGATCTTAGCCCAATTTTTAATCCATTAGGTGGTTCCCCCATGACGTAAAACATTTCGCAGCAATCGGGGGTCTTCATCACGACACACACAAACCTGTTTCTCCACTTCAGTAAACGCAGGGAAACGGGATTCAAGGTTAAATGTGTGTGAGCGAGTCCTGTTTTCAGGTTGCAAGTGCTCATGGGATTTGGAGTTCAAATCAGCGGGAGCAGACCTGATATTAAGCCAATAGCTGCGTCCCAGTTCTTTGTCCCTTGGAAGGACGCGGCCCATGCCGGTGTGGCCTTTACAGACAGAGGACAAACTGGACCATGAACCAAATGTTAAATGAGACCGTCCGGCTTATGGACAAAGCATCACACCTGTTGCTTAGCAACGGCAACAACAGCATTAAGTGGGACAACTGTTAATAGCAAAATAGCTACTCACTCCTGCTAAACTGAAAAAAGAAGGACAAACAGTGTAACATATATTTTTAGAATATTATGACAAAAAACAATCAACACCGTTGCTCAAAGAATCATGGGATATGATGAGCTGCTAAGGGTGTACCCGTTGGTCCACCCGTTTCCGAAGAGACGAAGGCTTAGTTTGAAAGAGTCTGAAAAGGGACGGCTCGGTCCCGGCACTGTGACATATTATTCCATCCAATGTTCCTTTTGAAGGAAGCGGCCTCTGAATTGCGACACACCAAATTTGGAAACATTGGCGGGCTGTTGTCCCCCACCCACCATCTTCAGATCTCCAACTGTCAAGCTATCCCTCACTCCTCAAAAAATGCCAGTGCTTAGCTTTTGAAATGAAGTCTCTTTAAAAATATATGCAAAATATTAAAATGATGTGAATCATCTCAGTTTTTGTTTTGTTAAACAGTTATTCTAATTTTCATGACTCAAAGACTCAATCTACCAGAAGTTTATTTTTCTGTGAAAACACTGGTTCATGAAAACCGGAGATGTGGAGGTGGATTTCATAAACAAAGCTTATATGCTTTTTCTTTGTCTGTACTAAAGCAGCCAACTAATCGATTAGTTGATAAATATACTGAATTACAAATGATCAAAATAACTGTTACTTTTTTCTTCGAACACTGAGCTGCCTGATTCCCCACTGGTATAAACATTAAACCACAGTCTGGGCTGCAGACATTGAAGAGACAAAAACCTGCAAAAGTAACATCTTATTAAAGTCGACTACTAAAATAGCTGCCGCCCACAGTAGGTACGTGTGACCTGGAGTTAAGGGGAGTTTTTTTTTTGGCCATGTTTTCTCTGCCTGACAGTACAATCATACAAAATGTCATTTTCTCCAAATCCAGTGCAACATACAACACAGGAACTAACAGAGGACAGGAGCTAAACATCAGGGGTTGTGCATTAGTGAAGATTACACATTGAGCATCATGCAACCAGACATGAATTCTGAAAACATCAGAAAGTGTTGGAGCTGAAATCAGGAACTGTTGCCAAGTCTGCCCGAATTGGTCCGTATGCTTCTGTACGTTGTGCCTGAAGACAGGACAGTTTGTGAGACAGGTTGTCTATAACACCAGTAGCCTTGTTGCTACAGCATTCCTTGAAGGTGCCATGGAAGGAAGGCTATGAGATCCCAGTGATCGCACTCACTCTCTCAGCAGCTGTCCTTTATTATTTTTTCCAGTGGTGGTGAAAGGAACCAGACGTCAGTAATCTAGCCATTTGATTGATCTCCAAATTCACTAGTGAGGCTAAAATGGTGAAGATAAAATAGTAAATCTGAACTAAGTCTGGAACTGTTTTGTCTCATAGTATATCACTCCAGCACGAATGGCTTTAGTTTTAGTCCAAATATCTTCTCCAATCTCTGATAAGACCATATCTCAAACATCAGGCAGCACCATTCTGTGGAACTTTCTGTGAGATGTCTGGTTCCATTCACCACTGCTGGGAACTATTTTGACAAGGGTACTCTTGAAAGGAGCTCATCACATTAAACCACTCTGTATGACTTTGTTTATATTCTTCTCATTTAATTATGTAGGAATGTTCATGGTAAATAAGTAAGTAGTAAAATGGGAAAAAGACATGCTGCTGTAAAAAAAAAGTAGCCTCGTTTCATGAATAGTCAGCTTTGTCAATTTGGCCACTAATTTAGGATCAAAATGAGTTTAGTGACTGATGGTGTTTTGTCGTTCCATCCCAGCAATTTCTCTTCAAGTATGGGTTCATTAAGGCAGTGAAGTGGGACGATTCTCCGGGCCAGAGCACCGACATGGTTATTGATGCCGACATGTTCCTGGAGGACGCTGACTCCTTCGTCCAAGAGGGGACATCCCCGTCACGTTCCGGAAGACCCAGAAGTACCTCAGAGTCACTAGACTTTGTCAGAGCCCTGCGAGAGTTCCAGCAAGTGTCTGGTTTACCTGTCACGGGACTGTTTGACGATGCCACCAAAGTGGCCATGAACAAGCCCAGGTGTGGCGTCCCAGATAAAGAGGACCTGATTGAGACCATGGACGCTAGCTCTGATGCGGTGGATGTAAACGAGACCTCTAAATTCAAAGGTACTACACCTGCGCTTCCAAGTCACACAGTCGCAAACAATGTCACAGATACAGACACAGCCAGGAACACCACCACCAACGAAACCCCGACTCAACCTAAACCAGCCACAAGGAGAAAGCGCCACCTAGTGGACTTGGTGCGCAAGAGCAGGCAGAAAAGAGGAGCCAGTGAATGGGGCCACATGGCATTCTCTAAGAGCGTTCTCAGGTGGCGGCTCATCGGTGAGGGATACAGCAGTCAGCTGTCCATCGATGACCAGAGATACATCTTCAGGCTGGCCTTCAGGATGTGGAGTGAAGTCTCACCTCTGGAGTTTCTTGAGGATTTGCACTCATCGCTGGAGGAGATTGACATCAGACTGGGCTTCGGAACAGGTGGAATATGTTTCTTTTGTTTTTGAAGTGAAGAAGGCCACCACATGTTATCACATTTAAACAAGAAATGAGTGGCATGGTGACATAGTAAGTGGGGCTGTCAGCTCACACTGAGAAGGTCCTGGTTTTGATACTCATGGTTGGGTTGGTCCAGGTCCTTTCTGTGTGGAGTTGGTGTGTTCTCCCCATGTCTGCATGGGTTTCCTCCAGGAGATGGGGTTCCTCCCTCAGTCCAAAGCCACTAGATGGACTAGAGGTGCTAAACTGCCCCCTAGCTGTGAGTGTGTGTGTGTGTGTTTGTCTGTGTGTCTGTCCTGCGATTGACTGGCAACCTCTTCAGGGTGTCCTCGCCTGTCGCCCTTTGAGAGGTGGGATAGACTCCAGCATCGCGCTTAATCAGGACAAGCAGCTCAGAAAATGAGTGATTGAGCGAATGGGTGAGGATCACAAACACCCTCCAAAAAGTAATGCTGACGAGTTCTCAAGCTTGGGCGCTGAAGAGCTGAAGAGCATGTCGGTTCCGTGTAGTCTGTTTTATGGAGGTTATAAATGCAGTTTGTGTTGCAGCTGAACTGTATGTAGTCGAATCACCTCATTAGAAGGATCGTTCCAATACTTTTGGGCACGGAGTCTCATACCTTATAATTAGATTCAATAAGTACATTTGGGGCATATCTATTTAGAAACAATTAAAAAACGACTATGTAGAAGATCTCTACCAGGTCTCCAGACACAGACATCACATTCAATGCACGCTTTTTCTCCACTGTCCATGCCTTTTCTCTACCTTCTTCTCTCTCACGTCTTTGCAGACGGACCGTCTTTTCTGTAGGTTTTTGTCCATTTAGTTTTAAACTAAACGGTTTGGATGTTGCAAAGGTGATGGGAAATAAAAATTATGGAGGATTCAACTCAAATGTGTTCAGGCTAAAGTGACCTAAGGAGCAGGATTTTAAACAGAAACTAAAACTAAACAAAACTGAAGGAGTTCTGAAAATGTAAAGGAAGAGAAAGTGTAGATGTCTGGGTTGAAGCGTAGGCATTAAAAGGCATCATTACTCCCACATTAGTGTCAGCCTTAAATGTCTTAAATATATAAATCCATAGAGAGATCTCTTTGACACCATTTACACCCGATCACTTCTTGAGTATTGAGCAAGCGCAGAATAGCTCAATATCATAGAGTTAAGCAGACCATCATTAAGCGGACTTCATTTTCATGGTTCCATTGAAGAATGTCTTGCAGCCACTTTGACATTCCCGACGCTCCCAGTTTGCTCCCAGTTCATTTCGGACTGCTGCATCGCCGTTCATCGCTTCACAAGTTTCTTCTCTTGAGTTCATCTCAAATTCCAGTCTGGTACAACAACAATCTCACGCTGGTTTTAAAGCCCTTGGTTCAGAAATAAAGAATAGTTCTAAACAGTTATTCCTCTAAACACGGACTGTTTTAAATAAAACTCATTTTCTTTTGAACAGAACGAAGAAATGAGGAGCAGCCAATGGGTTGTTGTTGATGAGCTGATTTGCATATTCTTTCAGGTCCTCGTCACTTGAAACACTTTTGGAAATTGCTGAAGTGAGTGTAGATGCGTGGCTAAAATCGGACCAGAATATACTCCAGATACCAGTCGCATCAAGCGACCAGTTTTCTGGAAGTTGTTTGAAACCTTGAGACTTGAACTCAATAACAGTTTATTTCACGCCTATGGACATGCCTATATGACGCCTATATGATATAAATGGGAGCAGTGTCCTAGTGGTTATGGACTAGGTCTTGGCCATGGGTTTGAGACCTAGACCAGTAGGTTACCCTGAGTTTCCCTTGAGCAAGGTATCGTTCCCATCATTGCTCCCCGGGTGCTGGATATGTCTGCCCGCTGCTGGACGGTGTGTGTGTTGTGGATTTGTTTGGCTGCGGTTCACTGTTCACAATGAGAAATAGTCACTTTCACTTTTAAATCATTTTTAGACCAATGTGTTTGTAAAGCTTTGTTTCTGTCCCGCAACAGGCCGACACCTCGGCTGCGCTCAGCGCTTTGATGGCGCTGGGAGAGAGTTTGCTCACGCGTGGTTCTTCGGCGACATCCATTTTGACGATGATGAACATTTCACGGCCCCGAACACAGGCGGCGGAATCAGTTTACTCAAGGTTAGTCAGCAGACCTGCGTACACAGCATTACAAACGAAAACAAAAGTATGGCCCGTTTGTTCATTGTTGCATTTAGAAAGGTAGTAGATGGACTTTTGTCCTCCAAGACTGGACACTGGAATAAGAACCCCTGAGATTCACTCCTGGTATACACAATAATAACATTCATCACAAAGTTAGTATATGCAGTATTTGATTAAGACTAATAGAATTTTGGATGTATTCATTCTTGATGCTCAACAGCTTTCTCCATTCATTTAAAATCAGCAGTAGCCCTTTTCTTTTTTTGGACTGTATTTTTATCACCCCTTCCTAACGTCCTGCTGCTTTTTTGATATATTTGAACAGGGTTAGTAAGTTAGCGTGTAACGTGTTTAACAGCAATAGAAACATGAATCCAGCGCTTAACCAGGATGTTAATGGAATTGTGTCATTTCTATTTTTGCTCAGGTAGCTGTTCATGAAATCGGACATGTCCTCGGGTTGCCTCATATTTACCGCGCAGGATCCATCATGCAGCCCAGCTATCGGCCTCAGGAGGACGGCTTTGAACTCGACTGGCTCGACAGAAAGGCCATTCAGAACCTCTACGGTGAGCAAACAAGTGGAGATTGGAGTGTAGACTTCAACACAGGTTTCAGTTCACAATTCACTTCTTCAGAATTAAATCAGAACTCACGCACTGGCTTCAGAGCAGACATTGAATAATTCATTACAATTAAAATGTATCAGAGTAAGTTGCAGAATAAATACTTTGAAGCAGATACTAATATATATATATATATGAATAATTAATAATGGTTATTATAATTAGTAATTAGTCATTGAATATATGATAGTAGTAAATCATTTATAGTAGAAGGTGAATAATTGGTAGCAGACTGAATATTTTATAGAAGATGCTGAATCTGCTATACTTTTGTACATTGACTTTGCTAAGCAATTAATGATAGAAATAAAAAAACAGTACATATTAAATAATTGATAATAGATACTGAATAATTTACACTAGTTATTAAATAATTAATTCATTACAGTCACTTTTATGAAGAGTTTATAGGGGATACCTAGTGGGTTATAGTACACAGCTATTTTAGGTAATTTATAATAGATTCTGGATCATCCATAATGGTTAATAAAAATTAATGAATGAATAATGTAAATCACACTGTACAGTAAGTGGTACAGACAGCTGAAGGGCGATTTGGGATATTTTTTGTCTCTAGTGCAGTTTTTTGCAATGTTTAAAGTTTTCCTGAAATATATAAAGCCATTGCAGACAAGCAGTGTGGACGCTTGAGAAGAAGCAGAAGAAGAACACGGTGAAATAATGTGTTAATAAGTATTCCAACATCAAACTGTGGTGGTGCTCAGGTTATGATGTCGATACAGAAATCTTTTTTATTCGAAGACTAATAAGATAATAAAATCCAAAGCTAATATTATTTTTTCCTACAGGCAACGGTTATAACTCCCATTATGTTTTCATTAAAAAAACCACCTCTGATAAGAGTTTTATCAGTTTCTCCAGATCAGAAGCAGCGTAATTAATGTTTTATTATAGTGCGAAATTTAAAGCCTGGAAAAAGATAGAATCTAAAGTGGCTCCCAAGCCGCTATTAGAAATCTGTCCAGATGACAATTCATTAAAGATAATAATCGCTTTGCTGCGAAAAAGCAAGCATAAAACATCAATTACTGCCCGAGCGTGTCCCAGCAAAGCAGCTGCCGTCACATCCATCACCGTTTTAATTTGATGTGTTTGGGAGGTTCATTACCAGTAGCCGGCCCTAATGCCGCCAGTTATTTGGGTGCTGAAGCCAAAAGCAAGCTGTAAAAAGGTCGTTCACTGGCTTGAAGGATATGCTGCGCCGCTGTAATTTCCACTGTAATCAAATCAAGTAATGGGGGGCATGATAAGCTCCTCAGAAACCTGACACTTTCATACTAAGATGCTAAACAACACTGAGTGCAGAAAGGCCCGTTTCTGACTCTCAGCCAAACTCTCATTATCAGCCCTCCACACACACAGATGCTCACATGACCCCTTGGACCCAGGGGTTTCTGGATAGTCTCTTCTGTCTCTTCTTACAGGCCTGGATCCCAAAAAATACACACATTTAGTTTATTTATGCAATATCTATACAATATCTATAAAGAACTGTGAAGACGTACCCAGTCTCTACAGAGATAGATTTCTGCAAATATTAATAAACAGAATTTAGGACGACACGGCGGATCAGAGAGTAGTGCTGTCGCCTCACAGCAAGAAGGTCCTGGGTTCGATTCCCAGACGGGACGGTCCGTGTCCTTTCTCTGTGAGTTTCCTGCAGGAGCTCCCGTTTCCTCCCACCATTCAAAGACACATCAGGCGGACTGGAGATGATAAATTGTCCCCTTGATGCGAGTGTGTTTGTGTGTGACCTGTACAAGGTGTGTCCCTGGAGAGCTGGGATAGACTCCGCACCCCTTTTGACCCTAATTAGAAGCAGCTTTGAAAATGAGAAAGAAACAACATATGACCAGTGCAAAAGTTATGGCACATGTGATATTTTTTAGCAAAGAAATGAAAATTGTGTGCTAAATCACGCTGAGATTTTTTCAGATCAGTGTCTTTTAAATAAAATCCCATTAAAGGAAGTAAGTATTCGGTCAGGACTGTGGAATGATTTAGGCTGTGGATCCAAATAAAGAGACAAGTAGGTTTTATGGTACAGAACACACAGCGTCGAATGGACTCCCCGGATACGACTTCTTCAGGAACACGGTGAATTAGTGCCGATGCCAACAACAGGTCATTTTGCGGCTCTGTTCATCGTCCTCTCTGTTTACCTCTCTCTCTTTCTCAGGTGGCTGCAAGGGCAGGTTCAGCACAGTTTTTGATTGGATTAGAAAGGAGAAGACCCAGTATGGTGAAGTCGTGGTGCGGTTTAACACCTACTTCATGCGCGATGGTTGGTACTGGCTGTACGAGAACCGGAACAACCGAACTCGTTACGGCGATCCTGTTTCAGTGCAGGTGGGATGGCACGGGATCCCCTCAAAGGGCGTGGATGCTTACGTCCACGTGTGGACACGCAAGACAGATGCAGTGTATTTCTTTAAAGGTGAGCTTGCTTACAGTGACGTTGAAATGACATAGTTGATGAACTGAAACAGGTGCAGTTCTTCAACACTTTGCACGCCTGTTGCAGGTGTGCAGTACTGGAGGTATGACAGTGAGAACGATCAGGCGTTCTCTCAGGATGCTGATGGTCAGCGTTACCCTCGTCTCATATCAGAGGGGTTCCCTGGAGTCCCCAGCCCCATCGACACGGCCTACTACGACAGGAGAGACGCACACATCTGCTTCTTCAGAGGCTCGCTGGTGAGAGTTCAACTAATGTTCAGTTTTAGCTGGATGTGCAAATTTATAATTATACATAATATTATAGCTCACATATTACACAAGAAGTTTTTAAATTAAGTTCATTTTAAAGTCATATATCATTTTGCCCAGGTTCCAGACAATCAGCACCGATTACTGGTGTGGCTGAAAAGTAAAGAGCATTTTGTGAGGGAGAATTGAAAAGGTGTCACTTCAGCAGTGTTTGTGTGATGGAATATGACACTGGAAACCAAATTTAAAGCAATATAATATGATAAATAATAAACATCACAGTAAATATTTGTGACTCTCATGGTAATTAATGTATTTAATTTTTCAAAATGAAAAAACCTATATTTGTCATTTCTGCTTCAAAAAAGTCGATTTTTTTAGGAGATTTCTTAGTAGGAGAATTCATTGGTACATTTATATTATTGTCTCTAATATTTAGGCAGATCCATTTTTTCCATAATGCCGTTTAGTAAGTTATTGCAAACCAACAAATCGTGATGAGAAACGAGAGAAACGCTCGAGTACAGCGTAATTGATATCGTGTTCATTTTCAGGTGTATAGGTTCGATGTCAGATCAAACAAGCTGGCTGCTGGCTCTCCCAAGAAGATTACAGAGGTGTTTCCTGCTGTTGCCAGAGGCGACCATCCTGTTGCTAACCTGGACGCCGCTTACTTCTCATATACACACAATGCGCTCTTCCTGTTGAAGGGCACCTCCTACTGGCGGGTGGTCGGGGGAAGGGAGCGCAGGCTAAAGTCTTGGCTGCCCTACAATGGACTCCTTCCCAGAGGAGAGGTGGATCAGCATTGGTTCGACATCTGCGACGTCCACGTCAGCTCCCTGAAGACTGCACGCAGGTGACCCAGGGTACGCTCCAGCCTGGATTGTTTGGACGACATATCCAAGCTTGCGTCAGCCTCAGCTTGAACCTTCAAAATGTAATATTTAATTGCTAATTGTCTGAACAAAATTGGATTCGGTAGTAGATGTTTCTTTCTACATAAACATATAGAGTGGCGGAGAATGGAACCAGACGTCTGAGTGTCCCTCACAGACATGAAATGGTGGTGAAGACGCTGCCTGATGCCTGAGATGTTGTTTGGAGTTTGGAGAAAAGTTTGTTCATGGTGGAGGGAGACATAATCAGGCAAAATCTATATTTTACCATCATCATCATCATCATATAAACACTCAAAAAGCACAAATTGGTGGGTTTGGAGACAAAATAAAAATGTGCTGCAGATGTCAGGTTCCATTCAAAACTACTTTAAAGAAATCAATTCACACCAAAGACACTGTGTTTCGATCAATAGACTGTTCGTCTTTGGAGGAATGATGTATGTTGCACTTCTTCAAGTAAACTTATTTCAATGGACACTGAGATTAAAGTGATGTGGAAAGGAATCAAAACGTTAAAAAAGTGAATGCACCTCCTCTTCTTCCATATGGACTTTATCTACATTTCTTTCTCTCTCTCTCTCTCTCTCTCTCTCATTCACTCACTCACTCAAGCAGTCTCAAAGCTCAGGAAGGATTTTTACAATGAATATAGTTTCAACTTCCAGTCTCAGGTCAGCAAGTCTTCAAGCGGAGCAAGGTCAGTTAGCAGTTACTTCAAAGGAAAATTATTTCACCTAACAGGACATACAGTACTGCACAATAAGTCTTGAGCCCCTCATTTCTTCATATTTTGCTTCCAAAGATGCAGACTTTTTTGTATTTTTAATGTATAGTTGAGGAACAGTTCTCCAGATCTTCCTGAAGGACAGTGTTGTTGTCTCTCATTTTCAGTCCAGTCTCTGTACCTGAGCAGTTCTCCAGATCTTCCTGAAGGACAGTGTTGTTGTCTCTCATGTTCAGTCCAGTCTCTGTACCTGAGCAGTTTGATAGTTCTGTGTTGGTTAATCCACACAGTGATCTACGTCTGAACCTTCAAGCAGAACAAAGCGTCTAACTTACGACATGAAGCAGCGAAGAAACAGGAGCAGATGATTCCAGATGATCAGAAGATTCGTTTACTGCTGAAGTTGAACACTGGGTGGTTGGAACCCCTTTATCTAGAACCTTGTATCTTTAGACACTTTGCAGCCTGGAACCCTTAAACATTTGTTCCTGTTTCTTTAATTTAATCTCAGTCTGATAAAAATCTGACGGTTTGACAGGCAGAAAATATTATTGTGCACCAACACGGTGATATAAAATCTAAAATGAGGGGTTGCTCAAGACTTTTGCGCAGCACTGTAAATATTGCTTGAACAGCCAGAATGTGAGTGTTGCAAGGGTTTCTTTTATGAGGCGGACAGGACAAACTACAACATGGAGTCAGAACCCCGCAATAGAACTCAAACTTGTTTGGACACAATTATACTTTCTATTCGTTTCTCACACGTTGCCATGATGGTCGATATCTAAACAGCAGATATATTTGAAGCATATATTAAATGTGTTTATTGGAAATGTATTAAAAATCCTGTTTACATGCCTGTAATTTATGTTATCACATGAAAAAGTTGGACAAAAGCAGATGTTTTTCACGCTGTTTGTTGGAACATGACTGTAGTGCTAATTAAATTGCACTATTTCAACGAGAATATTCTCACAATAAAATGACAAGCGCTCGATTGAATTCTCTTTAATGTAATTACGTTAAATTCAGAGATGTAGGAGGAAAATTCATTTAGCATGACTTTTAACGCATCGCCAAGGTTTTTCAGAGCAGCTTCCACATGCAGGGCTGTTTTTGGTAAATGTTTTGGATCCTCTTCACAAAGTGCTGATCTACAAATGCTCAACGTTTCTTTTTAAGGGTTCCTTCCAAAAACCACAATAATTCTGTATGAAATCTCCACCCTTTAAATGCATCTTTTGCCTGGTTCACCGGTCTTCTCTTTGAGGGAACGCGTTCTATAAATGGTTCCTTAGAGATCTTTTATTAAAGGCTCTTCATGGCACCATTACAAAAAGGTTCTGCTGTTGTGAACGTTTTTTTTTTTTTAAAGGAACTTCAGGGTTCTTAAGCAAACGCAGTGCTTCGATGTAATGGCAAAGAGTTGTTTTTAATGCATGATTCTTTAACTGGTTAAATGGCTCCTCTGCAGTTCATGGCTCTTTAAAGAACTCTTTAAATCGATCTATAGAGAACCAAAAAGGGTTCTATTGTTAAAGAAGTCAAGGAACTATTCTGTTATATAACTAGATTCTTCAACCTTGGGGACCTTTACATTTACATTTTCAGCTTTAGGCAGATGTTCTTTTCAAGAAGAACCCAAACAAGTGTTTTGCAGTTTCCAGATGAATCAGGTCCCGCTAGAACCGTCCTGAAATCGGTTTTAAAACTCAACCAGATAAACTTGGAACAATAAAAACAAATAGCAAATGTAAAATGTGTTAGTCGAAGACATACAGGCGTTGTTCATTGTCCTCAGTGCAGATGGAAGAGGAGGTTCTTCAGGGTCCGTGTGAAGACAGTAAAGGTGGATCCTCTGTCACACTGTTCTATGAAGGCTCCTTGTTTGTGTAACAGCAGAATGAAAGAGTGCAGCGAGGCTGAGGCTGAGAATGTGTCGTTGAAACAGTTTTTCTAAAAATCACTGCCGTGAGGATTCCTCTCGCACTCTGCTAAAAATAAAAGAGGAAACCTCGAATACAAAAGATCATTGGGGCCACGGGCCCCCTCCTGTCCTTCGTCCCTTTCCCTTATCCAGTGTCTGCACGTCTAGGTCTCTGTCTGGCTCCTCACTCCCCTTTATCTATCTTCGTCCTTGCACACTCAGTCATCCCTTATATAATGTCGGGGACATTTTGACCTGCTTATTTCTCTGTCTTACTCTGAAACGGCATTAAATAGTTTGAACAAATTTTGCCTCCACAAAGGAAAGCTGATGGAGAAACTGCAGCTGATGTAAATGATAGCAGATGACAGTGATGTGAATGATGTGGTGTGACAGGCAGCATTCATGTTTGTTCTCATTTAAATGCTCTCCTGCAGGCAAGAGTGAGGAGATCTTCATTCCACACCCAGGACTCTTTTCCCACCCTCACAGCTGAAGGACTAGTGTGTTATATATTCAGCTGTTCATTTCACTGGCCTTCTTAAACAGTGTGTAGTCGCCGCTTTCATCTGCTCACATTTCTCCAGAGCTTTTTATTGTCAGCCAAGTTATCTTGTTAATGGGAATCACTTCGTTGGTGCAGAAGTACCATTTTCTGCCTCAGACTGTCTGATCTTTCTCAAATTGAGGATTAAACGACAGAAACAGGAACAAATGTTTTAGTGCTCCAGGTACAGAGACTGGACTGAAAATGAGAGACAACAACACTGTCCTTCAGGAAGATCTGGAGAACCGTTCCTCTACAATAGATGTTCTGGCTCTTTGGAAGCAAAGTAGGAAGAGATTTTGGGTTGCCTCTAAACTTTTGCACAGTAGTGTAAATCTGAAATAAATGATTAGTATCACTTTTTGTAAAGTTACCTTATAATACCTTTTGCACTGTGCAAAAGTTTTAGGCAGGTGTGAAAAAATGCTGTAAACAGAACGCTTTCAGAAATATCAATAATGATTGTTTATTTTGATCAATTTACAAAATGCAAAGTGAGCGAACAAAAAAAAAATCTAAATCAGATCAATATCTGGTGTTTCTACCTTTTGCCTTCAGAGCAGCATCAGTTCTTCTGCCCCACAGAGCCCTGATCTCCACATCATCCAGTGTGTCTGGATCACATGAAGAGACAGAAGGATGTGAGGAGCTACATCCACAGAAGATCTGTGCTCAGTTCTCCAAGATGTCTGGAACGACCTACCGGCCGAGTTCCTTCAAAAACCGTGTGCGAGTGCACCTAGAAGAACTGATGCTGTTTTGAAGGCAAAGGGTGGTCACACCAAATATTGATCTGATTTAGATTCTCTTTTGTTCTTTCACTGCATTTTGTTGATTGATGAGAATAAATGATCAACACTTCCATTTCTGAAAGCGTTCTGTTTACAGCATTTTTTCGCACCTGACTAAAACTTTTGCACAGTGCTGTATTTATAATATAATATATATAAATCTTTTGGATTGCAGTGGTACTTTGATAAGTTTATCCATCATAAGTAAATGCAAAATAACTTTCTTTGTTTTATATGCTGTCTCAGGGCGGGATGGTGGTTTGGCTGTCGCCTCTCAGTGAGAAAGTTGGGGGTTCGGTTCCTAGTCTGAGTTCTTTCTGTGTTCTCTGTGTGGGAGCACTGGTTCCCGCAAACCTTGTCAGGAAGATGACCCCCCCCCCATTTGTGTGTGTGTGTGTGTGTGTGTGTGTGTGTGAGTGTGTGTGTGTGTGTGTGTGTGTGTGTGTGTGTGTGTGTGTGTGTGTGTGTGTGTGTGTGTGTGTGTGTGTGTGTGCTATCATGTATCCTCAATATAAAATCTGGTTGAAACCATCTGGCATCACCGTAGCAACCACCTGGAAATTGCTTGTCGGCAATCACTCAGTTTTTTTTTTCTTTTTCTTACTTAATATTGTATCTATTATAGATATTTTATCATCTACAAAGCTTGTACACTGGAACAATGTGTTTGTGTGTGTGTGTGTGTGTGTGTGTGTGTGTGTGTGTGTGTGTGTGTGTGCATGACACGTCAATAAAGGCCCAGTGGTCGGCATTCTTGTTGACATCAGGAATTCGTTTTCGCCGCACGTGCCAAAAGAGGAATATGGATTTGTAAAGCAGCAGTGAAAAGGAGGCTGGAGTGTGTTTTCTAATGTCCAATTTAAACCGCTCCAAATGAACAGAGGCTGCCTGAGCAGCCATTGATTCTGAAGTCGATACATGATTTCAGTGCCCCCCCCTCCCCGTCCCTTCTTTTTCATTCATTCACTCTCTTCATCAGAACAGATTAAGCTCCTGGTGGTCTTTCAAATAACCTTTCCCTGCGCTCAGGGCCTTCGGTGCGCTTTATTAATAAACCCGTGCAAAAAAAAAAAATCAATGACAAAAAAAAAAATCACAAAATGGCCCTATAAGAGGCGGGAGGGAGGAGGGAACGTGAAAAAAAAAATCACACATCTACTCTTTTTTTACCACTCTCGCCTTCTCTGTCTCTCACTCTGCCTCTTCACTTTAAAGCTTAGATTAATTAGGGGATCTTTTATGTTCTTTTTTCTCTTTTCTCAAAATGTGTGTGTGTGTGTGTGTGTGTGTGTGTGTGTGTGTGTGTGTGTGTGTGTGTGTGTGTGTGTGTGTGTGTGTGTGTGTGTGTGAACTACGAACAGTGTACGTAAGATCAGATCCTGTCATTTTCCAATTCTCTCTTTCACACAGCAGTAGACTGTAGATGTTCCGGGGCTCGCCTACAGGAAATACTCTGTGTGGTTTAGGTGATGAGTGGTACCTGAGTAGAGCCTGCAGTAGGCGGGCCATGATCATGCATCCTTCCTAATTTTGTTTATTCATAAACAGCTATCTTTCCTCGTCTGTCTTATGATTTCGACAGATTAGACATTTTTGCAGCTCTATCATGTAAATCTTTTTTATTTTAACAGTAATAACATAATAAAGCAAATAACACGAGGGGTTTTAGTTCAAACGAACAGATAACATTTCAGTTTCAATGTACAAACTGGAGCTTAGTTAAAAAAGTCAGAAAGTGTGACAGAATTTAAATGATGCTAGTTAAAAGTGTAAAATGAAATAAAACAATGTGGGGTAACTTCCAGGCAACCTTCTGCTTATGGGGTCTAGTCCCTAAACACTAGGCCACCACTGCACTGTTTGGGAACATTTTGGGGTTCCTAGGGTTCCTAGTGTCCTCCCAGTTCAAATGACCTTTATGCAAAAGTAAAAGAATGAAACTGAAATAAATAAACAGCAGCAAAAAACAGCGTTTGATGATAATAATGAAAATAATGGACTTTATAGAGAGCTTCTCATACAGGTAGCAGCACAGACGCAAAGAAGATTAAATAACAGGAATAATTAGAAAATAATTCACAATAAAGTCAAATGACGTGAAGAGTGTTAATTAAAATGAACAAACAGCAGCACAGGTAACATTTAAAGTACAATAAACAAACTGGAGCTTTAATTAAAAACTAAATCAAAGAGAGCGTGTTGAGTTTGAGTGAGTGTCTAATAAATAATGCAAATTAAAATGTTATAAAAAGATCAAAATGTTAAAATAACCCTCAGCTTTCATACTCGTACAGAGTGCTTCTGGATTTTTGAAACGAAAGGTATTTTTGTTGACACTTTTAAACTTCTAAAGTCTGATTAAGAATCTTTTCAACCGCGAATACACTGTAGAATGTGATGCTGTCATGTTTCTCTTTAAGGTCACGTGGGAAAGAATCTGATCTATGACCCATATGAGAAGAAGCTCAGATCTTTATGAAGACCACTCTGAAAAGATCTGATGTTTAAAACTGAGATTAAAGTCAGATTTGTGGCATTTCGACCTGCTAATGTGAACCAGCTCTAGCTCTGTGTGTATCCTTTTAATACCAGCAACACACACACACACACACACACACACATCCTCCTTCCACTGATGATCCACCTACCAACAAAGAAGAATAAAATAGAATATAATAGAGCAGAACAGACCGAAGTGAAAGTGACTATTAAACATTGTGAAACCCAGTGAACCACAACGAATGAAACACATTCTCTGCTTTTCACACACACACACCGTCCAGCAGGGGGCAGCTAATGAAAGCACCTGGGGGGCAGTGATGGGGACGGTACCTTGCTCAAGGGTTCCTCAGGGCAACCTACTGGTGTGGGATTTGAACCCACACCCTTCAGATACTGGGGCCTCGTCCCTGAACACTAGACCACCAAAAAAGCAGACTAGAACACAACAGCTTATAATGGAGTCGAATAAAACTAAACGGTGCGGAATGAAAAAGAATAGAATAGAATTCTACAAAACATCATAAAACAGAAAAGCGTAAAAAGGAGTGCATTTATTAACACAGTGATTAAAAATAGTTGAGGAACCTAAATAATGACCTAAAATAGAAATAAGATCAAGAACGTTCTGCACCCAGTTAAAGGATAAGACCTTAAAGAACAGGATAAAACAGAAAATGATCGGCAGCTGTGATATTGCGCTGGAGGATTCCAGTTTCCTGTAACCTATACATTTATTTCATTTTCTTTCTTTCAGGCTGCTGCTTCCAAACTCCCCCCATCTTTCTTTCTTTTCCCAAGGTTTCTATTCAGCAAGAAAACCTGAGGTCAGCGAGGAATCAATAGCTCGTTCTCACATGAATTGCTCCACAAATGATTGAAGAATCCACTGCAGGAGACGTCTTTAACCAACGCGATCTGAAGCCGTCCACACGGGCAGCCATTATTGTCTGAGCGTATCATTAGATTCTGGCCTATTAGCAGTGAAATAAACAGGCGAGTGTCAGAGTCCACCAGTGGTAATGCACTCCCACCTATCTGGAGAAGAGGCCAATCAAAATCAGGTGATTCCTGGAGGACAAGGAAGAATGGAACACCGCTTCACTCCTGCGGTTTAGGTGAGAGGTGGTGCCTGAGTTTCTCGTCCTTCCTTGAATTTGACAGTTTGTCCCTTACTGACAGAAGCTCAGGCAGCACAGTGTGTGTCCCTGTCTCCTCACAGCGAGAAGGTCCTGGGCTTGATTCCCAGGATGGTCCTGGTCCTTTCTTTGTGGGCAAGTTCTCCCCATGTCTGTTTTCCTCCCACCATCCAAAGATACATCAGGTGGACTGGAGATGATAAATTGTCCCCTTAAATGTGAATGTGTGAGTGTGTTTGTTGGTGCGTCCCCCCTGCAATGGACTGGCAACCTGTCCAGGGTGTCCCCGCCTTTCACCCTGTGAGAGCTGGGACAGACTCCAGCTCCCACGACTCTACACAAGACAAGGGGCTCAGAAAATGAGTGACAGAAGCCCCTCCAGTTTGTCATTTCCTATTGTCATTTTCTTTTCTTCTTCTTCCGGCTGCTCCCGTTTAGGGGTCACCACAGCGGCTCATCCGTTTTCATTTCTTCCTGTCCTCTGCATCTTCCTCTTCCTCCTTCACACCGACCACCTGCATGTCCTCTCTCACCACGTCCATAATCCTCCTCTTTGGTCTTCCTCTTCTCCTCTTTCATGGCAGCTCCATCTTCAACATCCTCCTTCCAACATACTCCTTGTCTCTCCTCTGGACACGTCCAAACCAACTCAACCTTGCGTCTTCTTCTCTAAAAGAAGAATAAATACTTTAGTGCAGATATCCGAAAGCTCTATTTAAGTACAGTAATGAAGCACTTGTACTGTTTTACTTCCCATCTCTGCTTTGCAGCCCTCAAGAATGTAGACATGTTTTAGTTTCGCTCCAACATCTCCATGCCGTAAATCTCAGTCTCACTTCAGCTCTGAGAAAGACAGAAATACCTCATTTCTTTTTACCCTCCGGGTCGACCCTCAGATGGAAACGTACGTGATCTGTTATTGATGGGATCCTGTGGAGCGATGCCGTGGGGACCGAACACCCGTTGTGCCTCTGTACTAAAACAACTCTCTGACAGTTCCTCACACAGAAATATGATCCACACAGAATCGGCGTGTCCTTCAGCCTCACAAACGCAGCAGCAGCCCTTAATAAAACAAGATAACTCAACTACAGCGTTACTGTTTCTGACACAAACACACAGTGCTGACTTTATATACAGTCTTAGGGTCAGCACATCTATCCCACCACCGACGTTTACTGCGGAATACTTAGTGGCCACTTTATCAGAAACACCCCCTTTTGCTTCCTCTCACTGGCCACTTTATTAGAAACACCTGTCTTATACTTCCAATGACCCGATCTATTAGAAAACATCTACCTTCAGCTTCCACTTTCTGGCCACTTTAACAGAAACACTGTATGACGCAGCATTAAAACCAATGACAGGTAACACTGATGATCCCCGTACAGTGCCTCCTGTCAGTGGAAGAGATGGCACCAGGGTGTACTATGGGTAGAAAGCAGGCCAGCGGTGGCAGTCTGATGCTCTGGGTAAGGATCTGCTGGGAAACCATGTTAAACTTTTCATAGTCTGGTAACACCTACCTTTTCAAAAAGAACCTGTTAAAGACTAAGAGGGAATTAATATCCCATTTTTAAAGTTCAGTGAAAAGGACACAGGCCACCTTCTGGGCTAAAAGACCTTATACAAAAACTGTCCAACCCTTATTTAAGCTGCTGCTGAAGACGCTAAATAAACCCAGATGATCAGCATGGAGCTAAATTACGATGACTAAACTTTGAATTCACTGAAAGATGAGAATTTAAAATCAAACATTCCTCTGGAATAAAACGAAGGCTGGATAAATCCACACGGTCCACCATCTGTAGCCTTCAAAGCTCAACCGCTCAGTATTCTGACCTTGCGTTGTCACACAGATGAGCTAATGGCTTTTCACTTGAATTTCTTTTTCCCAGATGTAATCACAGCTTCATCACACTGAGGAACACACACACACACACACACACACACACACACACACACACACAGACACACAGGTCCTGCTTGGCTGAAATAACTTAATAATACCTGTCATTTCATGGGTTGTGATACTTTTGTAATTTACATGAAGCTATGTAGAGTGGAAACGCTTCCTTCGGGCTTTGGATCATTTCATTTAAAACATATTTTCTGTAACCTGGAATCAAAATTTAATGACCTCTAAAAGCACCAGTGGGCAGGATTCAATAATATTAACCAACTATTTTCCACCTCCTCATCACCTCAACCTTCTTATTAACATCAAATAAACAAACGTTCCTCACCGTCGCCCTCTAAAGGTCTAAACATCAAATAAACAAACGTTCCTCACCGTCGCCCTCTAAAGGACTAAACATCAAATAAACAAACGTTCCTCACCGTCGCCCTCTAAAGGACTAAACATCGAATAAACAAACGTTCCTCACCGTCGCCCTCTAAAGGACTAAACATCAAATAAACAAACGTTCCTCACCGTCACCCTCTAAAGGACTAAACATCAAATAAACAAACGTTCCTCACCGTCGCCCTCTAAAGGACTAAACATCAAATAAACAAACGTTCCTCACCGTCGCCCTCTAAAGGTCTTATTAACATCTAATTAAAGAACATTACTCACTGCCGCACTCATTACACTTTTAAGTTAATCAAACCAAAAAAACTAGTGTTACTCACCGCATCCCTCTTTAATTTGCAAAACCTCTAATGTGTTAAAATATGCATTTTCTACTTTCCTTTG
>CM029378.1:1508718-1526218 GCA_017165825.1 Hepsetus odoe
TTTGATTTGACTGCTTTATTGGATTTTATTTTTTAATTACATCATTTTAACAAATTCTCTCATTTCCAGACATCCAAGCGGTATCAAAGCAGCTTTGATCGCGCCGGTTTTGTTTTGCTTGTTCGCGGTACGCTGGGTCAGTTTAAATATCAGCTCTGATGTGTTTCTTGGCTCTGTGTCGTGTTGATTTCTGCGCGGGCGGTAAACAGTCAGCGGTGTAAACGCCTGCGTGCAGAGGTCTGCTGTGTTATCCTAATGTGTGTTTTGTGTGAAGTTGTGCCTAATTTGGGTTTAGTGTGTTTAGAGCGCGCTCTTGCCTAAGATGTGGAGAATTAGCATACTTTACAACAGCTCGTCCTTGAAGAGAGCGGCGGCGGCGAGAAGCGTGCGGTGATTAAATGATTTTCTGAAAGCAGGAGCTCCATTATTCACCCGCTGCTTCAGGAGCTGAATCCAGAATGCTCCATGTTCATGTAATGAGAGGGAAATGCAGACGGCATGGGAATCACTCTCACACAGGAGGGTACAGTGTAGATGTGTTGAAGGACTATGTGGGGAGTCTTTTTTTTTTTTTTTTTGATGGTTTCGATTCCCAACCCGCCTGGTTTTTTCTGTGTTTCTCTATGTGGGTTTCCTCTGGGAGCTCCAGCTCCCTCCCATAGTCTGAAAGCATGCACGTCAGGTGGGCTGGGGATGATAAATTGTCCTCTAAGTGTGTGTGGGTGTGCCCTAGTGACCTCTCTGGGGTGTTTCTCCACCTTTTGCACTCTGGGACAGGCCCCATCACCCCATAAGACCCTGGGATGAGGATTAGGATAGTTGGCGAAGGCAATTAATTTCAAAAAAGAGGGAAAAAACTGGAAAAAAAATATGCTGGTGAGATTCTAATGTTTATGTTCTTCTTTGTCTTCTAAGGGGACATCCTGTGACAGAATCACGCTTGAATTCATTTCAGAACAGTCCATTCTCTCCTGTCTGGCTGCATGGCAAGGTGCTTCATTTGAAACACCTGTGGCAATGGGTGTGGCTTCAACACCTGGATTCAGTGTGTCCCAATACTTGTGTCATAATGTATCTACTTACCTATTTCCATTGTTTCTCAATTACTTGAAAATGTATGAATTTTACATTTCCATAAATTCTGGTTAATGTTCTGTGGGGCAGCGGTGGCCTAGCGGTTAGGGCGTTAGCCGCATGATCGGAGGATCGGGGGTTCAAACCCCTTCCCAATAGGTTGCCCTGAGGTACCCTTGAGCAAGGTACCGTCCCCGTCACTGCTCCGGGTGCTTTCAATAGCTGCCCACTGCTGCACGGGTTTGAGTGTGCATGGGTAAAATGCAGAGGTCCAATTTCGTTGTGGTTCATGTGTGCTGTGCCGTGACCTCGCAATGACAAGGGTAGTCACTTTCACTTCACTTTAGTAACAGTAGCCAATCAGTGGTGGACTAGTGGTTAGGGACTAGGCTCCAGAATCAGAAGGTCGTGGGTTCGACTTCCAGACCAGTAGGTTTTCCTTAGGTACCCATAAGGAAGGTACCGTCCCCGTCACTGCTTGACAGGTGCTGGATGTGACTGGGTACATTTTATACTCTATTAAATCTGTTCTGTCTCATAGTGTCTTGAGATCAGGCTACCACAACTGTTTCTCCAGTTCAGACCACAAAAAGTTCAAATCAGCAGCAAAGTGGAGAAAAAAAAACACCATCGGCGACGTCCCCTGTCATGCATCCTGAGCTCAAACATACAGCAGGAAACTGCTTATGGACCAATTGCATCTTTCCTTTTGGTGACTTGATGCATGAAGTAAAACAGAACCTATTTAAGACTTTTTTAAACGGATCACTTTAAGTCAAGGGCATATGTTTCATTTTTACATTGTTGGGACATAAAAGTGGTCCACAGGGGTCCCACTGGGAGTTGAGGGTTTTTGCATTTATGGTAGAATAGACTGCTGACCGCAATTTCCTGTCATGTAGAGCTTTTATTTATAGATATGGAGGCAAACGCACTCATAAAAGAGAATTTCCTAGAAATACACCACGGGATACATTTTGCAGCTCTACAGCGACTTCTGCACTTATTTTATGATCAGCCATTACATTAAAACTAGCGGCCTAATGTGTGGTTCACCTCAAGCCACCAAAGCCAAAGAGACATGGACCATGGATGGGACTAGTTTGCTCTGATTCTGGATGAGACCGAGATGTGGAGCATTTGGAGGAACACCTTGAACCTCCTCAAAGTGTTCCAGAGCATCGTTTGCAGTCTTGCAGGACATTATCTTGCTGAATGAGGACTCTGCCATTAGAGAACACCATCACCATGAAAGGAGAATTTGGTCTCAGTGTTTAGGCATCAAAGTAACGTTCACATGAACGCAGAAGGTTTCCCAGCAGATCGCTGTCCAGAGCGTCACACTGCCTCCACGACTTAAATGACAATTAAATCCTGCTTTACTTTTTATAATTCCATAACTTTTTTGAATGTGTGTGTGTGTGTGTGTGTGTGTGTGTGTGTGTGCGTGAGGGAGTGAGAGTAAACATTAACTGAGCATTAACATGTGAAGCAGAACTCCATAATATACCTCCAGTGAGAGAGTCATCTTGTCAGCAGGCTGTGTGAGAGGTAAAAGGAATCCATCAATGTTGCGAGTCAATGTTCACTGACCTCATTAACAGGTAGCGGTTCCTCACAACTGCCCAGAAGTGCCTCAGTGCCAGGACAGCATGGATGGGGCTCTTTTGAGCAGGCCCACCACCCCAAAGGTTCTGCAGACAGTCTTAGTCTCATCCAGAATGGTTGAAGAATAGATCATCAAAATCTGGGAAAGAAAATGTGACAATCTAAAGAGTTGACAAGATGTCAGCAGTCATATCCAAGACCCAGGGAGCAGTGAGGGGAAAGTACCATGCTCAAGGGAACCTCAGGGCAACCTACTGATACAGGACTCAAGCCCACAACCTTCCGATTCAGGGTTCTTGTCCCCAACGATAAGACCACCACTGTCCTCTTTTAGGATGACTTTAACAGTCAGATTCAAAACACCATTCTGTGCAGATAAGAGGGTCCAAGAGGGTCCAGGACTAGAAGTTTAGCAAGAAAGATCAGGAGAATTTCAGGTGAACAAGACCAGGAAGATGCTTAGCTGTCTACAAAAAGGCTATTGCTGACCACCAAAAATAGTCAGATTGCCTCTGAAAGGGTTTTTTTCATTTCAAAAACCAGGACAATATGCATTTTGACCCAAACCTCTGCTCCCAAGTGTGAATTATGTTGAATATTACCTTTTTAGACAAATATTTTACTGATCATTGTTCAGCTGATGTGCTTTTGAAACCATTTTTTATCAAAAAACTGTTAAATCATTTCAGATTAAAACCAACTATGCATTTCTTTCCAGTCCTGCAAGCTACAGTCCACCCCTCATGCCTGACTGTCCTCTCTTTAGGTGACAGCGTGTCCCTTTTTGTCCCTGACGGCACTTTATCAAGCTCTCCTTGTGATCTGTGTGTCTTAGCGAGCTCTTAACGACCCACGTGACTCAGTCTCTAGCTGAGGTTTATATAAACCACTCCTCTCGACCGGATATCAAAGTGCACTCTCTTCTCTGTCCCATTCCCCCGTCTCACTCACCCTCTCAAATGTACACGCCATGCTGTAAGGTCGAGCGGAGAAGACGTTCTCTTAAAGCCTCCAGAGTTTGGGTGTTATTTAGATTGTTCCTGCAGGAGCCCCCTTTTTTTGATCATGGAGAACCATTTCACCAAGTTTAAGGAAAGAATACACTGGAACAATGATCCAAAATGAAATAATTCAACATGTAGAATAACACCACTCAGTGAAACGTGGACTTTTGCACTTTATCTGTCCTTAAAATGCTCATTTTGGAACGTTAAAGACCTCTTTATATAATAACTTGTGGGACGATCTGAGCTGATGGTAATTCAGATGACACCTCAGATACTCATCCAGTCTCTCACCATCTCACGACTGGACCACTCGCTTCTGGCTGACCTTGCCCTTATCAGAACCTACAGCTAATCTAGAACATTGAAGATTTTCAGTAAACCCAAATCCACATTGTTCTATTTCTGCACCGGCTCCCCGCTTCACCCCACTTTAAACTTTAAAAGCAGCTTCTTCTTACCCGACAATCTTCCACCTCTCAGAACCAACATCAGGACTCTCAGCTCCTCAGAGGAGAAGGATCCTCCCCAAGACCTGCTGAGACCCTCGCTGTCTTCACACGGAGACGGAAGACCAGCACTGAGGATCACAAAACTAAACCTTTATGTCTTAAACCAGCACAACTAATGTTTCACTTCAGTGAGATGGCAGGACTTGAGAGTTTTATACTGTTCAATAAGCCATATCAGCTTTGGGGTCCACACACACACACACACAGCTTTTTGGAGTAATGGGGCTCCTTCCAGTGCCTTCAGGATGATCATCAAGACAGAATTCATCCCCCTTCTCTCTCTCTCTCTCTCTCTCTCTCTCTCTCTCTCTCTTCTGTCCTTGACCCTGCAGTGAACTCATCTCAATGAGAAGCAGCTGCTATAAAGATTAAAATCTACTAGCAGAAGCGCACACACACACACACACACACACACACACCTTAAATGGAAAACACACTTAGCACAGGGTTGTGAGCTTTCACTCTCTTCTCTCACTTTATCTGTCTTTAGCTTTCTCTCTTTCTCTCTCTCTGAAACTAAAGGACACTAAACCTTTCACTTCACATGAGTTTATAATCTCTTTCAGAGCAAAGCAAGTAGTGTGTGTTTGTGCGTACGTGTGTGTGTGTGCGAGTACGTGTGTGTGTGTGCAGCTGACAGCAGGTGCAGATGTAGAGAAGCAGGTGGGAAACCCGAAACACCTGGATAGTTTATACACACACACACACACACACACACACACACACACACTCAAGATGATTAGCTTTGTTTCTGGTGGAGCGAAGCGAGGAACAAGACCTACAACTTAATTAGAATGTCTAACATGCTCTCTCTCTCTCCCTCTCTCTCTCCCTCTCTCTCTCTCCCCCTCTCTCTCTCTCTCTCTCCCTCTCTCCCTCTCCCTCTCTCTCTCTCACCTCTCTCTCTCTCTCCCCTCTCTCTCTCTCCCTCTCTCTCTCCCCCTCTCCCACTCTCTCCCCCTCTCTCACCTCTCCCTCTCTCTCTCCCCCTCTCTCTCTCTCCCTCTCTCCTCTCTCTCTCCCTCTCTCTCTCCCCTCTCCCTCTCTCTCTCCTCTCCCCCCTCTCCCTCTCTCTCTCTCCCTCTCTCTCCCTCTCTCTCTCCCCCTCTCCTCTCTCTCTCTCCCTCTCTCTCTCCCCCTCTCTCTCTCTCCTGACTGGTGATCTGTCCGGCTTGTTTCTCCAACTCTGGGTCTATGAGTGCAGGAAGAGGGTCCAGTCCCATGGTGGATGGATGGATGTTCATCGATTGGCACTCTCTTGGAGATTAAACGTTTATTTTATTCATTTATACCGGTTCTGTGTTGACTGCAACAACCTGGTCTGCATTTCAAACGAAACATCTCACCCTCACTGCACACTCTCTCCTTTTCCTTTCCTCCTTCAGTGTTCCAGAGCACTCTGAGTCACCGCCTCACCCACAGGAAGGCCCTGTTCACTAAAAGAGCAAAACCACTTTTCCTTTCAGTTTTATACATCAAGACACTTGGACCGACTCACCAGCTTCCTCCTTGTTGGTTTAACAAATAGCAGACAAGAGAGAAGAAGAAAAAGCTTTGGAGAATACAATCGAGGCTGTCGCAACCCAAATTCAGTGGGGAGCGGCTTCCCGCATTCTCATTTCTCACCCTTTTCGTGAGAAAATGATGCGCTGATGAGCCGCTCGCTAAATTCTCTCCATCCTGATGAAGGAGGAGGTGGAGAATCAACTGATCACATAGGTGACTAATAATGGTACAATTCAGGACACACATGGCACACGTTTAAATTCAGCCTCGTTTCCTTTTATTGTCTTTTATTAGTACGCATTTCTCCAATTCTGCAGTTTGGCCCGCTCCCGTAAATGACCGTGCCCTGGATATTGCCCATCCTCGGGCTGGCAGGGCTAATGAAGTTGGGGATGCTGCGCTCCTCTCATTACCTTTTCATTAAAGATTGGACTGGAAAATAGGCGTTACTATGGAAACAGGGGAGCGGAGGGGGGGTCTTGGGCATTATGCGTTAGTGTGTTGTTTACCGGACTGATGGGAGTTTTTCATTGCAGGCTATAAAATCTGATTCAAGTTTATACAACCAGCTCGAGCCACTGTAAAACTCCGCTCTCAATCCATCACAGCACACACACACACACACACACACACACACACACCTGCGAAATGACACCCCATACACAAATCTACTGTTCACAAAACTCTTCATTGTTCATAAGCCCATCACCAGATATTTAGTGGCAAAATTCCACAAATATTGATACCACAAATAAAATTAAAATAATTTAAAACCTGTCTACATCACTTGCTATGCACCTTTAAAGACAAGATCAAGCAATCTGTCTTCTCTGCCAGAAAGCGTCCTGACGTTGCTTTTATCACAGGCAGGCGCTCCTGGTGTGAACATGCAGTGAGGCATCCTCTGACGAGGGCCTGCAGGGCCTCTGGTTAGGCTAGCTGACACGGCCTGCAGAGGCTTTGGAGATCACTCAGGAAAGTCAGATGTAGTCCTGAGCTGGTGTGAGTCTGGTGGTTGTGAACGCTCCATATGTTAAAAACGGAGATCCATAACCATCGCAGTCAGTAGTAGCACCATAACTGAAAAGTGAGAAGAACAACAAAGCTCTGGATAAGAGCTTCTGCTAAATCTCTGTAAATGTAAATGTAAGCTCTTCATGTTTGCGGAGATTTTTCTCCAACTGAATTCTCTCCATATGGTTAAAATCTTATCTTTGCATCCATGGTTTGATCCCCCAAATTCTTCAGCCCAGTTCTAGTCCTTCACCTGCTGTCTCATGTCACTTGCTCTCTCAAAGCTGGTTTACTTTAAAGGTTGCCAAGATGGCAATGAATAATGCCCATAAACCAACCATGAATGGCTTTGGTTATGTCTAGATGATTGAAGAAGATGGAAAGCAAAGAGCACCTTCATTTGTGTGTGTGTTTCCTCCTGTGACGGACTGGAGACCTGTCCAAGGTGTTTCCCTACTTTGCCTATGAGGGCACAGGATAGGCAGGCCTTGGACATGAGTAGGACAACTATTTATGAAAATGAGTGAGTGAGAACTTTGGGATTAAGGTCTTGCTCCAGGACTCCAATGGCGGCAATGCTGGGGGGAGTGATTTGAACCTGTGACCTCTTGTCCTAGGTGAGAATCCCACCACTCGACCACCCCCATCCAACGGCACTAGAGTACAGTAAAGTGCCCCCCTCAGGCCATTTCTGCTGACCCAGCCTAAACCAGCAATCAGTGGATAAATCTGTTTACTCTCTTCACTTCTTCACTTCTTGAGTTTCTGAGGTTGACAGAGAGGATATGGGCTCTTCTTCCGAGTCTTGATTCCTCCTACCTTTCTCAGTTTTAAAAAATACAGAAACTAAACGGACTTGACTTGCTTTGAAGTGAAAGTGACTGTTGTCATCATGAACCCAGCTGGTATAATGCTGTATTGGAAGAGGAAGACACAGGCAGGATCGCCGGACTGTCTAGTCTGCCTCCAGCTGAGAGAAACACAATTCAGACAGATCAGGAGTATGAACAAAAAATCAAGTCAAGTCAAGTCAAGTAGGATTTTAGTGTCATTTCAGCCATATACACAGTACACAGTGAGAGCAAATATAAGCGTTCCTCCAGGACCTGGTGCTACCACAAGACAGACACAACACAAGACACAAGACAACATAAAAGACACGGCAGGGCAGCAAGTGCGAACTAAGACAGACAAGACGAACTGTAACAGACGGCTTACGACAGACAGTACATTATCCATTGGAGAAGGCTGCGGTGTTGTGGAATTTCGCAACCCAGGCACATTATGGTGTAGCAGTGTGGTGGGCGATGTTACACAAAACAAAAGTTACTTAAAGTGCAAAGTGCAACACGAGAAAAATATAATACTTTGGTAAGAAGCAAGCATGCAAAGCTATAGTGTTACCACTAACAAAGGGAAAGGAAACAAACACAGAGACATCCCAGACTAACAAAGGGACACTGAAACATATACTGGAACCTGAACAGAAAACTGAGATCTACCTGAATATACTGGAACCAGAATTTAACAAAGAATATTAGTGTGGAGGTTAATGCTAACCACTAATTATTACTATCTAGCGGAGTTGAACATACATGTAAACAAGGTTATCATCAGGACTATGATTCATATGAAAGCAGACAAATAGTAGACTCATCTGAGTATGAACTCCAGGTTGCACATGGGGAACCAAAATGCCAACGCACCCGTTACACTTTGCAATGTTCTATTTATTCCCCCTTGCTGCAGAGGTTCCACCAATGGTTCCACTTTGGTGATAATTTCAGCAAGAGGGCCTTCAGGTCCGTTGGCTCACAACACCATCACACAGTGAAGCACAATGAAATGCAAGC
This sequence comes from Hepsetus odoe, assembly GCA_017165825.1. NCBI lineage: Eukaryota > Metazoa > Chordata > Actinopteri > Characiformes > Hepsetidae > Hepsetus > Hepsetus odoe. Next base: position 1,517,290 of record CM029378.1, read on the forward strand.
TCTAACCAGTGCCCAGGGAGCAGTACTGGGGACGATACTTTGCTTAATGGTAACACAGGAGCAACCTACTGTTCTGGGATTCAAACCATGGCCTCCCGATCCTGGGTCTCGTCCTAAACACTGAACCACCATTTTTCCCCTTTGGCTCGTTCTTCATGACTTGGTTGTGTTGCGTGTTGGAGCCCCTGATATTTAAAGCCATCAGAGATGTTTGTAGGACCTCCAGGCCCACTCTGCAGCTCTAGAGGGCTCCCATTCTGTCCCATCCTCATTTCTGAGAAAGTGAGTGCCACCCTCTGATATTTCTCTCTCTTGCCAGGAAGTACGTCTGGGGATTTTTCAGTTGTCTAAACGTTGTGTGTTGGAGCTCACCTCGTGAGCTCCTCTTTGTGGAGCTGTGTGGCAGATCGCCTCCCCTATTGGAGGACTTTATGATGGAATTTGGTATTTGAGCTCAAACCAAAATTGATTCAATTGTGAAACCCTATCAGTGTGTTCTCCTTTTTGAGAAGTGTTGCAGGTTGTACATAGGTTTTCTAAGATGCATCTTTTAACCATTGCAAGTTTTAAATTTCTGTCGTTTGGCAATTGGTGAGTTTTTCTTACACGTCAATCTACTGCACACTTGAGAGTAAATGCTCGGCAACTAAGCATGTAGCACAGTAAACCTGTCTCTGTCATCCTGAGCAGCTCCTTATGAACGAGCGAAGTCTGGGGCATCAAGCGGCGTTTGAAGTGTGTCCCTCCGCCAGTGTTTATACACACCACAGAGCTACAGGAGCGAAGAAGACAGATGAGCGGAGATGCCTTATAACCTTGGGTGTTCATTCTTCTGAAGAATGAATGCCATAGTTCTCTGGCTGCCGGAGGACAACGCTCGAATACTCTTCAAGTCTGACAAAAGAATGACAGAGCGTTGAATGAAAACATAAGGGGCTTAGGAGGATCTTCAGATGACTTGGTGCAACCCAGCAGGGTGTTCCAAGCTGCTCTTTGATTCAGCTGATAAGCTTGTACCTGTAAGCATAATTATGAATTTGTGCATGTGGAATTATAGGAGGCCTCCTTAGAGTACAGAAAAATGATCTGAATAGCTGAGAAGGTACAAACATTCGTGTGATTGAAAGAAGCACAGTACCGTGTATAAGTCTTGAGACCCTAATTTCTTCATATTTGGCTGGCAATGACCTTGTTGTTACCAAATACTATGCGTTTTACCTTTGTCAGGCTATTTATCTTTGTCATATTGAGGATTAAATGAAAATGGAAACAAATGTTTTAGGCTTTGCAAAGTGTTTACAGATACAAGGTTCTAGATAAAGGGGTTCCAACCACTCAGCATTCAGCATCAGTAGTAAACTGTTCACCTGATCATCTGGAATCATCTGCCCCTGTTAGAAGTTAGAAGCTTTGTTCTGCTTGAAGGTTCAGACGTAGATCACTGTGTGGATTAACCAACACAAAACTATCAAACTGCTCAGGTACAGAGACTGGACTGAACATGAGAGACAAAAGCACTGTCCTTCAGGAAGATCTGAAGGGAACTGCTGAGTACAGAGACTGGACTGAACATGAGAGACAACAACACTTCTGTCCTTCAGGAAGATCTGGAGAACTGCTCAGGTACAGAGACTGGACTGAACATGAGAGACAACAACACTGTCCCTTCAGGAAGAGATCTGAGAACTCAGCTCAGGTACAGAGGCTGTACTGAAAATGAGAACAACAACACTGTCCTTCAGGAAGATCTGGAGAACTGTTTCTCAGCAATGCATTAAACATACAAGACAGTCTGGCTCTTTGGAAGGAAAATATGAAGAAATGAAGGCTGCTTCTTGCAGACAAGTGTTTTTCTGAAGTTCTCCAGCCAGAACAGTTCACTGCTTTAAGCCTGGTTTCTCCATGGTGTAGGTTTTACCCAGTAACAGCACTTTGCAATAAACCGAAACAGACAGTTGTTTTCCTTTACTTTGTGGGACATTGGGGTATTTGCTGAGTTTGCTTGGGAATTTCCACCGGTTCAAGAGCACAGTGATGGCCCAAACCATAAGCAAACAAAAAAATTAGCTCCTTCTCTTTTTATGTCAACTAACAATCATAGGCAGTGGAAGAGTCCAACTGTGGGACCAAAACTTTCAAGCCTGCTAATAAGCAACCCACACCTGCACAGATGTGGGTCAGGTATGATGATTCACCTATGGGCGAGCAATGGCTTGAACACGGGTCAGTTCCTGGTGCCAGTGGGAAGTCATTACTTTGGCCTGTAGCACCTGTCTCACATGTCGGTGTCTCTTGTAATCCAAAATCTCCAAGGGCTTAAACCCCACGCACTCTAGCGTCAGCTAAAGCTTACAACCCAAGCAGCCGTTCTGGCAATTTGCAAATTGTCCACTTTTGTCCATTTTTGGCTGAGATGTATGGCAGGAGTCAGACAGCCACATGACAGCAGAGAAGACCAAGGCATTTGTGTCAGGAAGTCTGGGGTATTTGCTGCCCAGGGCCCCAGAACTGCTTACTGTGCGGAAATAAAATACATGCACAAAATGGCCAAACACAGCCTGCTGCTTTGGCAGGATATATCAAGGCAGGAAATCATTGCCAAACTCGCAACAATGTCTTGCTTTGAGTTAAACTCACAACCATGAACCTTCCAAACATTTTAAATTCCACTGTTATTTACAACACAAGCAACCATCCACAAAAGCCGAGGCCAAGTCACCCAACATTGTTTCAGATCAGAGCAAATTAAAATGCACAGAAGTGACAAAATCATGGCAGTTATTTATACAGCAGAAATTCATTTCTATCTGTGGGAGGAGCATCTGAGGCTGAGACAGTAAAGTTACAGGAATGTCTTTATTGGACCGATCTTTCATAAGAAAAACAACGAAACAGCTATAATCACTGAGGCATTGACTCCAAAAGACCTCTGAATGTGTGTTGGTGTCTGTAAAAGATGCAACAGATCCTTTAGGGTCCATGGATTGGACTAGTTTGTCAGTGCATCCCCACAGTCTTCCAACCACAGTCTTGTCCCCAAAGAGACCAAATATATATGCTTCAAGTACTATCAAAGATTCAGTGAAAGGATCATGGATATTCATTGCATAATGATGTGCATGGGGAGGGAAAGATCTCACAGAAGAGTTATTGCAGCACATACTTGTGAAAAGGTTCTGCTGGTTCTGATAGAAAGGTCTCCAGAACACACATTGGAGCTGTGTTTGAAGGCTGCAGGAAGATCAGTGTGCGACCATGTCCTGCAAATCTCCTACTGTGGTGAAAAATTTATCAAACAAGTCAGAGCACTTATTGGTCTCTGATGAATCTTCCCAAAAGCTTTTATGTGAGCGGTGGGATTGTGTTTGAATCACTACCTGAGAAACAGACAGTACCAGAGATGCACTATCCTGGCGGAACGATGAGCAGTGAGACACTCTGAACATTGATGCTGCTGGAAACTTTGGGTTTGTTTCAAATTGGATTCATGTTATTTTGAGAGAACTAAACATCACTGAACTGAAGTTCACCCTTCAAAAATTCTTACTTTTCCAAGCAGATCATGTCTGGCAGCACTACAAGCTGTTCAGGGAGCACTTTGAGGAAGTTCATGGTGTTCCTCCAAATGCTCCACATCTCAGTCCAGTCCAACATCTGAGGGATGAGCTAGAGAAACTAGTCCCATCCATGGACCCCTCATGACTCACAGGACTGCTGCAAAAAGCGCAAGCTCACCTTCCAGAGCTCAAAGCAGAGTGTCGTTCCAGAGTCAGGAAGGAACCTGGTGCTTTCCACAATCATGCAAGTGCTTTTACAGCTGATCTGTGTTTATTGTGAGGTTAAGAATACAGTTCAAGCATATAAAGAGTAACCTTTGAAGAATAAAGTGTAAGAGTTCATACACGTCACACACACACACACACACACACACACACACACACACACACACACACACACATACACACACACACACACACACACACAAAGGAATAATAAAAGCAGCTCTCTCAAGTGCACAGGCTGATTCTGATCCCAAGACTGATGTCAGCACTCGAGTTGCAAAGTGAGTTTAATTGAATGTATAACCTGCAAATTTCTCTGACTGTCAATGACAGAATAACTACACTCTCTCTCTCTCTCTCTCTCTCTCTCTCTCTCTCTCTCCTCTCTCTCTCTCTCTCTCTCTGTGTCTCTCTCTCTGTGTGTCTCTCTCTCTCTTTCTCTCTCTCTCTCTGTGTCTCTCTCTCTCTCTCTCTCTCTCTCTCTCTCTCTCTCTCTAATGTGTCTCTCTCTCTCTCTTTCTCTCTCTGTGTCTCTCTCTCTCTCTCTCTCTCTCTCTCTCTCTCTGTGTGTCTCTCTCTCTCTCTCCTCTCTCTCTCTCTCTCTCTCTCTCTCTCTCTCTCTCTCTCGTTCTCTGTCCTCTGCACTAACAAGTGTGTGTGTTTTGTAATGGAGCAAGCATACTAATTTTACACTCCATCAATCTCACCACATGTGACAGCGAGACAGGACTGCAACACACATCCAGCTTTTGATGGGTGGATATAAAACATACACACACACACACACACACACACACACACACACACACACACACACACACACACACCTGCTGTCAGACTGCTAGGTTCTCTGCAGAAGCTTGAGGAAGTAATCAGGTCTGAACTTTACAATTTACTATTTTATTTCACTTTTAAATAAGTGGAAAAGTGGGCAGTGATGGTCTAGAACCCATGATCAGATGGTCTATTGTTCAAATCCTGGGCCACTGGGTTCAGCTGGTGTGCCCTTGATCAAGGTATCGTCCCTATCACTACTTCTTGGGCATTAGATATGGCTGTTCCCCGCTGGGCCGGTGTGTGGGTCAAAAGCAGAGGATTACATTGTGGTTCACAGTGACACAAACTTTCACTTTAAATTTACCTTTTTAGCAAATACTTTTATCCAAAAGTGATGACTTCTAGTGAGGAACATCATTTAGGCTGCAGGTGAATGAGAGGTTCTTCTTCTTCCATCTCCATTTCTTCCGGTCGCTGCATCTTCCTCCTTTAAACCAACTGCCCCTGCATGTCCTCTCTCACCACATCCATGAACCTCCTCTTTGTTCTTCCTCTTCTCCTCTTTCCTGGCAGCTCCATCTTCAACATCCTCCTCTGATATACTCCTCGTCTCTCCTCTGCATATTTCAAACCAGCGCAACAACCTTCTCTAACTTTGTCTCCAAACGATCTAACCTGATCTGTCCCTCTAATATACTCCTTTCTAATCCTGTCCATCCTCGTCACACCCAACGAACATCTCAGTATCTTGAACTCTGACCTCCAGCTCCACCTCCTGTCTTTTCATCAGTGCCACCGTCTCCAACCTGTATAACTTAGCTGGTCTTATTACCATCCTGCAAACCTTCGCTTCCACTCTTGCTGGTTCCCGTCTGTCACAGGTCCTCCCATTCCAACCTCCCTGCACTCTCTTCTTCTCCTCTCTTCCACACTTGCCATTACTCTGAACTGTAGATACCAGGTATTTAAATTCCTCCACCTTTGTTACCTCTACTCCCTCCTGTCTTCACCACCATTCGGCATTCCTGGGAGGTGTAGTGATGGAGAAAAGGAGGATCATACCTATTCAATGGTGTTTATGATGGAGATCCTTCATGGGTGGCCAGTGGAGGTAAGTGAGTAGTTACCTCTGCTCAAATGCCAGGTTCTGGACCATCTGAAGGTGTTTCAGTTTACATGTGAGGGGAGAGCATTGCAGTAGTGAAGATGAGAGATAAGTTGTGGTCAGGAATGGCCTGATTCTCAACCACCTTTGCCTGTCGTTCCTCTGTGTTTCCATACCTTCTCAAAGTGTATTATAATGTGAGATTAAGGGTTTATAGATCTGTCAGTTCTTCCTGAAATGCGAAGGCCAATGATGTTTCAGATGCTTCTTCTTGCTTTTGTTGTTTTTGCAGTATGTGATTTGTAGCTCCAGATAAATTATGAATTCACTGGTGTATATTTTTATGTTCAGCGGTGCCTATGAATTATTAACAGGGGTTCAAAGCCCTGCTAGTTAAAATCCTCAAGATAATACTCTAATCATTAAATTATTCACTCAGAGGCTGCTTTTCAAACTCCATTGCTTGTTGCCGTCGTCTGTCGTTGACATGAAAACTCAATTGTCATGTCCTGTCTGCATCCTAGTAACTCAGGAAACTGTAAACAAAGCAAACAAACAAACAAACAGCGGCTGGGATATGAGCTACTGCTTTTAACTGATCGTGTGCGAAGGCTTAATCTTGTATTTTAGGTCTTTCTGAACAAAGCAATTGCTCGCCATTGCTTATAGAACGCCACTTTCGGTTCCATGGCCAGTGGACAGAACCAAGCGATAGCGGTCCAAGGTGGGAGAGCATTGAGCAGCAAGCGTATTGAGGAGGATAGCCAGTTTGGTCCAATCCCAGGTCAAGTTTTTATTTCTAGCACTTTTTACACAACGCTCTTCCTGAATCTCTCAGACCAGTGAAGTTTGCCTGAGGTACCATTGAGCAAGGTACCGTCCCATCACTGCTCCCCAGGTTCTGGATATGCCTGGACGGTGTGCGTGGGATAAATCTAGAGGAAGTATTTCTTTGTGGTTCACGGTGTGTGTGTTCATAATGGCCATTTCTATTCATGAATAAGTGCGTTTATTGTATTTGTATTTTACCAGCCCGTTCTTGTAAGATTCGAGCAAGTGTGCAAACGCTGACACAGACCTCAAAGCAAACACGAATGGCGAATCGGGGTTAAGTCTGGCGTCACTCTTTATTTAACGTGTCACACAAAAAATTTTGGACCGTTTTCATGATCCATTTGTAATCGCTAATACAATGAGTAAATTCTGTAATCTCTGGGCAATGTTCTTTCTTCTTTTTTTCAGCAGAGCCAATATTTGCATAAGAAACCGGGGTTGTTGACACAGCAGACGTGTGTATAAGTAAAGAAGACAGGGCTAATATTTTACATCAACATGCGAAACAAAACTCCTCATAGACGCCGCACAAATTATCACGGAAGAAAATATTGTCAGGGGCTTTCATAATAAGCGCGCTACGACGAAAACTCCCAATAGTTTTTCCCAGTGTCCTCTCTCCCTAGTCGTTATTTGAATTTTTTTGGTTTTAGGAGGAGAGGGAGGAGGGGGGTCTCAATTTACATCCTTTCTTCGATTCAATTTCCAACGCAGATACGCCGACAATAGGCGTGACGAAGGTTCAATTCCCCACAGAGCGAAAGAGAAAGGGAATTCAGGTTAAAACAGCCAACAAAATGAAATAATTTTATATCTGCTCATACGAACCAAGCTGTTAAAACATTCATATTAGCGAGCGCCATTCAACGTCGGCATGTATGAACTAGGCTATTATTAAAGGGCGTGTGATGACAGAAAAATAATCGGGAATTTCTCATACAGCCGAAGAAAGAACGCACCCCACCCAGCCGGCCGTCCCTTTTGTCTGGAGACAGGACGATCATGTTTTTCTGCGTCTCCATGTTTGGTTGAGCAATAATTAATGGACTCGGAGTCAGCAGCGGAGACTAGGAGCAGAGCTGTAATCAAAGGCCCTCCATTTTGGGACCTTCTCCCAACACTCTCCCACACACACACACACACACACACATTCTGCCAACATGTGCATGTCTCCATAGAAAAAAGAACTACATATACCTCCGCACCATGTGTATCTGTCCATTTGTGTGCTTTTTTTCAGCTCCACTGATTGGACGGGTGCACCGTCATCCCCCCTTCCCTCCCTTCGTTGATGGTCCCCCCGGGACCACCCGGAAAGAGGTATGTGGAGTGTTGAGTCAGTCTCAGCCCACTCTGATATGATGTGATCATTTTCTGTCTGTTTTAAGTGAAAAGTGAAAGTATGAACCTCTATCATTTAACCCACACACCGTGCAGCGGCTGTGGCACTTGGGGAGCAGTGATTGGGACAGTACCTTGCTCAAGGGTACCACAGGACAACCTACTGGTCTGGGATTTGAACCCATGAGCTTCTGGTCTGAGGTCTCTGCCTAAACACTGGAACACTGCTGCAGTGAGAAACGCTTAACGGCCAGACATGAACTCATACTGACGTTTATAGTTATATTTATATGAAGGTATTGTTACTATAAGCCAGTTAAAGATAACTTTCTGTCAGAATTGAATCATTTAGATTAGCAGTGAGATGTAAGTCTTCAAATGTTGAACAGCTTTAGAGCAAGAAGTCTGAACATCTCCAGTGCTTTATTAGAAGAAGGTAGAGGGTGTAAAGCTTGTAGCTTGTTGTAGCTACGAAAGAATTTGAGCTTGGAGAGCTTGGAGCAGGACTATTTATGGCTGTGTTGATGGACCAAGACCCTTCAAGAGGGGACCAGGGGCAGGTGGGGCAGGACTCCTGGAGTGCAGGACTGTGGAGTGAGATACTGACTGTGGGGCTGAGAAGACTGAAGCTGGGTTAAGGCTTGCTCGGGTGAAGGAGCCTGGGGCAGAAAATATTAAAACACTGTCTGTCCGTAATGTTCCTCTCTACACACCACTCTCACTCTCACTCTCTCTCTCACTCTCCCTCTCACTCTCTCACTCTCTTTCTCTCTCTCTTGCTTTCTCGTTTTCTCTCTTTCTCTCTTGCCTTCTCTCTCTCTCTCACGCTCTCTCTTTTTGAGAAACGATATACTTTTTATTTTCCTTTGACCTTCGTATGCTCACACATTATCTATCTATCTATCTATCTATCTATCATCTATCTATCTATCTATCTGTCTGTCTGTCTGTCTGTCTATTAGTCTATCTGTCTATATATATCTATCAGAGAGATGAGTGTATGTAATACTATGGGGTAACGACAATAGCCCCAAGCCCCTGTGTGTGTGTGTGTGTGTGTGTGTGTGTGTGTGTGTGTGTGCGTGTGTGT
>CM029378.1:1531218-1556218 GCA_017165825.1 Hepsetus odoe
GGCTGCTCCCGTTTAGGAGTCGTCACAGCAGTTCATCCATCTCCATTTCTTCCGGTCCTCTGCATCTTCCTGTTTCAAACCGACCACCTGCATGTCCTCTCTCACCACGTCCATAAACCTCCTCTTTGGTCTTCCTCTTCTCCTCTTTCCTGGCAGCTCCATCTTCAACATCCTCCTTCCAATATAATCAGTCTCTCCTCTGCACATGTCCACACCAACGCAACCTTGCTTCTCTAACTTTGTCTCCAAATTGTTTAACCTGATCTGTCCCTCTAATATACTCATTTCTAAACCTGTCCATCCTCGTCACACCCAGCGAACATCTCAGCATCTTTAACTCTGACACCTCCAGCTCTGCGTCCTGCCTTTTCATCAGTGTCACTGTCTCCAACCCATACAACATAGCTGGTCTCACTACTGTCCTGTAAACCTTCCCTTTTTATTCTAGCTGGTCCCCATCTGTCCTGTAAAGAAATCATTCGTAGACATTCGCTTCTGTAAACAAATCTCAAGCAAGGCAGGGAGATGCTGGCGCGAGGGGAGGAAATTGAGCCGTTAATTATCTCAGACTAAACATCAAGGCTGCAAATTAGAGAGACACACAAGCTCACACCGACAATCATGGCCGCTTTCTTATGCGCGTCACGGCCTCGTCCAATTACGCGTGTTGACCCGTGCGGATTTATGGCCACACCATGAGAGCGCGGCTGGAGAAAGGCCATTGGACGAGTTCTGATTGGATGCCATTATTTCTTCATTAGGGAAGGTGATGTGTTAAGAGTTCCTGTGAAGGACGCCGGCCACTTGATACCTTTTATGAACGATTAACTAGAGAGAACAACTCGACTTATTAACAGCCGGGACCCGTTCTCCAAACATTGTGCAAATTTCCTATCTTATGATTAAAAAGATTTAGGCCGATATCTTCTTTCGGGAGGCGAAGGCTCGGTTTTAATCTCCCCCCCGCTCCTCTTTTATGAGCTCCCCTCTCGTGGAAGAAAGTGATTTGGTTTAAAACAGACGATGACCTCAATGAATTCAAGCACTTTTTTTTACGTGACAGAGGGGACAAAGGAAAAGGAGCCATTTGCATGCAGGTGATGTCCTCTCCCGCTGAGCCGAGCCGGGAGAGGGTGAGAGAGGAGAAGAGGAAGGAGGAGAAGATGAATCCGAATGTGCTCTGGAGCTTTTCTAGCATTCTGACCTAAATATTATCCCGTTCCTGAGCTTTGATAAACATTCTCACCGTCCTACCAAACGCCAGCACCAGGCCACACAACCACCAGCCACAGAAAGTGTGGAGACTTATTTCAATCCAGGATAAGCCTACAGCTCATTACCCAGAATGCAATACTGATTAATATACAGTTCTGGGGTTTCTGTGCATCTACAGTAACGGTACAGTAATTTGAACCCGTTGGGTGTGAGGATGGACAGGATTAGAAAAGAGTATTTTAGAGGGACAGATCAGGTTGGATGGTTTGGGGACATAATCAGAGAAGCGAGACTGCATTGGTTTGGACGTGTCCAGAGGAGAGACGAGGATTATATCAGGAGAAGGATGTTGAAGATGGAGCTGCCAGGAAAGAGGAGAAGAGGAAGGACAAAGAGGAGGTTTATGGACGTGGTGAGAGAGGACATGCAGGGGACAGTGTGAAAGAGGCAGAGGACAAGAAGACATGGAGACATTGCTGTAGCGACCCCTAACGGGAAAGTCAAAGTTTCGCAAAACCGACATTTATTCAGTCTCCATAGTGATTGGTGCTTGTAAATGATCTACAACACACAGCAGCCAATCACAGAAGAGATCATTTCAGTAACACTGCCTGGAGCTGTGATTGGCTAGAGGCTCTTCTGCATACCGCAGCCTTCTACGAGATCCAGATTTCAGAGCTGATATTGTGCTGATTAACAGGCCATTAACTGTGCAGCCCTATTTTCTATTCATGTTATCGATGTGTGCGGCGCTCGGGCTCCAGTGGAACTGGACTGGTAATGGTTTTAGTCTAAAGCATCAACTGGGAGAACAAATCTAACCATATGAACGACCTGCAGCGAAGGTTAGTTCAGAATCGTTCGCTTTTAAAGCAGGTGATGCGTTCTGCTCGCCAAGCAGCACGAGAAGAGTCTCTCCACAACGATCACATCACATAATCTTCATCAACGTGCACCATACTTTCGATTTTGCTTCAGCAAAGCCTTGTACTCGCACTAATCGTCTCCAGTACAGAGTTATGTGTGTATCGTATTACCCACCACCCATATCTTGCACCCCGACCGCAACACATGCGCAATCAGGGCTCCTCGTAGCTCACCCACGCCTGACGGGGCAAAATCCGAGCAGGCAAAGTTCCCTGTTCCCTGCTTCGAGTTATGAAGCAGAAAAATCTAATTTTGGGATTAATTTGTTCCATCTTTGATCAGGGGATTTCCATGAAACTGGGCAGGGATGTGTTAGTGTTTGGTGCTTCCAGGATGAGAAGGTCGTGGGTTCAAATCCCGGATCAGCAGAGGTACCCTCACGTAAAGTACCATGCCCATCACCGCTCCCCGGGCGATGGATATGTCTGCCCCCTGCTGGATGGTGTGTGTTAAATGCAGAGGATGTGTATCGTTGGGGTTCACTGTGTTCACAATGACAAATAGTCACTTTCACTTTCATACCGGACGTTTGGAGAAACAACAGGCCCGTCCTAGTCCTGCCCCTTTACGCCCGTCCATGTCTCCTCTTTTGTCCCCATGCGTGTGTTAGGTCTTGTGATATGCAGCCCTGTGTTAGTCTTAGTCCTTTCTGGTTCTTGTCGTTGTGTTTTCTCCACCTTCATCATGTTTTGTTTTAGTTTAATACAGTTTTTTGCGTTTTCTTTCTTTCTTAGTGTCCTTGGAGAGGTTTTGCCTCTCAAATCTTCCTCCTTTTTGTTTGGGGGCAAAACAGACAAGCGTCCTCTTCCAAACAGCTCCAATGTTTTGGCTCTAACAGCAGATTTGGACGGTCCCAGGCATCCAGAAACTGTTATGGCCAATGTCCGTTCATTTGTCATCTACTTTGGCTTCTTTGTCACCTCGTGTTTCTACCCCAGTTAAACAGGAAGTTGTGGATGACCACCAGCATATATTCATTCCCAGTTTCAATAACCCAAAAGCAGGAGCCAGACCCAGTTAACTGGGACAGGATGGTGAGAACATACATTGAAAAGTACTTTCCTATAATCCCAGAGTCCATTTCACCTTTTCCTGTAAACTCTGAAGAAAAGGTGCCAAAGTGCCACTGGGGTGGTTTCCCCAACATACCTAGTTTTTTTCACGACAGCTATTTTTTTAAGGTGGGCTGACTGAATCCTCCTCCAGGCTTCCTCATGTTCTCTTCTTCAAAACATAAAGCTATGAAAAAGACCAAATCTGTCCCAAATCTGAAAGGGAGCGGCAGCGGTGGCCTAGCGGTTAGGGAGTAGGCCACAGGATCGGAAGATTGTGGGCTCAAACTTACCAGTGGGTTGCCCTGAGGTACCCTTGAGCAAGGTACTGTCCCTGTCACTGCTCCCCGGGTGCTTTCATAGCACGGTGTTTGCAAGGGTTAAATGCAGAGGGTCCAGTTTCGTTGTGGTTTGCTGTGCTGTGACCTCGCAACGACAAGGGTTGTCACTTTCACTTTTTTTTACAACACTGGACCTCAAGGATCACTTTAAGTGAAAGTGACTATTCTTCTCATTGTGAGAACACACAGCACAGCAAACAAAATTGGACCTCTGCATTTAACCCATGCACAAACACACACCGTGCAGCAGCTATGAAAGCACCCGGGGAGCATTGACAGGGATAGTACCTTGCTCAAGGGTACCTCAGGGCAACCCACAATCTTCTGATTCTGTGGCTAAACTCCCGAACCACCACCACCGCTGCCCCAGATGTGACAATGCATGCAGGGGTCTGTAACCACCATTGCATTCTCCCAATGTCTGAGCCAAGACCGGCCCAGGGGTCTGGCTGCGTATGGAATGAAAGGGCGCCCAAACTTTTGCACACAATAGCCATGAATTTAGGCCCAGGAGGCTGTTCCTGCAAAAGGGAGAACAAAGTCCCTCCTATTAATACCCTCGATTTCAGAAGAAAAGCAGCAGGACATGGAGTGAATTTTTCCTCTCTAATTGAAGAGTGTAAGTGAAAATCAAGGCTTCAAACTTTTGACAGGTAGTGTGTATATATATATACATAATAGCCAGCTGCCACCTGAGCTGGAGCCAGAAGATTGTCAGATCATTTAAACACAGCATGACTGGCGCTCACTGCAGGACACACGGCAGTCAGTCCACTTATGGCACTGCTGCTAAAACTGTGGATTTCGGCTCATTACTGATGTTGAAAGTGAATTAAAGTCATTTATTGGGAAGGAAATTCACCCTTGACTGTGTTTCAGGGATCATCAACAAATTATCGACCGATTGACCAAAACGAAGCATGAAGTTCCTCCTTCAAACTCTTATTGGAGCAAGGAAATTGTTCAAAATGAAGTAAAGTATTCTGAAAACACCAGACGTTGCCGTCAGTTCATGGTTTCCTACACTTTACTTCAGCGGTCGCCGAGTGGTAAGGGAGCTGCCCCAGCATCGGAAGACTGCGGGTTCGATTCCCTCACCAGTAGGTTGCCCTGAGGTACCCTTGAGCAAGGTACCGTCCCCATCACTGCTCCTCGGGCACGGTGCACGGTGCTGCACGGTGTTTGAGTACATGGGTTAAATGCAGAGGTCCAATCTCGTTGTGGTTCACTGTGTGCTGTGCTGTGACCTCGCAATGACGAGGGTTGCCACTTTCACTTTCACTTTGACTCTTAACACGGCCCACTGAATCTTATTAATGACAAACTAAATTTCTTTCATCGAACCAAAGCTGTATATTTACAAACTGCCAAATCAGAACAGACATTTCCTTTCAAGCCTCAAGCATCTTTTCTCCACATGATTTGAGTTTCCCTTGTTGGGCCGGATTCTTAAACATGCTGTTCTTCCAGGACGTCCCGTGAAAGGTACACAGAAGAGGGGATAAATGGGAGGACCCTAATGGTCCATTTGAACAGAACAGCCTATCACAGCAGACTTAATGTGAAAGCCACTGCTTTTAAAGACTTTACCCACCACTTTCATACATAACGCTTTCTTTTACAGACCCTTACGTTCTAGCTATGAACTGGGGACAGTTTCTAAAGTACTGGGTCTAAAGTACATTTTTGATTTTTCTTCAGGTAGTGTCCATTATTAATTTGGGTAAAAAGGTCAAACATATTGAAATATCTACATTTCTAGATATTCAAGTATTAAAGGACAATAAACTACATCTTACCTGCATAATAATTTGGAGTTACAAGGTTTTGCTGGGACACTTCTATCTGGAATATGTCTGGATCAGAATATTCTGAATTTGAGACTTCCCTTCTATATGTGTGGCCTGCTGGTCAGGGATTAGTCCTCATAATGGGAAGGTCATGTGACCAGTAGGTTGCCCTGAGGTTGCCATGATCGTGGTACCGTCCCCATCACTGCTCCCCGGGCGACGGCATGTGTGGATGCGTTCAGTTGTGTTCACAACGACAAACGGTCCGTCTCACTTTCAGACTTCATTTCACATTTTCAGAGTTCAGTCCTTATATGTTAGTTGTGGGGTTTTTTTTCATAATATTATCTTTATTTATTTCGACTGGGTGATTTTTACACATTTTTACACATTTCTGCAAATTTCATTCTGAGAAATGTGAAACTGAAACCTAACCTGCTGAAAGGTCATTGGATGGATGTGTAAAAGTTCACATTTTGTGACATCACAAAGGTAACGTGTTTAAAAAAGCCTGTTTTTGCAGCTTCGTTTCCAAATGTTTCAGCGTCAACAGACCGAATCCAGTCCAAAGAAATGAGACTTTTGATCACATGGGCCCTGTAATAATTTGGCGCTGCTGAATGGCTGTCAGCTTAATTGGAGGAATATTTTGGAGGATGTGTTGGTGCCCTTTCTGCATTCCTCTCGGTCATAAAGCTCGGCGAGTTAAAGGATGACAGCTGGTTTATATAGCCTGCAGGATTTGTTGGCTGTTTTTTTTTTCTCCTCTTATAAACCTGTTTCTCTTTTCATCGCTGACAGAAATATCACTCCCCTCCTCTTCCTCCACCTCCTCCTCCTCCTCCTCCTCTGGCCAGCAGTGGCAATCTCTCCTGGCTGGAGCTTTCTCAGCAGGCTCAGGCTGATGACTGGAGGAGTTATCGCTCTCTCTATCCTGTTCTTTCTGCTCCGCAGAGCGTGTGCTTTCAGCATGTGATGTCTCTCCCGTGCCTCTTATCTCGCTCAGCCAAAAGATGCTCCAGCACCTTGAGAAATGGAAGGTGTAGTGTGGCAGAAAAAGAAGAAAAAGAGGGAATAAAAGTCCTGGGAGTGAAAGTGGTTCTGCGAGGCTGAGAGTAAGTAGAGTTTCTGCCCCCGTGGAGGTGCGCATCATTAAAAAAGGCTACAATAAGGATGATATTAGTCTCCCGATGGGGTCAGTCCTCAGATTTGGTCATTATTGTGTCCTTCATTACCTCACAATGTGTCCTCCTAATCTGGATTCTGCAGACTGGACGAAAAATACGGGCCGATTCCCTCAAAAATGCATAAAAAAGCCATTTAGATTCATTCAAAGCCATATAAAGAGCTGCTTCTCTTCTTTCCTCCTCCACACATTATTCTCATTAGTCGTCTTTCTCTTCATCAAACCAATAAAACTGTGTTTTCAAACATAATCAGCGATATTAACCACATGGAAGCATGCTTCATGGATTCAGCTGTAATCCAAATTCAATTGCAAGTAATCCTGCAGCCTTATTCTTTCTGACAGTTTTGATACGTTTTTTTTTTTTTATTCACAAGATTGTTCTTCTCACATTTTCAGTCTAAAGAAGATAAAAGTGTATTTTTCTACTAACAGGGGTGTCACAATGCACTGGACCATCATATCTGAACGTAGAGGTGTGTATTGTAGAGAGTAAACCCTTGATGTTGCACCATCAACAGTTCCTCCTGTCCTCCATCGTCCTCTTCCTGGTCCCAGGTCCAGTCTTCATAATAAACCAAGCCTCCACTGATCACACGTTTCTTCATTCAGCTCCAAATTTGGGGAGAACATTGAACTGTGAGCTCGGTTTTGGGTCGAGGACTGAGAGTATCGGGACACTTCCAGTCTGCAGAACGAGGAGAAAAACGACACGATGGCTGAGAAATAAAAAATTATCTAAGTTTCTATCAAAACATGAGGCTTGACTGCATCATTACATCCCTTATTATTATTATTATTATTATTATTATCCAATATTAAAGATCAGTGGGTGGCAAAAGTGTTTGAAAACCCAGGATCAGCAGTTAATGTGAAGCTGAGAGGTGCTGGGAGGAAAATCAGGCATCCGCAGGATCCTGGGAGCAGTGTTGGGGACGGTTCCTTGCTCAATGGTACTTTGAGTTAACATACCGGCCTCTATATTTGATTTGATATAGTTTTATAATGATTGAAGTATCTAATAAGAATCATAATAAAAATAATAATGATCATCATTATTATTATCATTATTAAATCATTGTTATCGTTGTTATTATTTCGAGAGTCGGCTGCGTTCTTTGGGTTAATCTCTCAGATGGTGATGTGTCATGTGATTTGCTGAGATGTGACAGGTCTCCTTAATGGCTCAGGATAAAGTTTCCATGTAATTCCCCCAAATTTCCAAAGGATCTAAGAGTGAGAAACCCTTCACCTGGACGTTCGCATGGCAGTTAATCTCAGTTACAGGACAACATTCTGTCGCACAGCTGTGTCGTTTATCTCTTCTGTCGTTCCCTTAGTCTGGGGTGGATTAATACTGGATTAAATCAGCGAACGCTGTGAAAAACAAAACCTTCATTTAGCAGCTCCAGTTCAAAGCTAGTATTCTTGGCAAACTCTCATAAGAGCAATTTGTTGTTTTGTTTTGTTTGTTGTTTTGAAATCTAACAAATAATAATAATCATCATAATAATAATTATTATAAATGTAACATAAATGTAATCACAGCGCTTGAAAACTTCCAAAACACAGTTTTGCATAAATCTGACTTTAAACATCACCAGATTTTCACTTAAGAAGTAGATCAAAGAAGATCAAAAGAGCCTCATTTACTCACTGAGACAAAATACTCTTGCTAATTTGTTTATTGAGACAAACGATCCCGTATTACAGATCTGTGAGGAGCAAAAATATGAGAACCTTTGCGTCCTGGATCTGCACAACCCATGGATGAGCTGCTGACCTGTTCTTCTTGGAGAACAGTGGCGTCCTCCTTGCAAACATGCCGTGAAGAACATTTTCTCCTGATGGTGGACTCATGAACATCAGCCCATGTGAGAGAGACCTTTGGTAGCCCTAGGTTCCTTTTGCGCCTCACAGACTTTTACACACTGCTGTTGGAGTGATGTTTGTAGGTCGGCCACTCCTGTGGAGACGAGCAGTGGAGTCCAAACACTTTACAGATGGTTTTGTGACCGTTTCCAGTCTGCTGAGCTTCAGTGACTCTGATGGCCCAGAGTTAATGGACTGGGCCCCAGGACCAGAAGGTTATAGGTTCGATTCCCAGACCAGTATGTGAACTCAAAGCACCCTTCAGCAAGGTACCGTCCCCAACAGGATTGATTGTAGGCGTGCAAATACTTTTGCCACCCACTGATCTGTGAAATTTGATCGTTTTCGTCAATAAATAAACAGGCAGATATGATTTTGTCTCTCTCTCGACTCCTCTCTCTGTCTCCTCTCTCTCTCCTTCTTTTGTTTTCTCTCTTTATACCTCTCTGTACCTCTCTGTTTCTTTCTCTCTCCTCCTGTCTCTCTCCCCCTGAATGTCTCTTTCTCTCTCTCTCTCTCTCTCTCTCTCTCTCTCTCTCTCTCTCTTTCTCATTAGTTTGACTCAGTTCTTTTTATTTACTTTTAAGACTTGTGTGAGAATGAGATGTCTTAGTGTATATGTATTTAGAAACATGAACACATAAAAAGGGTTCTCAGACATTCAAGCACCGTTCTACACCTGAGAATGGAACGTTTAGTAAACTGATGGAGACGTCTCCTGTAGATAATTTCATACGGGACGGACGGGAAAGTGCAGGTTGAGGGAAAAAATAACCCGAAGGACTTTAATAAATAACAACCTGTCCAACTGACTCAGCAGAACCAGAGATCCTCCAGTGTCCAACATACCAGTTCTCTCTCTCTCTCTCTCTCTCTCTCTCTCTCTGTCTCTCTCTCTCTCTCTCTCTCTGTCTCTCTCTCTCTGTGTCTGTCTCTCTCCTCTCTGTCTGTCTCTCTATGTCTCTCTATTCTCTCTATCTCTCTCTCTCTCTCTCTCTCTCTCTCTCTGTCTCTCTCTGTCTTTCTCTTTCTCTCTGTCTCTCTCTCTGTCTCTCTCTGTCTCTCTCTCTCTATCTGTCTCTGTCTCTCTCTCTCTGTCTCTTTCTCTCTCTCTCTCTCTCTGTCTCTCTCTCTGTCTCTCTGCTTTCTCTTTCTCTCTCTCTCTCTCTCTCTCTCTCTGTCTCTCTCTCTCTCTCTGTCTCTCTCTCTCTCTGTCTCTCTCTCTCTCTGTGTCTCTCTCTGTCTTTCTCTCTCTCTCTCTGTCTCTTTCTATCTCTCCCTCCTTTTTCTTGCACTCTCTCTCTCTCTCTCTCTCTCTCTCTCTCTCTCTCTCTCTCTCTCTCTCTCTGTCTCTCTCTTTCTATCTCTCCCTTTTTCTTGCACTCTCTCTCTCTCTCTCTCTCTCTCTCTGTCTCTCTCTCTCTCTCTCTCTCTGTCCTCTCTGCCTCTCTCCTCTCTGTCTCTCTCTCTCTCTCTGTCTCTCTCTCTCTCTCTCTCTCTCTGTCTCTCTCTCTCTCTCTCTCTCTCTCTCTCTCTCTCTCTCTCTGTCTCTCTGCATCTCTCTCTCTGTCTCTCTCTCTCTCTCTTTCTATCTCTCCTTTTTTCTTGCACTCTCTCTCTTTCTGTCTCTGGCTCACTCCCTATCCTTCTTCTGTCTCTCTCTGTCTCATTCTATCTCTCTTATTCTCTTTTCTCTTCTCTCTCTCTCTCTCTCTCTCTCCTCTCTCTCTCTCGCTCCTCTTTATGTCTCTCTCTCTCTCCCTCTCTCTGTTACCTATCTCACTCCTCTGCTCTCTCTCTCTCTCTCTCTCTCTCTCTCTGTCTCACACTCTCTCTCTCTGTCTCTCTCTCTCTCTGTCTCTCTCTCTCTCTCTCCTCTCTCTCTGTCTCTCTGCCTACTCTGCATCTCTCTCTCTGTCTCTCTCTCTCTCTCTTTCTATCTCTCCTTTTTCTTGCACTCTCTCTCTTTTTCTGTCTCTGGCTCCTCCTATCCTTCTTCTGTCTCTCTCTGTCTCATTCTATCTCTCTTATTCTCTTTTCTTCTCTCTCTCTCTCTCTCTCTCTCCCTCTCTCTCTGTCCTCTTTATGTCTCTCTCTCTCTCTCTGTTGCTATCTCACTCTCTCTTCTTCTCTCTCTCTCTCTCTCTCTCTCTCTCTCTCTCTCTCTCTCTCTGTCCCTTTCTATATTATTGACTAAAAATAATTACTCACTCATGGACATTTTGAACAATGTGTTTTATTTTTATCTTCATTTTGACATTTTACTATTCGAGAAAGAGAAGAAATATCCTATTAGCACGTCTCTCTCTATCTGATGCTTTATAATCGGCCTGTGGAAATGAAACTCACAAAGACAGAGATGGATCGATGAATATAAATGAAAAATCTCTCTCACACACACACAATATTTCTCTTCTTTACTCCTTATGTCCCACATCACTCCATCATTTCAGTTTGTGCTAATACGTCCTGTGTGTTTAGTATTCAGGCGTGTCTTTTGTATTATGCTTGGTATTCTGTTGTCTAAATGCTTTATCCTTGTGTTTGGTGGTGATTTCTCTTTTGATCTTTTGTATTCCTCATCTTTTCAAAGGAACACTCCGATGTTTCTCAGCCTAATGTCTTCCTGCTCCATCACTTTCCTTGTAGAAAGAAAAGACAAAAAGTGGGCAGGCTCTGTGCTCGTGGTTTCACAGTATGCGGATCCTCTCCTGTTTTAAGATAAGGGGATCGGTTGAGGGCAGGTGTTGAATTTGTCGTCCGTGATAATCGACCGCGTCCCTCAGCGGATGGAGATCAGGCTGAAAAACTCAGGGGTTTTCCTTGAACACGTCTGGCAGAGGGACCGAGGGACTTCCCAGCTACAACACCACTCATGTCAGATCTTTAGAAACTCATTAATGTCAGATCTTTAGAAACTTATTAATTCATTGATTTCTGTCTCTTCTCTCCCACTGGGTTAGCGTGCGATCGCTAAACTGGACTGACCCAGTGCTGGGACATAAGTGTCCATAGTTCAGATCTACAAGTTCTTCTGGGACTGTCTGACATTTACTCTCTCTGAGCTGTAAAGGAGAATCATTCACTTCCCCTCAGACACATGGCAGCACCATCACTACAGCCATAATAAATATCAGATACACTTCACAGGTTATATATACAGTCTTGAGCCCTCAATTCTTCATATGTTGCTTCCAAAAAAGTCAGGTGTGTTGAGGGACAGTTCTCCAGATCTTCCTGAAGGACAGTGTTGTCTCTCATGTTCAGTCCAGTCTCTGTACCTGAGCAGTTTGATTTTTTGTTGGTTAATCCACACACAGTGATCTACGTCTGAACCTTCAAGCAGAACAAAATGTCTAACTTAAGCAGTGAAGAAACAGGTGCAGATGATTCCAGATGATCAGATGATTCGTTTACTGCTGATGCTGGCAGGCTGGCAGGTGGGTGGAACTCCTTTATCCTAGAACCTTGTATCTTTAAACGCACTTTAGCCTGGGAGCACTAAAACATCCCATTTCTTTCAATTAATCCTCCAATCTGGCCAGTCAGTTGGACAGGAATAACACTTTTTGCTCAAACAAGATGAATCGCTACAAAATATAAAGAAATGAGGGGATCAAGACATTTGCACAGTCCTGTAAATTATAGTATCTACTTCCAAATGTGTTATTGTAAATGATTTAATAATTAAACATTTTTCAGAATGATGCATTGAATTTTTAACGAAACAAATTATTCAGTATCTTCTGTAAATTAATTACTATATTCTAAATGATTCTGTAACTATTATAAATGATTCCCTAATTATTCAAATGATTCAGTGATTCAATGATTTAAATGATTCAAAGGATTCAGTTGCAGGGCAGCGGTGTCCTAGTGGTTAGGGAGTTGCCCCGCATCGGAAGATTGTGGGTTCGATTCCCTCACCAGTAGGTTTGCCTGAGGTACCCTTGAGCAAGGTACCGTCCCCGTCACTGCTCACCGGGCGCTTTCAATAGCTGCCCACTGCTGCATAGTGTTTGAGTGCATGGGTTAAATGCAGAGGTCCAATTTCGTTGTGGTTCACTGTCTGCTGTGCTGTGACCTCGCAATGACGAGGGTTGTCACTTTCACTTTCACTTTCAGTAACTATTCTAAATGATTCAGTAACTATTCAAATGATTCAGGAACTATTCAAATGATTCAGTAACTATTCTAAATGATTCAGTAACTATTCTTAATGATTCAGTAACTATTCAAATAGTTCCAGTAATATTCTAAATGATTCGTAACTATTCAAAGTTCAGTAACTTTATTCACAAATGATTCAGTAACTGCTTCAAATGATTCAGGAACTATTCAAATGATTCAGTAACTACTCTAAATGATTCAGTAACTACTATAAATAATTCAGTAACTATTCAAGGATTCAGTAACTATTCTAAATGATTCAGTAACTCTTCAAATGATTCAGGAACTATTCAAATGATTCAGTAACTATTCTAAATTATTCAGTAACTCTTCTAAATGATTCAGTAACAATTCAAATGATTCGTTAACTATTCTAAATGATTCAGTAACTATTATAAATGATTCAGTAACTATTATAAATGATCCTGTGTGTGCCATAAATGACTGGGCCGTCAGATGCCCAGCAGGTGCTTTGCCTCACTTTTAATGGACTGCTCCATTCAGAGCTGTAAATTTGAGACTTCCACCTATTGGGTGTCTTCTGAGACACACATAAAAAGGAGAATCTTCAAGGACCGTAAAGACAAACACCACAATTCAGGAACGACCCAGAAGGGCTTTAACTCAGAGACCCTTTTCCTGGTACTAGATACCCTTTCTTTGATTCAGAATGAAAGCACAGAGACAGCAGACAGAAACAGCTGCTAAAATGTCCTGCAAGGAGTCTGAGAGCAGCTGCCTCCCACAAGAGGGCACCTCTTGTCCCACACGAGCGAATAAAACCCCAAACGAAACCCTCGATTAAATGAAACCCACTCACAACCATGATGTTCTTCACTGTCTGTTCTTCAGACGGTCCAATAACCGTCCAACCAGAAACACTAAAAAGAGGAAACGAGTGAGCTGCTGATTAAGACGCTGAAGGAGTGCGTTACTTCACCTGCATCTGCATGAGCTGCAAACCAAGATGAAGAAAAGCTCCACTGACTCAAACAGAGCATCTATTAACCCTTTATTAAACTCCTAAATACCCACTGCAATGGACCTCTAAATCAGTCAGCTCTGAAATCTATTCACTTATTAAAAGCACTTCCTTTTCTTTCTTGATTATCTGACCAGAGGAGGACAGGTTCCCCTCATGAGCCACGGTTCCTCCCAAGGTTTCTCCTTCCAGTTTTAGGGAGTTTTGCCTCTGTCAGCTTCGGCTTGCTCACTAGGGGCTCGAACCTGGATTCTGCTTTGTGTTGTAAAAAGAGCTACAGAAGTAAAACTGACTTGATTTGATTAACTTGATCTCTGAAGGTCGTGGATTCGGATTCGAATCGTACCCTGAGGTACCCTTGAGCCAGGTACCGTCCCCTTCACTGCTCCCTGGGTACTGGATATGGCTGCCCCCTGCTGCACGTCGTGTGCGTTAAATTAAGAGGATTTGTTTTGCTCCCAGTGTTTCACGGTGACTAATAGTCACTTTCACTTCACTTGATTTAAGCACTCAGGATCTCCAGCATCGGACCAGCGATCCCAGTCCTAACGAACAAGAATTCTTTCGTTATGAAAGCAAACAAACCTCCTGGATTACATCCGCCGACGGCCCGCTATTCAGAGCCCATCACAAGCCCGCCGCGCGTTTCTGTGGGCGGGCTGTCTTGTGTATTTTCGGATTTTACGTCATGCTTCACTTTCTGCGGCCTCCGAATCCTGCAGGAGCTGAGCAGGTGTGTGGGACGCAGGGAGGGATTTATTATCCCCCAAATATCCGGGAAAGCAGATGCTCTCAAATGATTTTTTTTCCCTTTCTTTTTTTTTTTAACTCTCATTTGACCTGCTCCGCTGACCTTTTGACCTATAAGAGGTCAAGTGGGTCTGGAGCATTTCCATGCAGAATGCATTTTCTTAATGCGAGCCCCCCCCCAAATTCCATCAAGGACAGCTGCAGATTTGATGGGACGTTTTAAAGAGGCACCTTTCAACCCCAGTCAATTTTCTGTCCTTAAAACTGTCCTAATTCATTTCCACGTGATCATTTTTCAACCTCACTTTATCGCTTACAATTTAAACAGGCAGTTTTTTTACCGCCACCTCCAGAGGTCCATCTGTGTAGTCCAGACACCAAAAACGCAGAAATATCTTTCATTAATATTATTTTTGTGCAAAGCGAACTTAAGCTTAAGTCATATTAACAGAATTAAGACTATTAAAGCCTCAAGCGTAAAAGTAAAAACAGCTAAATCTTTCATTCTGAAAGCACTAATATGCTAATGAGCTATTTTCTGATTGGTTGACCTGCGTTTCTCCTCATCCAAGACTTTTTCCAAGCTGAAATACCCGTTAAATGAACTGCGGGTGTAACTGAGGACCTGGAAGGTGTGATTGGGTTTACCTGGTTTATTTGAACCCCCCTGCACCAGAGAGAAATGCTGTGCTAATCACAGACTGAACATAGTAAGAATAATTATTAATTTTAGGGAGTTGGTCGCAGGATCAGAAGGTCATGGGTTCGAATCCCAGACCAGTAGGCTGCCCTGAGGTACCCTGGAGCGAGGTACCATCCCCATCACTGCTCCCCAGGCACTTTCAATAGCTGCCCCCTGCTGCATGTGTGGGTGAAATGCAGAAGTTGAATCTGGTTGTGTCTCACTGTGTGCTGTGCTGTGTTTCACAATGGCAAGTATAGTCATTTTCACTTTCACTTTATGTGATGATGGGCAAAACACACCCTGGTTTTGGTGCTGGCCGTGTTGGTGTGCTGTTTTCTGGCAAAACATTTTCTGAAATGAAGTGTTGGTCCATGGTGAGAAAGTGCCCATGGAGAAAGTGAAGTGACTATTAGTCATCGTTAAAACAGTGAACCACAACCAAACACATCCTCTGTATTTAACACACACACACACACACACACCGGCCAGCACCCAGGGAGCAGTGATGGGGACGGTGCCTTGACCAAGGGAACCTCAGGGTAGCCTACTGGTCTGAGATTCGACCCACAATCTTCCAGTCCTAAAACGCTAGAACACTGCTGCCCCACACAGGTGGAGAGAAAATTCAATTCTGGTTCCATTCACCAACCCTGTAAAGAAAAATACATTTAGAGTTGATACATTCTTCTGTTTCCTTTTGGGCACAAACTGCTCAAAATAACAATGTGTTTTTTTCTGAATAGAAACAGTAGAGTGGACGACTTTTTGGCCTATTTTGCTAAGTTCTTCTTCTTTCGGCTCCTCCCGTTGAGGAGTCTCCACAGAGGATCATTCTACTCCATTTGTGTCATGGCAGGGCCATCGGTCCACTCCACGAAATTTGACAACTGGCGTGTCCCAAGGATCTGTCCTCGGTCCCCTTCTATTTTCTCTATATACTGGCTCTCTGGGGAAGGTCATACTCTCTCATGGCTTCTATCATTCTTATGCAGACGACAATTTATCCTCTCTTTTCCCTCCTACGATCAGCAGGTCTCTACCCGAATCTCTAACTGCCTGGCTGACATCTCTGCATGGGTGACAGCTCACCACCTCAAGCTCAACCCTAACAAGACTGAGCTTCTCTACCTGGAAGGCCATCAAACACCACGACAGGACCTTCACTTCTCCTTTGGCAGTTCACGTCTCGTCCCATCTAGAACTGCTAGGAATCTCGGTGTCACTTTCGACAATGAGCTCTCCTTCTCCTCCCATGTTCTTAATCTTTCTAGATCCTGCCGACACCTTCTTTTCAACATTTGAAGAATCCGCCCTTTCCTCACCACCCAGGCAACCCAGCTGCTGGTCCAGTCCCTGGTCATCTCGAAGCTGGACTACTGTAACTCTTCTGGCAGTTCTTAAACTGAAGGCAACGAGACCTCTACAACTGATTCACAACGCCGCTGCAAGACTCGTCTTCAACCATCCCAAGTTCTCTTCTTCCTCTCCTCTGCTGCGGGACCTACACTGGCTCCCAGTGGCTGCTCGTTTCAGGTTTAAAACTTTAACTCTTACAAGGCCACTACCAGCCTTGCACCATCTTACCTGTCTGCTCTAATCAAACACCGAGTCTCTTCTCGTCCCCTCAGACCATCAAGCACTGCTCGTCTTGAACCCCCACCATTGAAGAAAAGAGGAAGACCTGCATCCAGACTCTTCTCAGTTCTGGCCCCTCAGTGGTGGAACGAACTCCCCCTGATGGTCAGAACATCTGAGTCCCTTGCTGTCTTCAAACGTCGATTAAAGACCCACCTGTTCATGGAGTTTCTGAGGGACTAACCCTCCCAAACCATCTACTCTCTTACCCCTGCTCCTTCTTTCCTTAAACCTCTGCTCTCTCTTTCCTGTCAAAAAATAAAAAATAAAAAAGTGTGTAGTGTATATACTTGTCACAAGGGCTCTTAATTTGTTACTTAGGTGGTAACAGCTAATCAGCAGTTACTGATCTGAGCTGTCCCTGCGATGGGCTGGCGACCTGTCCAGGGTGCGTCCCCCGTCCTCGCCCTGTGTGCGCTGGGTTGGACACCAGCACTCCCCCGCGACCCCGTTTGGGACAAGCGGCAGATAATGGATGGACGGATGATCTGAGCTGGTTACCAAGACGATGATGATCTAATGTGGAAATAAAGCACTGCTGTAAGTCGCTCTGGATAAGAGCGTCTGCTAAATGCCGTAAATGTAAATGTAAATGTAAATTTCTTCCTGTCCTCTGCATCTTCCTCTTTCACCCCGTCCGCCTGCATGTCCTCTCTCACCACGTCCATAAACATCCTCTTTGTCCTTCCTCTTCTCCTCTTTCCTGGCAGCTCCATCCTCAACATCCTCCTCCTGATATGCTCCTCCTCTCTCATCTGGACATGTCCAAACAAACACAGTCTCACTTCTCTAACTTTGTCTCCATTTTTCTTCTTCCCCTTTTCCCAGACAGTTACTGCAGACTTAAAATTGTTTAAAAGTCTGCAGTGTGAATGATTCTTAGTAGAATCATTCTAGGCTCTGTGGGAAGAGCAGCTTGAGTAGTTGGAAAGTTGGAGATGTGCTGTCTGGTTCCATTCACCACCACTGTACAATGAACCATTTCACTCCAAACCCAATAGTGAACCTACGCACGGGGCAGCAGTGGCCTAGCATTTAGGGACGAGGCCCAGGAACGGAAAGTCATTGGTTTGACCGGTAAGTTGCTCTGAGGGTCCCTTGATCAAGGTACCATCCCCATCACCGCTCCCTGGGTGTTGGATATGTCTGCCCCCTGCTGGACGGAGTGTGTGTGTGTGTCTTAAATACAGAGGATGTGTTTGGTTGTGGTTACCTGTGTGTTCACAATGACTAATAGTCACTTTCACTTTTCTTTTCAGCCCACGTGGCTCAGAATAGTAAGACTACTGAATTTTATTGAAGTTTAATTGTTTGTTTCAATGGAAATTTCTCCCCATTTTCCTGGCTCACTGTGCAACTCAAAGGCCTCAATTAAAAAGATGATCAGGCTCACTGCTGGGCTCGGTCGCCTGGTTCCAATCAGCAGCGCTGAACCATTGAACCGTCTGAACCATCTGAACCATTTCCACCTTCGCCGACTTCTGTCCAGAACACAGAATTATTAGAAATGTGAAAAAATGGTTCCCTTTAAACCATCCAGTGTCGTGTTCTTAGGAGAAATGTATCTCTGGAAACTGTAGCGTTTGGAAATAAAACAACGACAAAGGATAAAACAGCGACACAATGCGATTTTAGAACAAACGCCGGCGCACGAGGAGACGCGGATTAAGGAAGTTTCCCTTTGAGAAATGAAACAGTTGCGCCAAGCGGAGATAAAAAGGCAGAGACAACCTAACAAGGCCTTGTTTGCCTATTCAGAGGGTTTAGTCATGTATTAAAAATCATAGCTGTGAGCTGCCTGACAGATGCTAATGAAGCGATGTTTACATTTTTGATTCGCGGCCTAAACAAAGATAAGACGAGCAGCCTGTAACAAAAAGAAGGAAATAAATAAATAAACGGGCGGCGAGCCGCAATCCAAACACATCCATTCAGGCTGTCACCCAAAGACATGACAGCTTCCTCCCGCCCCAACAGCAAGAGCAGCCATTTGCATATTAATGAGTGTGTGGAGGTGGAGGGGTGAGGGTGGAGTCAGGGGGGCGCTCGCTGCTGGTTGTTTTGGCACCTTCTGACAGAAGCCTACAAATGGGCTCTTAATGACCTAAAGCAAGACATGATGGAGACAGTCGGGCCTTCAAGAGCGATGATATCAGATCAGTGTGTGTGTGTGTGTGTGTGTGTGTGTGTAACAAAGTATCATTCTTCCCCTATATGTCACCGATCCCCTGGTAATTTGCGTCCTATAAACATCCCCCCCTTTGCCCCTCTCTCTCTCTCTTTCTCTCTCTCTCTCTCTCTCTCTCTCTCTCTAGCAGGATGGATAGCGTAGGCATCCCTGAGGAGTCAGGCATCAGCACACCCAAAGGGTAAATACACAATTAGCAGCTACAGTGTGCGCTGGACCCGGCTAATCAGAGGGGACAGTTAACATCTGTTAAAAAACCAGAGCGCTTCCAGTGCCAGGAACCTCCATTGTCTTACAAGCTAAAGGTTCATCCTCGTTATCATAACCTGCCAGTCAGGAAGCCGCAGGGTTCGGAACCTGCCGTGAGCTCCAGGTGTAGAACTGTAAACTCTACACGAAGAGAATCTGTAGTGATGGGGTGATTTATAAGTGATTGTTATTGTGAAAGCAACAGTGAACCATAATGGATCATCTGTTTTTAACCTATAAACCATATGTGCAGCAGGGGGCATCCAGGGAGCAACGATGGGGACGCAACCTTGCTCAGGGGTACCTCAGGATAACCTGCCCGTTCAAACCCATGACCGTCTGATTACAGGACCTAGTCCCTATAAGCTAAGCCACTCCTGCCGTTTGCGCAACAAGAGCAAGAAAAAGGGAATCCAGAAGTGATTCCACTATTTTATGAAGAGAACATTTACATCCTGCTCTACATTCTCCACCAAACACATCATTTTCTACTGCAGTCCAGACCAAAGACCAAAATTCTCCACCAAACACTAAACATCTCAACTACATTCTCCACCAAATGCCATCATTCTCCACCACATTCGACAAGAAACAAGATAATTCTTCACCACATTCTCCACCAAACGCCGAATACTGAAATTCTCCATGTTTTCCACCAAACAACAACATTCCCCTTCTAATCCTCCCCCAAACACCAAGATCCACTATCATTCTCCAATAACCAAGATTCAGCACATTTTCCACATTCTCCACCAAACACTAACATTCTCCACCAAACACTAACATTCTCCACCAAACACCAACATTGACCACATTCAGCCCCAAACACCAACATTCACCACCAAACACCAACATTCACCACATTCACCACCAAACACCAACATTCACCACCAAACACCAACATTCACCACCAAACACCAACATTCACCACATTCAGCCCCAAACACCAACATTCACCACCAAACACCAACATTCACCACTTTCACCACTAAACTCCAAGATTCACCAGCAAACACCAACATTCGCCATCAAACACCAACATTCTTCACCAAACACCAAGATTCTCCACCAAACACCAACATTCACCAACAAACACCAACATTCTCCACCAAACAACAAGATTCACTAAATTCTCCACCAAACACCAACATTCTCCACCAAACACCAACATTCTCCACCAAACACCATGATTCTCCACCAGACACCAACATTCTCTAACAGATCCTTCTGTTCTCCACCAAGCACATTATGTTTCACCAGACATCAGCAGGTTTCATGGTTCTCCAACAAAAATCATGATAGATAATGGAGATCTCTACCAAAAGGCCATCTTTCACCACCAACATCAAAATCCTTCACCACGCAACAATGTTCTCCATCGATCACTGACATTTTTCACAAAACACCAAGACTCTTTATATAATGAATGCATGAGTGTAGCTATAGATATTCTTCTTCTTCTTCTTTCAGAGTATACATCTCCATTTCTCCCTCTCTGCATCTTCCTCTTTCACACTTTTTTTCCTCTTTCACACAAACTCTTTTTGTCTCCTAACTGTCCAACCTGAGCTGTCCCTCTAATATACTTGCTTCTAATCCTGTCCTTCTTCGTCCCTCCTGACACAAATCTCAGCATCATTAACTCCTTTAGCTCCACCGCCTGTCTTTTCATCACCGTCTCCAACCAATATAACATAGCTGGTCTCACTACCTTCCTGCCAACCTTCCCCTCCACTCTTGCTGGTCCCCATCTGTCACAGATCACTCCTGTCACTCTTCTCCACCCATTCCAACCTGCCTGCTCTCTCTTCTCTTCTCTTCCACACTTGCCGTTGCTCTGAACTGTCCACCCTGAGTATTTAAACTCTTCCCCCTTCACCTCCTCCACTCCCTCCATCCTCTTCATTATTATTAATAGATTTAAAAGAGAGTTATTAGAGTTTTACCAAAGTTTAAACAAACTTTCTGTAGAAGATCCAGAGGGATCACTAAAAAATAGGAGGACCTAATATTGACTGGGAATCAGGATCTGATTAAATCCAACCCTCAACTCTGATCATTAAAATGCAGCTGCTATTCTGTTCACTTTACATCATTTTATTCATGAAATACAACAACAAGTCAGGAAAGTCACCCCTTCCCTCAGATCTTTGCCACAACCTTCAAGGAAAAGGGGGGAAACCCTGTGGAGCATTTTTTTTTCATCCACTTGACTGAGAGAATCATCTTCCAGACATAATCTTCCAGGCTGCCGTGCATGTCATTAGTCTCCCAAATTACAAACATCATTAGCAGAATTGATTCGAGTCGGCCTCCTGGGGGCCCAGCGCCTGTGCGGAGGACTCGGGGGAGTTCGGCTCCAAGCGCGTCCGTCCCCTTCCACAAGTTCAAGAACGCTCGGCAGGGAACTCACTTAAATCCTCCAGCCTTAGCACCACCTCCAGAACACCCCCAATAATCATAAAAACTTTAACATTATCACTTAAAGGCCTTTTCAGAACGTCTTTAAATCTTTTAAAGAAGCACAATTCTGTTGTATTTTTGCAGACATGTAAAAAGGCCATTTTTGACTTTTTTAAAAGGTTAAAAACCTTCACATGATGTAATGCTTTATTACTTCACCTTGCAATTATCCCCTCGGTCAAATGCTTACATAACGTAAAGGGTGGCTGATATTTTGATCAATACAGTAGTGTGCAAAAGTTTGAAGCAGGTGTGAAAAAATGCTGTTAACAGAACGCTTTCAGAAATGGAAGTGTTGATCATTTTTTTTCATCAATCAACAAAATGCAGTGAATGAACAAAAGAGAATCTAAATCAGATCAATATTTGGTGTGACCACCCTTTGCCTTCAAAACAGCATCAGTTCTTCTAGGTACACTCGCACACGGTTTCTGAAGGAACTCGGCCGGTAGGTCGTTCCAAACATCTTGGAGAACTGAGCACAGATCTTCTGTGGATGTAGCTCCTCACATCCTTCTGTCTCTTCATGTGATCCAGACACACTGGATGATGTGGAGATCAGGGCTCTGTGGGGCCAGAAGAACTGATGCTGCTCTGAAGGTAAAAGGTAGAAACACCAGATATTGATCTGATTTAGATTTTTCTTTTGTTCGCTCACTTTGCATTTTATAAATTGATCAAAATAAACAATCATTATTGATATTTCTGAAAGCGTTCTTCGTTTACAACATTTTTCACACCTTCCTAGAACTTTTGAGCAGTACTGTATATATAATAGTTTTATAAAATAATAATCTAAAAAGCCAAAAAGACATTTTTTAGACTCTTATTTTCTGATCATGGTTTCTGGACTTGTCAATCAAATGTGTTCCAACAGCAGTGAATAGCCCTGAACAGCCTCAGTGCTCTGGGGTTTGCTGATGGACAGTGGACATGTTTTTTATGAGAGCAGAGATTTATACCAGACACCTTCATCGCTATTCTGTGAGATAAAAGCCCCTTCTCCCTCTCCTACCCTGTGTCCTAGGGGGAATGAGTGTCTTCCGCCAACCATTCAGAGACTGAAAGATGTCGCTCTCGAGGGATCCCACAATGTAGACGCTGGCCGGGGTCCTTGGAGGTGTGTTGAAGTCGGCCCGTGAATCTGAGAGTATGGAGATGGAGGTCAAAGGTCGCGCTCAAAAGGGAGCTCTGAGACGGCCGAGCTGAGACCGGCCCTGACCTTATTTGTGGTATAATGAATTCCACAGACTAGATCTCATCCGAGCATTGTGAAACACCCCTGTGGGGTCAGTGTGTTAGTGTGTGTGTAGTGAGGAGAGGGAGTGAGGACGGATGGATCTGATCACCACACTACTGCATGCTGAGGGGCAGCGGTGGCCTATTGGTTTGGGAGTTGATTTCCTCACCAGTAGGTTGCCTTGAGGTACCCTTGAGCAAGGTACCATCCCCGTCACTGCCCCCCAAGCGCTCTGAATAGCTGGCCCCTGCTGCATGTGTGTGTGGGTGAAACACCGAGGTTGAATTTCATTGTGCTGCGTGGTGCTGCGTTTTCACAATGACAAGGGTAGTCACTTTCACTTTTTCACTGAGGGCTTTGGTGTAGGGAACAGTGATTAGGGGACTGTTTCCATTCCCTATAGTAGTGTTCTAGTGTTCCAATTTAGGGAACAGTGCTTAGGGGCTCTTTCTTTTCCTTACAGTAGTGTGCTAGTGTTCAAATGTAGAAAATATTGATAAAGGGACTCTTTTTGTCCCCTGTGGTAGTGTTCTAGTGTTCAGCTGTAGGGAACAGTGATTAGGGGATTGCTATTGTCCTCTATGGTCATGTTCTAGAATCCAGATGTAGACAACAGTAATTACCTTTGTCACCTCTACTCCCTGCATCCTAACCACTCCAGTTTCTTCCCTTTTGTTCACACTGATGTATTCTGTCTTTGTCCTACTCACTTTCATTCCTCTCCTCATTCATATCTCCATCTCTCCAGGTTCTCCTCAAGCTGCTCCCTACTCTATAGATCACAATATCACCAGCAAACACCATCGTCCATGGGGACTCCGGTCTAACCCTGTCCATCAACCTGTCCAATACCAGGACAAACATGAACAGGTTCAGCATTGAAAAATGCAGCACTTTAAATGCATCCATCACTCCTACTGCAGGCCTCACCGCTGTCACACTGCCCTCATACATATCCTGAACTACTCTCACATACTTCTCTGTAAAACCTGACTTCCTCATACAAAACCACAATTCCTCTCTAGGCACCCTGTCATCTGCTTTCTCCAAATCCACAAAGGCACAATGTAACTCCTTCTGACTTTCTCTGTACTTCTCCATCAACACTCTCAGAGCAAACATTGCATCTGTAGCGCTCTTTCTAAACCATACTGCTGGTCATCAGCTCTTTTCTTAACCTGCTTCCACGACTCTTTCCTTTGTTTCCCTTTCACTTCTTGCTGTGGCTTTATCCGTCTATAGTTACTACAGATCTGTTCATCACCCTTATTCTTGAAAATATATTCCCTAATATGTGACACTAGAACACTAATGTAGGGAACAGAAATGGTCCGTAAATCACTGTTCACTATATTAGAGGCCAATATAGGGCACTTTTATAAGGAACAGGATTGGCCCTTAATCACTGTTCACTACATTGGAGCCCTATATAGGGGACTATAGAGAAAAGAAAGAGTCCCTGTTCTGTTCACTCTCAAAAATCACTCTCAAATCACTGTTCCCTACAGTGGAGGCCTATATCTGGCACTATAATAGGGAATGAAAATGGTCCCCTATTCACTGTTCCCTACAATGGAGCAATGGAAAGCTACTCTAGGGAACAAAAACAGTCCCTAATCAATGTTCCCTGCGTTGGAGCCCTATATAGGGCACTATTATAGGGAACAGACATGGCCCCTATTTACTGTTCACTACATTGTAGCACTAGGAGACTAACATAGAGAGAGTGAAGCACTCAACAGGAACGAGTGGGAGAAAGAGCTGCTATATGACTCGATAGATTCCTGTGGGTGACCTTAGATAACCCGTCTAAGTGTTTCAGACATTTCTGCTTTTATTCATCCGCTCAGTCCTTACACGCAATAATCTCCAAACGTCCTTGAAGATCACACCCACCCGCTTGCACAGATGCACAAACCTCTTCCCCGCACGATCCAGTAATAAACACAGCCATTACTAAAGACGTGGCACACATTTAGTCCACTTTCTGCCTCTATCGTCGACCACAAAAGTGGCGAGGGGCGAGCGGTGGTCAGTGTGATCAATAACAGAACACTGGGCCTTGGATGGAGCCACTGAAAAGGAAAAAGAGCGAATTTGTCAACAGAGAAGTCGGTTCTTTTGCCCAGAATATTTGAAAACATTTAGATTTTATACATATTTAAAGAGTCCAGCAGGCATGCCTTAAACCAGCTAAGAGTAAAATTCACTGAGATTAAAGTGGATTTTTCAAATATTTTACCATCACCATCATA
>CM029378.1:1561218-1601218 GCA_017165825.1 Hepsetus odoe
CTACGTTTTAGTGAAGCTTCACGCATCTCTGGGTGTTTATACGTGAAGGTAAAGATTATCAACAGTGAATCGGAACTAGATCAGCACTATCTGGATGCAGCACACCCCTCCACCAAGAACGGTTCCGTTTAGGCCCCAAAATTCCTCCAAACTCGGTCAGACGTCTGGTTCCGTTGGACTACATTGTATATAATGCCAACTTTCAATGGCACCAAAACCAAAAGTTTCAAAGCCCTGAGTGTTCCTTGATGTCCCTTGATGTCCCTCTCTTTAATTTAAAGGGGAATTTAAGACAATAATGGGAACATTTTACATTTTAATGGTCACAAATGGCTCTTTCAGCTTCTTATGTATTTATTTTTCCTATGTCAATATTACTGAGACAAAAAAATCAATGTGACACCAATAGTGATGACCTGGTACAGACACTCTATAACCGCAAATACAACAAACTATTGTCCAAGAAGGAGGGACGGAGGGAGGGAGGGGGAGGAGGAGGAGGAGGAGTGTGTTGTAGAAAAGGCCCCGGGGGGATGGGTTTTAGGGTCCTGGCTGATGGTGAGCTGCTAGATGCTTCTCCGACATTCATACTTTCTTCTGCCATTGTCAAGGAAATGTTTAAGATGGTGGATGGCTCAGTGCAACAAAAGAGCCCTTGTTGGAGATGCCCATTAAGAACCTCTAGTCACAAGAGCAGAAGAAATGCATTCTCCCGGGACTGTGAGTGTGTGTGTGAGTGTGTGATAAGTAAGAATTGTTCCTCTCTCTCCGTGTCAGGTATATTCACAGTCATAAAACAAGGCCTGATTCATTTGGCAGATTCAAGTCAAAAAGCCATTCATGCTGCTGGATTCCAAAGAAAGAAAAGAATTTTCTTTTAAGAGAGCGCCCAGAAAATTCCAATTGACCTTTTTCCGTTCCCACATGTCTGGAGTCCAAGCACTCGCGTTCAGAACTGGAGCTACACTGGAAGACGATCAACACCAACAACCTCCTTCAGCTCTTCATGGAGGTGGAGCAGGTGTGGTTTAGGACACAGTAGGACTTACTGTCCAATACAAACGCAACTCAAACCCAGCAGATTGATCTGGGATCATTCCTCCGCGCTAGGGGACTGATTCCAGATCAGCCTGAAACCCACCCCAGACACAGAATGTTGTCCATGCTACGAAAACCAAACTTCAGTCTTTTGTTTGTTTTTTCATGGAGCTGATCTAGAATCAGTCCTAAATACGGAGGAATCTGATCCCAGATCAGTTTGAACAGCAGCCCTTGAGTTTAGTTGATGCTTGTATCTGACAGTGTCCTACTGTGTCCTAAACCACGCCCACGAGTCTTCACCTTAATGAAGATCTGGAGGAGGTCCGAGTGGAACGTGTTTACAGAAGAGATTTGGGTGAATTTTAAATTCTAGTGTTGGAGACGTTAATCTGGTTCTACACTAAAGAGGCTAAATTTGAAGTCGGCTGATCAACCAGGTCTGGGATCAGTGGAAGACATGACGCTTGTTTTTTTGGCAAAACTGATTGCCTTTAATTGCCTTATTTTAACGTCTTCTCAAACAAAGTAGCTAAAAATGACTGAAAAGGTTTGATGAAGCAGCTTTGCTTCGGGTGTATATCGTCCACGCTCTGCTTCATGTTCATCAGATTGTCCTCCTTGGTCCCAGTGGGACAGTTTTCTTTGGTTAAAAACTCATACTGGAGACTCTTTTGGCCCAGAGGTTGGAGTGAATGCTCTTTTACATGTGGAACCATGTTTTCCTGGCTGAGACGCTGCAGACTGGATTCAGAAGGCCTCGGAAAGATCGGAAGTATAAGAGAAGGAGAGGGAAAACCTGCGGATATTTTTGTCAAGTTGTGCTTGTTGGCCTGAGACAGTCGCTATTCTCTCTCCAGCTCCTTCTCTTCTGGTTCCTGGCACGCCGAGGACGTTGTTGCCCAAAGCAGTGTAGCGTGAAGATCATCTGAACGAATTAGCCAGACGATCCTCGGCCTGCCTTCTTTTTTTGTGCTGCTGTGATCCTGGGACACTGTAGTCCTCCGTGTTCCTGCTGGCTGTTTGCTCTTAGTTCTCACGCTGACCGCTCTTCTGCAGGACTTCCAGCGTCACATGGCAGGGTCCTCAAGTACAGTTTACCAGCCCTTCATCAGGACTGGGCTCTCCTGTGTCCCAGTAACCCACCTGCTGAATTTTAATGGGAGTCAACCAGAAACTGTGATCTTGGAGGGACAGAGCGGTTAATCAGAAACGATGGCAGACAGGAGGAATAACCGTGGGAACCAAAAAAATCTAAATATGACTCACGAAGTTATTCTGAAAGAATATAATGCAATTCAGGACGTCTGATACTAATACTTTTTTTTTTTTTAGCCAAGACAAGCCACTAAGGATAGGTTCTTATTTGAACGTCAGCCTGGCAAATATATGGACTTATAATAATAATAATTATTATTATGGGTTAGGGTTTAATAATTGTTACTAACTGGTAAGATATTTTATAATTTCTGCATAATTTTATTCATTTTATCCAACTTGTATTTTACCAGGAAAATCTTTTTTTTTTAAATCAGACAAATTATTGTTAATATTTCTTATTATTGTTGTATGTTATTTTATATGATTATTTAAATCATATTTGTATTATTTTTCTAGAGACTATGAACTAGGTTCTATTTAAATTTGAACGTATATATTCAAACATCAATATTCTTAAACTGGTGCTATTTTTATACTACTAATAATAATATTATATTTATTTTATTTCTTTAACTTTTATTTTACCAGGAAAAGCAAACATTTTTTTTACAGTATCAGCCTAGTTTTGATTATTATTTTTAAAATAATTATTTAAATTGTTGATTTATTATTATTATTATTTTTATTATTATTATTATTAGTAGTATTAGTATTATTACTATTATTATAATATCTTACCTGTAGCTGGGATCATATTTAGTTGTTTTTTTTAACCATCATTAACATTTCCACACTTCCCTGAAATAGAGGACTCTTATATCAGCACAGCTCTAAGCCACAGACTAATTAACTAATTCATTAATGAAGTAAACCGGCAGCCCTAACGCATGTCTGACTTTCAGGGTGCCCGTCCACTGGGCCTGTGGGACTCGCGTGTCCAGCAGGGCTAAACCTGTAGGAATGAGGAACGTAGGGGGTGAGCTGTCTGATTCAAGGGCGCCGCGTTGCCTTCATCACGTTTCGTTGCCTCAAGTGGGAACGAGGAGGGGCGCGAGGGGGGTCAGTCTGAATGTGCAGTTTTAATTGGTCTCTGTAGGCCCTCCTTACCTCCTCGCACTCCCTCCAAAACATGTGGAGCGCAGCCGTAGTCGTCTCCTCCACACAAGGGAAGCTCCACGCTCATTATCCGGCGGTTCAGGCGAGATTGATTGGATGGAGGCCGTGGCTAATCGCCACGCTTTCTGGCAACGGGGCGTGGGCACCAAACTGGGAAGGATGGCCGCGCTTCGTGTTGGCTTTCTGCAAAACATGAGTCGTGAAAAGGGGGGAGGGAGGGAGAGCGCTCCCTGTCATCTGTTTTGTCGTTCTTTTTCTCGCGGTCTCTTTCCTTCCTTCGCCCGCCCCTCTCTCAGCAGGTGCAGGAGTGCATCTCCAGCTCGGGCTTCACGAGAACAGCCTACAGATCATGTCTTTCTGTTCGCCGTTAGCGGTCGACTTTCTTTTTTCCAGAGAAGTGGGACGTTTTGCTGCAGGAACTGATCTGGTTCTCGGAAGTGAGGCCTCGCAGTGGCGGTGAGGTCAGGGGGAATTCTGGGTCAGGAGGTGCTTGATAGGTGGGGCACAAAGAGGATACTGCAGGCATTCATGACTTCACACCCTGAAGCCCACTCACCAGAAGGGCTAATAACTGTTCCG
Source organism: Hepsetus odoe (assembly GCA_017165825.1). Classification (NCBI taxonomy): domain Eukaryota; kingdom Metazoa; phylum Chordata; class Actinopteri; order Characiformes; family Hepsetidae; genus Hepsetus; species Hepsetus odoe. Next base: position 1,565,113 of record CM029378.1, read on the forward strand.
CCGTCCTCCGCCGACCTTTACCAGGGGTGTTTCTCCAAAAGCCTGGATAACACTTGTGTAACTGGACGCACTAACCGATGATGCTGAACTTCTACAGAATCCCAACCGAGAGACAAAGTCCAGAGGAGGAGACGGTGGACTTGTCTCGAATGAAAGAATGGACATAGTTAGTTAACAGTGATCTAAAAGTTCTCCAGTTAAAGCGAAGCTTCATTTTTAAACTTGACGTTGATTTTTGGAAAGAGGGACACTAGCTAACATGACTAACTATCACTCCCCTTTAACAGTGAAGACTCTCTCGGTCCCCGAGCGGCAGCGTTATTGACCGTCCACACTGAAGACACACACAGCTGCCTGTCCTTCTGTAAACGTTCATCCTGACGGCAGTGTAAGGGGAGGGATTCTCCACAAGGTGCATGCAGATGTTGCATGCATCAAACTGGAGCTCTGGCGGGGACGTCACTGTTTTCCGGGACCGAGACACTTTAGCAGGTGCTGGAGAGGGATCCCAAAAGTGGCTCCGATATATTTGTTTTTCTTCTGTTGATCCTTGATCTCGGATGTAAAATGTTATGCTGATAGTTTCTAGCGTTGGCACTTCTTTGCTTTTCAGGGCTGAAAGCTTTGAATGCAGTATTAGATGTTAAAGGAGGGATTAATAAGATGATAAGGGTATCCTGAACCCAGGCGTGGATTTAGATAATGGCACCGCTTGCCTGGCAATCTTGCTTTGCTCTTCAGCGGCGAAAGTAAAGGAGTGAACTTGAGACCAGACTCGCCTCCACTCGATGGAATACGGTTTTGGGATTAGAGGTAAACTACATCGATCAAGTCCTGTAATGAGAACCTGATCGGGTCAATGAAGACGGAACGTGTAGAAGAGGGCAAGCGGACGGGTGCGATCGAAAGTTAGCGCCCGCAGCTGCGCGTTGTCCCCGGTTGAGGCGTATTATAACCTGATCACGAACGAGAAGTGAGCGCCACGGGTCCACCACCCACTCTCGGTTCTTCGATCGTCTGATTTAATCTGCCGTTGTGATGGTTATCTGAGCCGCTGAGACGGAGAGGAGAGGACGTAGGAAGAAGAAGAGAAAGGGAAGAGGTGAGGAGGGATGAGGAAGGGAAGAAGGGAGAGAGTAATTGCGTGCACCTCCGGATGTCTCTTTCATGGAAGAGGCTGAGGGCTGTAATCACAAGAGAAAAGAGGGCCTTCAACTCAGAAGACACACACACACACCTCACACTCTCTTCTCACACACACACACACACACACACTGTAAAGAACAGCCCATGACTGATGCTCACATCCACCAGCAAAGCATGAAACGGAGGTGTGTAAAAGTATGTGTGTGCTTCCAGTAATGGTCTGCTGCTGACTGTCAAGGTGTGTGTGTGTGTGTGTGTGTGTGTGTGTGTGTGTGTGTGTGTGTCCTGCAATGGCCTGCCAACCAGTCCAGGGTGTTTTCTCCACCGTCCGCCCTATTAGCGCTGGGATCCAGCATGCTGGTTAGGGAAAGGCTCAGATGATGGAGGGATGATTTTTAATATCACTTTAATGACTAAATGCCTTTTATAATCGCGGTTCCCACGGTGCTCTGGAACACGTCCAGTCTGTTAGTGTTGCACTCTAAATATTATTTTCCCTTTAATGTTTACATCCATAAATGAACAGTCCGTTCCCATTTCAATAACGCGAGCCAAATAAAGAGGCGACGCGCGGTGACTCATGCGTAATTATTCGGCAGCGGTTTTGTGCAGGTGTAGCAGCAGCTCATTAAATTTACACACAGATCGACCGACAGCAGAATAACACGCCGGCCGTCGATGTATTTCTGAGCAAAAATCACCCCGCTTCCATATTCGCTCACAGCTCTGAGGGATCTGAAGGTCTGATTACAGATTTTTGGTTTCACCCAGTTTTTGTTCATCACAAAAGTCATTATTTTTCATCTTTGGGAGCTTGAACGGGATCATATACACTTCACATTTCAGCCTTGCACTCTCCTTGCTTTATCGATAGAAAAATTATAAACTGACAGCCGCCGATTGTCCAGCTGTTTTAAATCGGAGTTGTGATGAATGGCATTCTTTGTGAAAGTTTTTAGCGTGAAAGGACGCATTGTCATAAGGAACACATTAGACCAAATACATCCTCTGTATTTAACATGCACTCTGTCGGGGGGGAGCACACAAATCCAGCACCCGGGGAGAAGTGGTATAGCACTGTACCACAGGAACCTACCTGTCTGGATTCGAGCTCACACCTTGCAGAAATGTGCACAAATCTTAGTGACCAACTGAACCCATCAAAGCTCCGGTTGTCTCATGCTGTTGATTAGTGTTCCTCAGCACGACCAGATCAACCATGGAGGACCGAAGGCCACTTACCTAGAGCTGGATGCCAGTCCTGTCCCAAACGTCACTTCTGCACTTCTTTATCCCACTTCAGACCGGCAGCTTTCTCTGTATGGCAGCAGTGGGCTCAGGTTTAGCCTTAGACTGTAGAATGGCTGGCGGGCAATGAATTCTGGATTATTATAGTCACCAGGCTCGTGTTGGTTAACAGCAGTGATGTTTCCAGGCTCGCCCAAGCTGCGGACCACAACATATCATACAGTGGAGCGGCTCGTCCTGCTCAGTGGCATGAGAAGCAATTACTGTTCCTGTATAGCTAATACGCTCCGCTTTATTTTCTTACCATCATTAATTGATGCTCATGAAGGTACTTAATCCCACTTTGTGATTTCAAAAAGTATCGCTAATGGATCTTCCTGGGAGCTTTATTCTCTGTTGCATTTTGCATCAGATCTAGATAGCAATTGAGGTTGACCGAAGAAGATTCTAGGCCACCTATCGTTGGAAAGATCGGGCTGAGTCCCAGACCGCTAGGTTGCCCTGAGCGAGGTACAGTCCCCATCACTGCTCCCCGGATGCTGGATATGTCTGCCCCATTGCTGGACGGTGTGTGTGGGCTAAATATAGAGGCATTTTTCTTTACATTTCCCCGTAAATATTGGGATAGTACCGAATCCTGGACTGAGAGCATCGTTACACTCCTCCAGTATCAAAAGAGCTTTTCGTGTTTTATCATATATCGGTTCATGAAAGCCCCATCAAGTGAGGGGAGTAGTGTCCTGGGAATCATGAACTTACCTGTTATCTCCGTTAAGGTCTGAGGATAAGAACGCCTCACGCTGTGGTGGAGTTGAGTCTCCGGAGCCCCTGCCTCTGAGTGAAGAGGTGTTTAATGTACTTTTTGCTCCAACAAGCCTGTTATTGGTGCTTCACGTGAGCCGAGCCTGCTCAGTCTTTCATTTCAACGTTATACGAAGCAGCATGCCAAGCAGACGCCTCCTGATTACAGTGGACGGTCCCAGTTCAGCCCTTAAGGGTTTGCTCAGGAGGTGGAATTCGAACCCGTGACCTTTTGGTCCATAGGTGAGTATCCCACCACCAGACCTCCAGCACTGTGGGCTGTGATGAACCTGGTTCCGGTCCGTTTTCACACAAAAAGAATAGAAGCCGAATTCATCCCATTCCAGGGACGTGTAAGATTTAGTTCGAATTTAAGAATGAACTTTTAAGGTTTAGGTTTGTAGTTTGTGCTCGAAGGTTTGTGGCTTATGACTTGATATTTGTGGTTTTAGAAGATTTATGATGAATATTAAGACATGTGGTTTGTGATTCATGGTTTAGGATTTGGGGTTTGCAATTACTGATTTGTTGTTTTTCATCTTAAGATTTGTGAATTTGGGATTTCAGATTTGAAGGTTTTGAGTTTCTGATTGTGATTTAAGGTTTAAGATTTGAGTTTTATCATTTTGTGGAAGACTTTTCTGCAGGCTAGTGTTCATAATCTACCAGACGTGAGCCCTATGACGGCTGACTGGTGACTGTTATAGCGGTCAGATGTCGGCCGGCTCCTTCCCAGACGTTTCATCCCAGACGCTGTTCACACCACTAAAGAAGAAGTGTTAGAAGAAACCTGAATGAACATTTATTTTAATGTCATTTATCATAAAAGGCTCATGTGGATGTTCTCTCCTCTACAGGACGCATGCTCAATTATACAGGTCAGGAGTTTACGCTTCAGACCGCAGGCCTAATATGGCAGGATGATCTCCTATTGCGTTTATCAGAGGACGTGTTGAAGAAACACCAACACAGAGGCTTGATTGCAGCGGGTTTTGTGGGATGGAGCTGCAGCCTTAGACCATTAGTCTGGAGAATTAAATTCATTGTTCATTGGAGCTACTTCTCCTTTTGTGCACCCAGAATCTCTTCATTCCTCTCCGTTAATGTTCTTTACTCCAGGTCACGTTATGTGTTTGGTCACTGAAGGTCACCCAATTTATCATTCACATCATACATGAAACGATTCTAGTGAAGAAACACTGTTTTTAAAATTAGTGATACAAAAATGGCACGGTTTCATTTTGAGGAGCTTCAGTTGAGGTGGGATCCATCCTGAGTTGCTGGACGGTCCAAATGCTTTTGTGAGCGTCAGTGAACGGGAGGAAACCCACACCAGCAGGATCTCAAGAACATGGGCAGGTTTGGAAATGTATAATAAAGTGCTGAGGGACCCTGGAGCAGGATGTAAAAGTGACCTCCAGTTTCATGATTGATTTTTTATTTTTATTTTTTTAAATCAAGTCAGTTATAAGAAATGAATCCTGATCTTTGTATTTTATGGAGTATCATTAACACTTGTGTTTGATGATCATTGCTTTGAGCTTTACACACGTCCCCGGTCCCTCAGCTAGGAGTGAAAGGAGTGTGTGAGAGTGTGTGAGAGAGAGGCTGATTAACACACTGCTGGGTGTTTCAGAAGCATTAAATTCAGCACCTGTCAATGTGATGGACAGAATTTTCTTTCTCTCTCTCTCCCTCTGTGTGTGTGTGTGTGTGTGTGTGTGTGTGATTAGTGAACTGTTAAAAGTCCTTGAGTCACAATATTCCCATCACTGATTTTTTTCTTTTGTTCAGGACTTTGCGGCTCCTGCCTGTTAAAAAATCTTTCTAAAAATGAACTAACAGCTCCCATCGCTGTTCAAGGCGCTCCAGCTTTTTGATTCTGATCGGGGTTTTGGGACCTCCGAGCTTCACACCTCCAGGAACCTCAATGCGTTTTTTTAGCCGTTCAAGCAGAGGAGCGTTTGTGAGGTGTGGGAAACATCTGAAAGGGCAAAAAGTGTGGAAACTGTTACGTGCAGTGTCTCCCTTTTCTGCTACTCAACCACTGTCGAGCAGGGTTGCCAGATTGGACCATTTTGAGTCACAACTAAAATGTTGTGGTCTGGATGGGTTTTTGTTCATTGCTTCGGAAACTCTTCATGGTATCTGGCAGTCTGTTGCAGGGAGCGATGTACAGCAAGAAGAATGAAATGGGATACGTGAACTATATGATGATGTTTCTTACATTTTTGCGTTTACTTTAGTGGTAGCTTATGTCGCCACAGCGAAGGTTCCGAGTTCATTCAGGGACACCTGAGGCTGTGTGGAGCGGACGTGGTCCTCCTATACTGTGCGTTTCCTCCGGGAGCGTCGGTGTCCTCCCACCGTCCAAAGACCTACACGTCAGTGGAGATGCTGAACTGTTCTGTGTGTTTGTCTGCATGTCTGGCGACCGGTCCGCTGCGAGAGCTGGATAGACTCCAGCACCCCCTGAGAACCTAATCACGGCAAGCGGCTCGGAGAGTGAACGAATAGCTTCATTTGAACTCTCATTGTAGACTTTTTATCAAGATTTGCAGCCATCTTAACTTCTGCCTCGACTCCGTCACTGGGTCGTCCGAGGTGCGGTCATCCCCACCAGAAGATGATAAACAGCTTGACTGTTCTTGTGTGGAGGATGTAGAAGTGACTCCAGCGCTGAGACCTATTCTAAAAGAATTTGGCCTAATTGTGTTTACTTTCTGGAGCCCTGCTCTGGTTGTCAGGCCCTTCACTTCCACACTTGAACCCCGGTCTGAGTTGGCCCCTCTTTTCGCTGATCTGGATACAGCGTCTGTCCTGCGTCTGGATTGGAGATTCCTGTTGTCGTGGAGCCGGCGCAGAGGCGACGACCATTTTCTCCTTCCAGTCCAGCGCCGCTCCGCACCTTACATAACGCCTCTGAAACATCCAAAAGGACTGTGTCATGGTGCCAAGCTGTAGATCTCCTAGACACACAATACCGCTTTGACCCGCCACAAGCTCGTGTTCCCTCACGCCCTGTTGAGGCTGGACAGATGGTGCCCCATGTTCCCAGCGCTGTCACTATGCCCCTCGCTGAAGAAACAAGTTAGTGTGAGTGTGTGTGTGTGCTGGAGTGTTACACCTTCATTATCTGCTCCTGCTCCAGCAGGTGAAGGGGTGTCAGATGATCTCTGGACCATCCGCGTGGGTCACTGACTGTAGATCAGCCCGCCCTGTTCATTGGCCTTCTATTTAAGACCGCATATTTTTTGTGAAATCTGAACCATCCGTAAAGCGGGAAGCTGTCTGACTCTCTTTCTGTCTGCCTTTAACTGTCCATCCATTCATGGGTCTGTCAATCTCTCTACATACCTGTCTGTCTGTTTTTCTCTCTGAATGTCTCTGTCTTCACTGGTTACACCTGTCGGGCCTGCTCGTTCAGTTTTCTTTGCTGTTCATGTATATACCTGTCTGTCCTCTTCTGCAGTCTGCCGGTCTGTCTGTTGGTTGGGGAATCAGAAGTGGACTTCAGTGGAGTGAGGTTCTTTCTGAAAGATCTTGAGAGTGAACTGATAGATTTGTTTGCTGGAATAATAATCACTGCTTGGTTGGAAAGTTTGTTTCCTGAAGGCCGGATGCTGTCGGGTTTTGTGTGGAGTTGAAAATGGAAGGAGGGAAAGTAGATACAGGAAAAAATACTTCAAGTACTGGTATCTGAAAAACCTACCATGACAGTGAAGGACCGGCACTGCTGCGTATCAGTGGTGTTGAACGTGAGCTCTGCAGGAGCAGCTTTCATCAAGTTGAAGAAAAAGAAATGACCAATCCATGAGTGTGAACGAAAGTGAGGACAGCGGAGTGGTGAGGATGGAGAGAGAAGAGAAGGTGAAGGGGAAGAGTTTAAATTCTCTTGGTGGACAGTTCAGAGAACGGCAGTGTGGGGGAAGAGGGAGTGGAAGTGGTTGGGAAATGGTGAGAAGGATCAGAACGGAGGAAGGAGACCAGCTATGTTATAATGTGGCTGAGACGGTGGTTTAGAGGTCAGAGCCTGGCTTGGGAGGACAAGGATGGACAGGGACAGATCAGGGTCAGATGATTTAGTGGACAGTACAGAAGCAAGATTACGTTGGTTTGGACGTGTCCAGAGGACAGGCGAGGCGAATATCAGGAGAAGGATGTGGAAGATGGAGCTGCTAGTGAGAGGAGGAGATTTATGGATGTGGTGAGAGAGGACATGGAGGCGGTCAGAGTGTAAGAGTGAGCTGCAGAAGACAGGAAGAAATGGAGACGAATGATCTGCTCTGGTGACTCCTAACAGCTGAAAGAACTTGTTCCTAAAGTTGGTCTTTATTTTCTTTAAGCTTCCTGTGGCTGAATTGGAGTAGATTGGGATCAGAGCTGGGCAATATAGCGAAGATCATGGTCACTATTATACTTCACTGGCAACATTTTATAGTAAAGATCACTGTAATCGCGGCACGGCAGGTAGACCTGTGCAGTAAGTCCGGCAGCGGATCCATTAAACCGGTCCTCCGCTAAATTACGGGTCATTTTCATCCAAACGGTTTACTGGGATGTTTCATTACGCCGTAATCGCCAGCAGGGTTTTGGGAGGGGAGTGTTTGCTGTAACTTGGCAAGGTGACTGCGGCCGGCTGGAATCATCATCATCTGTTAGTAAATGGACGGGGCCTGGTGTGGAGACACTTTGTAGAATAAATGAAGTGTTTTTTGCCCCCCCCTTATTTCTCTCCGGCATAAGGCTCGACCATAAACCGTCTACAGATGTCCGCCGCAGTTGGAGCTCTCCAAAATCCAACCTCCTTAACGTGCCCGCTGCTTATGATCCGCCCTCAATCTGTTTTTCTCATTCATGCCATTCATACCAAAGTACAACAATTCCTTGAAATAAGTCCCAGAACAGTAAAGAATAAACAGATTTACTCACAAGTTACATTAATTCATCAATAAAACAATGGATATACCACAACTAAGTACACATTACTTTAGAATGTACTGAACTCATTATTTTAGAATGTACTGAGAGTGTAAAGTAAAAAGTACAGGAATGTACTGAGAGTGTAAAGTAAAAGTACAGGAGTGTACTGAGAGTGTAAAGTAAAGTATTAGGAATGTACTGAGAGTGTAAAGTAAAAAGTACAGGAATGTACTGAGAGTGTAAAGTAAAAAGTACAGGATGTACTGAGAGTGTAAAGTAAAAATTACAGGAATGTACTGAGAGTAGAAAGTAAAAGTACAGGACGGACACACACTCCACACACCCTGAACTCCACCGTCCACTCTCCCTGTCCTCTCTCTCACTCTCCTTCACTCTGTCCTGCACCGATGGACACACAGAGGGACGTCTCTTCTGTGTTTGTGTCCATTTAGTCTGAGACGGTCTGGATGTTGGGAAGGTGATGGAGGATAAAATCATGGAGAATTCAACTGTATCTGACTGACCTGCTGTCCAAAACCACACCTACAAGTCTGATCCACCTTAATGAAGATCTGGAGGCGGTTTGAGTGGGACGTGTTCACAGAAGAGATTTGGGTGAATGCTGACGTGGCCCCACTTCTAAACTACAGAAGCTCAGTTGGGGGTCCAGACATGTCGAGTGATCAACAACATCTGGAAAAATTGTGATTTTTTTAAATGGAAATGTAAAATGAACAAACTAATAATAAATCTTATTATGAAAAATAACACATTTGCATGTACAATCAGATCTTTTCCAGATGTTTTTGATCACTCAAATGTATTATCCATTTATTTTTGTTTATTGGAACCTCTGAAGATCTTTAGGAACACTAGGATAAATAGATCAATAGCAAACAAACATTCCCATCTGAAATAAAGCCTGATTTATTCTGCTTGACCTCCACGAACACCTTCAGGTCCAGGTTCTGATGGATGTAGCGCTGGTCCATGTTTGTGCTTTCATTTTCCTCTGGTCTGGGTGTACGAGGAAGAATGAAGGAGATTACGGTCCCATCGATCTGAACCCTGAGTCTCTCGGCACTTTTCCTTCTCTGCTAAAAACCTTCTGTCGTAAAACTCGGAGACGGGGGGTCATTTCTGTTTGAGAGAAAAACCCCAAACATGCATTTTCTGCCGCTGCCCCCCTTCCCAAAACCCCCGACTCCCCAAAAGGTCAGAGCTGGACTGGGATCCCAGCACCAACATGAAATAACAGGCTTTAGTGAAATCTGTATCGTTACATAAGAGGAAAAGTCACTCAAGACCAAATTACAGCCTTCTTACTCCACTCACTCCCCCCAGCGCACTAATATTACAGCCAGCGCTGCCTTAACTGTGACTCTGCTGGAGTGTGTGTGTGCGTGTGTGTGTGTGTGTGTGTGTGTGTGAGAGAGAGTGAGAATTCATGTAGAACTGACATGTGCTCTGAAAAAAAGGAAAAAAGCGCTGCATTCATGCATTTCCTCCATATTGATCTTAATTATGGAGAGAGAGAAGCAGAGAGAAAGAGAGGAGAATGAAAGAGAAGGTGAAAATATAAGGATTCAAAATGAGGCACAGAATGAAGGGATGAAATAGTGAGAAGTGATAAATGCTGGCCTGAATAGGGAGCTGTACACTTCCCTTGCTGTGCTCAGTGACTGTCACTTACTCCACAATAGCTCAACTGTGTGTGTGTGTGTGTGTGTGTGTGTGTGTGTGTGTGTGGTGTGTGTGTGGTGTGTGTGTGGTGTGTGTGTGGTGTGTGTAGTGTGGGTGTGTGTGTGTGTGTGTGAGAGAGAGTGTACGCTCACTCTGGACCCGGTCCAGCCTGGAGACGACACTGACAGCAGGAAGTCTCTCTGCACAGCGACAAAACACTCATGTAACACCACTTTAAAGAGAGAGAGAGAGAGAGAGAGAGAGAGAGAGAGAGAGAGACGGAGCCGGGGAGAGAGAGAGAGACCAAGCTCCCGAGAGTCCTCTAAATGGTGTGACATTTAAACAGTCAGGAGTTACTTTGCTTCAGCTTCATCACCTTCTCTCTCCTTTCTTCTCCCTCGCTCTTCTGTTTTCCCCTTTTTCTCCTCCTGCACCCCCATCTTGCTCCCTCCTTTTATCAAATCAAATCACAGATAAATCCAGTAGCTCTGTTACTGTTGAAGACTGTTACCACTGACTTTCCACTGCACTCACTCATCCATTCATCCATCCATCCATCCATCCATCCATCCATCCATCCGATGTGGAAATAATGATGTGCAAGAGTGACCATAGTGAATCCACTTCTACACTACATGCCACTCACTCATCTGAGTGAGAGAGCGAGAGAATGAAAGAGAGAGAGCGAGAGAGAGAGAGAGAGAGAGAGAGAGATGCTCTTTTTTCTGCTGTGTGAGGTTTGTATTATTATCTAATCTGCTGTATCGCAGCTGCACAGTGTGTCAGCAGATCCAACAAGGGGCTGTGCCTGTTCTTTTATTTGTCCTCCCTACTCTCTCTCTCTGTCTCTCTCCCTCCTTATCCTCTCTTCCCCTCCTCCTCTGTCTGTCCTGCTGTATCGGGTCAGGGATCTGGGCTGAAGTATGAGCTGGTCCGGTGACAGCGCCGTGGTTTTCTCAGCGGTCCGCGTCGTAACCGCGGCTCCCCGCCGGGTGCAGATGGCACATTGTCTGCCGTTTCCGAACAACATTCGTCCGGCAGCTGCCCTTCCTCCGCCAGCGTTCTGTTCTTCCTAAGGAGTTGACATTTTATGGCAATTTATTAAAAGCCAGTCAACATTTGGCCAAATTCTCTTAAAGGAGGTTTGTTTAGCTTTGAACATTTTGGACTTTGAAAGAGAATCACTCACACACACACACACACACACACACACACACACACACACACACACACTATGGGCCGACCCAGTGGCATCGTCACCTCACAGTCACAAGGTTGTGGGTTCAAATCCCGGTCTGGGTTCTGTCTGTGTGGTGTGGACTTGTTTTCCCCACGCCCTCATAAAGTCCTAAGACAGGTCAGTTAGACCAGAGATGACAAACTCCAACCTGTGGACTCGGCTCCGGGATCAGCAGGCCGTGGATTCCGAGCCCAAACCACTGGGTTTGCGGTATCATTGAGCAAGGTACTGTCCCCATCACTGCTCCCTGGGTGTTGGATATGTTTGCCCCCTGCTGGACAGTGTGTGGGTTAAACACAGAAGCAGTATTGGGTTGTGCTTCACTGTGACAAATAGTCACTTTCACTTGTAACGAATGAGTGATTGGTTTGTCTTTGTGTTTGTACTTCAGTGAAGTGGCAGGTTTCTGCACTTCTGACTATTTTTTTCTTTTCCTCCCTTCATTTGGGGCAGCGGTGGCCTAGTGGTTAGGGAGTTGGCGCTGCATCGGAAGATTGTGGGTTCGATTCCCACCCCAGTGGGTTGCCCTGAGGTACCCTTGAGCAAGGTACCGTCCCCATCACTGCTCCCCGGGCGCTTTCAATAGCTGCCCACTGCTGCACGTGTGTCTATGGGTTAAATGCAGAGGTCCAATTTCGTTGTGGTTCATGTGTGCTGTGCCGTGACCTCGCAATGACAAGGGTTGTCACTTTCACTTCATTTCCCCCAAATTTCTGTCCTTTCTTCCGTCTTCAGAACAGACTCCTGACTTTAATCTGAACATCTGAGTTAATCCTCCGTTATTTTATCCTCCATCACCTTCCCAACATCCAGACCGTCTCAGACTAAATGGACACAAACACAGACGAGACGTCCCTCTGTGTGTCCATCGGTGCAGGACAGAGTGAAGGAGAGTGAGAGAGAGGACAGGGAGAGTGGACGGTGGAGTTCAGGGTGTGTGGAGTGTGTGTCCGTGATGGAGAACTAGTAGAGACGGTGATGAAAGTGAAGCGGTGAAGTTCATGTGGATTATTTTCAGTAGATTGTTTTTATTGGAGTTGAAGTTCGAGGCTTTAATAGTCTTTAATTCTATTAATATGGAGTGAGATTCAGTTCACTCTCAGCACAGACAGACACTCCAGACGTCCTTCAGAGGAGACACGTCTCACTTTACACTCTCAGTACATTCCTGTACTTTTACTTTACACTCTCAGTACATTCCTGTACTTTTACTATACACTCTCAGTACATTCCTGCACTCTTTACTTTACACTCTCAGTACGTTCCTGTACTTTTTACTTTTAAGTACATTCCTGTACTTTACACATGTTCTGAGTAAACTAGTTGAATCTGTACTTTTTTTTTTGGAGATCTTTACACAAGTATCAGTGTTTCTATTGGAGGAACCAACGCTGGATTTTTGGACCACTGATCAGCACCATGCTTGGAAGGTCAGACTCCAGATTCACTGTTCGAGCCTGCGGTGGAAAATGGGTCAGTGTTTGATTTTGCAACTGTCCATTGAAATAAATCACAAATGGAGGCATAAACACCGGGCGTGTTCGTGGTGAGAGGGTTGTTTTTTGCGCTGCGTTGGGTCTAAAAGGTATTTAAAAGCATTGAAACTGCTTTAATAGGCCCAGTCGATTGGAGACGGGCATCATTTGTACGGCTTTGAATGGATCCGTTTTGCATTCAAGTGCTGAAAGTATGAAACGCGCCGGGTTTCGCTCCGTCTGTTCCTGCTACGAGTGTGTCTTTTCGCTTACGGAGTAGCCCGTCCAGCGTGTCTCACACACCATAAACAATGCATCGGTTTCAGAAAGGCTGGCAGGCCGGCGGAGAGAGTATGGTTAGCGTGCATCGTTCATTAAGAGGCGATGTGAACGGGGTGATAATGAACTTGTAGTGTATAATGATTCGCCACATCGCGTGTTAAGCGTGTAAAGAAGAGGCGCGTTGCCAGCTGTGCTGCCATAAGATGGCTTGGAATCGTAGTCAGAAGAAATGCCCACAACCTGTAATGGAACTGCGTTTTATTAATAACTAAGAGCAGCTGATGCTAATGGAATGTTATAAGGGGGGGGTTTATAAAAATGGAGATACAAGGTTTTGTTCTTATACCCACAATAATCGGGTGAATATATAAAATTATACATAAAGGGTATATCAGTGTAGCAAGCAGTGCAGAATGTGCACGCAGTTTGTGTTTTAGGGATGACTAACTGGTATAGCTTACCTATATACCTATATATAGTACACATGTGAATAGTGTACATTATATACGTGTACACTACACTATACACTTGCGCACTACGTAGCCTTTTGTACTACACTCTATATTTGTACACTGCACCTTTATACACTATACATACATTATATAGCTCGAGAGCGCGTCAGAGCTGGAGAGGCTTCTGGGCAGCTCGACAGTGACCGCTACACTCTGCAGATCGACAGCTGTCTGTCAGAGTTTGACAGATGCTTTCAAGACGTTGCTTTACTCGAGCCAGTCGCTACATTTATGTGCTGCCCATTTCGGGAACGCTGTTTGGTCTGAGCTCGGAGCGGAGGAGGAGATCTGCACGCTGCAGGCTGACGTTGAGCTGAAGTCCAGGGCTCATGGACAGTTCTGGAACTTACTCCCTGAGGAAAAGTACCCAAGCATGAGGAAATGTGCTGCCTTCTTGACTGCATTATTCGGCTCAACTTATTTATGTGAGTCAGCCTTTTCCCACATGAAGTCCAAATACCGTTCCACCATGACTGATGATCATTTGGAAGTCTGTTTGAGGCTGGCGATCAGCGACTACTGTCCGGACTACGCGACTTTGGCTGATTTAATTCAGTTTAAGACTTTATAGTGGCCAAAAATTTACAGAATAATACTGTGCCAGACATATACAATATGTATGTTAAATTTAAAGTGTAATTGGTATATATATAAATAAATATATTTAGCATTTTCATTGTTGGTAGATCATTTCGACTTGGTGATTTTAAAAGTAGCCAAAAAAGTGTGGGCACCCCTGCTGTATAGATACAAATGCACAAGAAGCTATAGTGTGCAAGCGTGTAGTGCAGTACATAGTGTACAAGTATATAATGTAGTATAGTATGCAGTACGCATCAAGTATGGTGTAGTATTTTGCACAAGTAATTCTCCATGATCAGAAGATCTCGGATGCGAGCCCCACCAGAGCAGTAGGTCACCCTGTGGTGCTCTTGAGCAAGGTTCCGCCCCCATCACTGCTCCCCGGGCACTAGATATGGCTGCCCAGTGCTGTATGGTATGTGTGGGTTAAATACAGAGAAGCATTTCATCCTGGTTCACTCTGTGCCGTGGCGTGGCGTGTTCGCGATGGCAAACGGATAAAAACTGCCTTGCTGTTCCATTACTTTTGGAGGGGAATGTGTGCAAGAACATCTGATATCACGCCCACGCTTCCCAGCCACCGATATGGCAAAGGAAGCATTCCTGGCGGCTCTGATGACGCTGATCCGAGATCAGCAATATTCTTAAAGCCCTGACTTTAATGCACCTGTATTTCACACAGCATGCGTGCAGGGCATCTATAGAGGGATAAAAGCATGTTAGCTAAGCAGTTTGTGAAATCGCTGCAGCTCCCCGGATTCCCGTGGGCGGACCTGGCACACAGCCTCCGCTCGGCCGCTCCTGAAACGAAAGCTGGACCTGGTTTTTCAGAAGTGAGGGAGTCGCTCCAGTGCTCTTCCATCGACGAACAAGGGTCCCTGGGCTTCAAGGATAAATAATCTGGGTCTTTTCGGCTGCCAGCGAGGACGGTGTCGCCGATGTCTCGGTTACCGAGCCCCTAGTCTTCGCTGTTTACCTCGAGGAATGGAGTTTGGCAGGTGTTCAGGCGTGTTAATGAATAATGCTCTGTTAGTGTGTGTTGGGTATACATTTAACTTGTTATGAAAACAGGATGCCTGCCAAAGAAAGAGAGGCTGAAAGTCATGCAAACATCTGCAGCATGCTCTCAATACACACACACACACACACACACACACACACACACGTGAGCATACGTCAGAACACACGGTGCAAAATGCTGAGGACACACTGTGATCTAACCTGGACGCTTGTTTCAGCCTCATTCCCTCGCGTGTCCATCAGGGACCACATGTCGGACATGGGTAGCAGCATGTTAAATTACCCATAATTCCTCTCTCCACCCAGACCCGCACCATCTGCTGTCTTCTGTTGACTCCTTCTCTTTTCCCACTGAACTCTCCGACCCCTCACGAGACACCCAGCGCTCAGGTCGCACAGTCGTGGACGCTTTCCCCTGCAGAGGATTTCTCCTGTCTGCTCTCTTTTAAAATCAAATAAATCAAACCGTGATCTGTTACGCAGCCCATTTTACTCCACACTTGTCCTCTCTCCTGTTTGGTCCTCCTGAACATGCAGATGTGGTCCATGGTGTGACGTAATTGTTAAACCTGCTCCAAGGAGCTACAAGCTTTTGCACCAGGATTATCTTGCCGTCCTTCATGGCAAAAGGACCTGCTTCTCATTTGCATCTTCGTGCACAAGGACGTGCGGGACATCCAGGGACCACTGTCTGAGTGTGTAGCCCAGCGCAGGAACCTAATAGGAAATAAAGGTAGGACTCTGGTGCAACCTTCCATCCCTTTATTGCCAAAACAGCAAAAGGATGAACCTGCTATTTATGGGTCGACAAAAACAGCACAGTGTGCAACCGACTCTCGGTTCGGAGGAAATTCTGTGCAAAAACAAGCCTGCAACTTTGAGAACCAGACCTGGGTGCTACCACAGGGATGGGAAACAAGAACCGGTTCCACTAGAATCCTATGTCTTGGAGCACTTTTCCCAAAGTCACTCCTTCTGCATCCTGACCACACCTTCTTCCGTGTTAACGTGAGGGGGGCGCCACCATTTCTACACAGCTGGGCGATGTTCTGCTGCAGACAGTTTAAGCCTCAGATCTTTCCCAGTCTCAGGTCTGAAACCAGATTTAGTCTCAGTTGATCAAATCAGAAAAAGAAGCAAAAAAAAATGATGCGTTTACATTAAAATGTTGATCAGTTTTTTTTCTGGTGCACCTCCTTGAAGGAGTCCACAGATCGATTCCTTTTACTGATGCTGGCATGTTTTTTCTGACGGCTGCACATTGCATCCCGATGCCTTTTGGAAAAAACTTGCAAAAAGTGCAGAAATGGCCCGAGTGTGGCTTTGTTCAGGCGGAAAGATGACGGCAGTGCTACTTGCAGTGAAAAAATGAAAAATATCAATTAGAACAGCAGCTCTACATTGAAGCATCTTGTGATGCAGCTCTCTACCCAAGTGGCCCACTTCTTCACAACTGAACAGCAGGTCCATTACAGAGCATTTGTCCCATTACAGTAACAGGAACACAAAATTTTGCAGAGTGTTTTCTGAAAATGAGTGTTTTCGTTTGGGCAGACATTCTACAAACCAGCTGCTGAACCTGTGCAGGCCTTCCGTCCACACACACAGATGATTCGAACTGGGAGGATCAAAAAGGCCTTTGTGGAGTCTGTGGTTCCACCTAGAGCTCTGGTTTCCTCCAACAGTCCTGGAGGCTTGGAGATGTTAAATTTCCCCATGGTGTGACTGTGATGGACAGTAGAGCTAGAGTGTTTCTCTCCAATGTGATTGAATCGGTTAGAAGAATCATTCAGTTCTTATCCCTGATAACAGACATCTAGCAATCTGATTTGCAGGAATCTCGTCCAGATTCAGTCCTTTGTGTCCAACCAGACTGAGGACGTGCTGAGGACGGGGTGAGGTGCATGACATTCATTGGTGCATAGTTTCCTGGTTGCTCCTCATAGCTCTGGTTGAGACTCCTTGGCTTCACCCCCCCAACACATTTACATTTACGGCATTTAGCAGACGCTCTTATCCAGAGAGACTTCCATGTCCTCTTTACACGGACAGTCCCCCCTGGAGACACTCAGGGTTGAGGGTCTTGCTCAGGGACCCAGTGGTGGTAGTGCCAGAGGTGGGATTCGAACCTGGGACCTCTTGAGCCATGGATCCATAGGCAAGTACCACCACTAGACCACCCGCTTCCCATCCCTACATCAGTATTTTTTTGCCCAAGCAAGTTGCTGCAGCGAGAGACCCTTGATGTCTTCAGGATCAGGGTTGTTTTCAGGACACAAACAGCTCTGGCTCACAGATTTATAAAGAAACGTCTGCAGGTTACTTCATACACACGATTGTCAAGAGCGCTTATGGAGAAAATTCGCTGAAAGCAGAATATTTTAACAAGCGCTCCCGGATTTTCTGGGGAGAGAAGAGGAAAGTGGAGAAAAAAAACCCTCCCTCTCCCTGGCCGTGAACTCCCGGCGGCTAGAGAAGAGAGAGCTTTGCATATATATTTATTTTTATCTGGATCAGAACAAATCGGGAGTTTGCCGGGGAAGCGGAGCCGGACAAGTTGCTTTGGTAAAAATAACCTTGCCTCAGTATCAATATTCATCATAGCGGCTCACGCAAAGCCACCTTCAATAACGTTCCTCCTGTTAGTGCAGGGGGAGGAGAGAAACCCCTCGATTCATTCTCGTCGCTCAGTTGGAGGAGACTTTGTTTTGACCTCGGGTTTTCCGCAGCGCTGAATAGTCCGTGATTATGCCAGCCCAGTCCCTGCGTAGATGGAAAGATTTGAAATGGAAAACAAGAATTGGCTGCACTATCAAGAGAGCTGTTTTTCATTTTCACCCCTTGGTCAGACGCACCTCTTTCATAACAACGGCTGCGGAGGAATAATGCTTCGGAGCGGCGCGGGAGAAAGGTCCGGGCGGCCCGGAGCTTCTGCCAGCCAAGATTTTGTTTGTGCGCTCTTTTGTTTATGAGCTTCTTTCGCTCCGTACGTGAGCATAATGAACAGACTCAGGGCCAGTTTTCATTTCAGCCCAACTTCTTCACGACAAAGGCGGCCGGTCTCGGTATCAGGGTTGCGAAAGTAAGCGGCGTAATAGACGCTCTTTCATTAGAGACGGTTTATTTGAAGTGCAACACGTGAAACCACTTTCCTCTGCAAACGAAAGCGAGACGTGGAGTTTTTGCTCTTTTTTTTCTTGCTTTAAGAAGTAATCGAAGGTAAAGCTCGCTGCGGAGGAGATCTCCCTCTGCGGATTGCTTTGACGAGAGTTTCTCTTTGTTTCTTTGTAAATAAGAAAGGCTCCTATTTCTTTTGGAGAAAAGCCCATTATCTGGAAGGGGATCTTTTTGTAAACATGCGGTTTATGTGCATAGTGGGGGAATGTGTGCAGGAGAAATCACTCTCAGAAACCATCAGTACTTATCCTAACGTCTGGCAGAACATCTCTTTTTTTTATCACACTCAGGACTGCGTGGTTAAAAGTTGACCAGACTTTTAAAGAGCCCGTTTCATGGAAAAGCAGCGTGAACGAACATGCCACGGTCCATGCATGGACATTAAGATGCAGAAACGGCCAGTTTGGTGTCTCTTTGGTTGTGATGTCACAAACACCCAAGGCTTCTTGACATACATAAGCATAATTAGCCTTTGGAGGTTTAGCTCCGCCCTTCAAGCAGTCTTATCTGCATATAATCTCGGTAATCAACAGATGTGTAGATTTAATTGGTTGTAAAATTCCCCTTAGGATCAATAAGGCGACTTATATCTTGTCATCTATCCATCCACCCATCCGTCTGCCCATCCAAGTGAAAGTGAAAGTGACAGCCCTCGTCATTGTGAAACCCAGCACAGCACAACACAATGAAATTCAGCCTCTGCGTTTCACCCACACACACGTGCAGCAGGGGCCAGCTATTGAAAGCGCACAGGGAGCAGTGACGGGGACGGTACCTTGCTCAAGGGTACCTCAGGTACCTCAACCTACTGGTGAGGGAATCGAACCCACAATCTTCTGACTGGGCAACTCCCTCTCTCCCTCCCTCAGCTTCAATGTCCAGACAGGTGGATGGATAGGTGGTATCCATCCATCTATCCCTTCACCTATCCATCTGTTCCTCCACCTTTCTGGAACAATGGGGTGACATTGGAGTTCTAGCTGGTTGCACAAGTCATATTTTGCTGATCCAAGTTCTTGTAGTCACAATTAATAAAGTTCCTCAATTAGCATTTTAAGCCCCTAAAAACTGAAGTAAACTCCAGACCCCAGTCATGGCCCGGCCCATCGATTAAATGGCAGAAGGGGAAGATTGATTATCGCTTTAAGGTTTTGGCTGGGCCCTGTGGAGGGCTGGGACACACTGCCCTGTTGTGAAAAGATAGCAGTCAGCTCCATTTGTGCCAGAGTTGGCAAAACGTTCCCCCTGGCTGCGGCACTAAGGGGCAGTGCTCCGGGGACTGACATGGCAACTTGAACAAGCACTAGAACGAGAGGGAGTGAAGGAGAGAATCGTGGCCTGTAAATAATGAACATTTAAAAATCTCTCAGACTTGAGGGAGTTTCTCGGAATTAAACGGATAAATGGAGTGCGCCTTTGCGAAAGGGTAACCTCCAGGACCGTGCAATTAATTTTCACATTTTGCAAATCGTTTTTTCTGTTCACGGCAGGAAGTGTGTACGCACAGCAGACGAGCTTGCACCGTTCGTATACAACACTATTGATTTGCTGTCAGGGATGTGCATGGGTGCTCATTAACCGTCCCTGATGTCAATATTCAAATACAGGTACATACTAACCACTCATTGGAACACTTTCTGAGCCTCAAATTACTTGCTTGCAGCTTTTAATGAGTGTCTTAAGAGAAACCTCTTTCCAGGGTTCTGTTTTTAAGGATTGCAGAGCATCTGGTTCAGTTATATCTAGAATATCTGCTCCAGCTGGAGTGACCTGCAACCAAAAGCACTCTCACTCACTCATTTTCTGACCCGCTTGTCTTCATTAGGGTCGGGGGGTGCTGGAGCCTATCCAGCCTGGACAGGTCACCAGTCCATCTCAGGGCAGACACTTCTCATTCACACCTACAGCCAATGTAGCATCTCCAATCCACCTGACCTGCAGGTCTTTGGAGGATGGGAGGAAACTGGAGCCCACACGGACACGAGAAGAACATGTCCACTCCACAAAGAAAGGACCTGGACCATCCCACCTGGGAATCAAACCCAGGACCTTCTCGCTGCTATTTTGG
This sequence comes from Hepsetus odoe, assembly GCA_017165825.1. Taxonomy (NCBI): domain Eukaryota; kingdom Metazoa; phylum Chordata; class Actinopteri; order Characiformes; family Hepsetidae; genus Hepsetus; species Hepsetus odoe. The sequence goes on from CM029378.1 coordinate 1,585,270, forward strand.
TGCTACCAATTGCACCACTGTGCAATCACTGTGCGCCTAACTTGAAGGACACCATCTACTGTCACACTGATGAGCTCCAGTGTTGGCTCATTAGCTCATCTGAAGTTGCAGCCTTCGTTACTCAAGTGCAGTGTCTTGAAGATCCTTCATGGCTGTCCTGAATAATGAGACGTTTCAAATGAACCATGACCTCAACTTTCTGCCGCTGAAGGCTTTTAGCCTGCTAGCCTCCGTGCGTTCTCCGTGTCTTCTGGAGAAATCTCAATTAACTCGAACAGACAATGTCAAAATCCATACCAGCTGCTGCTGGTGTTGCAGTTTGCTCCTTGAAACAGTGTGGCAGATTTTTTTTGTAACAGTAATGAGATTAGAGTCTAATTTAGGTGTGTGCGCTGAAGACCTACTTTACAGCGGGTTCCTGCATTCAGTGCCAAGTCCTTCAAACTGCTTCCATTTAGCTGTCCTGTGTTAATGAATGTACAGGAATATCGAGCACTTCTGCGCTTATCAGTGCAAAACCACAGGGCAAAGCGCTCGCCCCCAGTTTGTTCAAATTCTCGGGTTAATCAAGTAACTCATTACCTGATGAAAGAACATTTGTTAATCGTGGTGAACTTGAATGCAGGTGATTAGCATATGCAGATGATTAGAGTAAACTCTAATATACCAGTTCTTGCAACGCCCTTGCAGCACTGTCAAAAATCACCATATCAGGGAATTAAATCTCCAATCTAGTAAAATTACACATAATTTGATGATAATTATTCATTTAAACAATGCCTTTCTGATATCCAATGATGGGTGAAATTGGAAAAAATGGCATCAGGTCTTGTAAGACTTTATTCTTACACCAATTTTAGAATAGTTTTATGTATTTTATATATTATGCAGCACAGGAAGCATAATTACAGTGGGCAACAGGTTAGTGCAGAGCCAGCAACCTGTCTCATACAGTGGAAAAAGTTACTTGTTGCCTGTAGAAGATGGTTTCTCGGTGGAAATCCAAGCTCCTTGGTGCTTGACACGCTGGAGTAGCTCATGTAGACCTTCATCCACAGCATTTATCAGAAGCTCTTGCCCAGAGGGACATGCCTTGCCTAATGATGGGGAAACCCTTCTGGTATCTACTAGGGGTTAAGGGTTCTGCTCATGGGATGGAGACAGGCTTGCACCACTGATAAAGCCCTCGATCTCTACTTCCAACAGAGACTTTGGAGAGTTCACCCCTCCAAGATCATCTGGAGGTCTCTTTCCTCTGTCCAGGACATCTTCACCGCACACCGCATCCGCAAAGCTACCGGCATTGTGAACGACCATACTCACCCCTTCCACGCTCTCTTCTCCATCCACTTCAGATCCCAAAAGGTTCGGCAGCAGGATGGGGAACATTTTCTTTCCCCTGGCCATCAAATTCCTGAACCAGAACCATCTTTCCTACAAATCACACTCCTGAACTACACAATAGTTCACCCTAAAAACAAGAATCACTGCTCCATAAATAAACCCTGTACCATTTCCACTATTCACACCAGAACTTTTTATCATTTTTTTACTTTTACACGACATTGTCATTCCTTACCTCTTCTCAGGACTTGCAGACTGCGGGAATGCAGTATATGACTCAACACTGTATTCACTCTCGCTTGGTTCTGTTTCGGCCTTTTGTCTGCTGCTTTTTGTTCGCTCTTGTGTTTATGAGGAATTTCAAGGTCTAGAACTCTCCCTGCTCTCGTGGTGTTCCTGGTAAAAAGCACTGTTTGGTTTCACTGAGTAAGTGGTTAAGATGATGAGCATCTTTTTTGACTCAGTTTTGAGAATCAAGATGATTTTGATGCTTTTAATATTATTTTCTTTGCCAAGATATGATTTTTGGCCATGTGTTATCCCTCCACATGCAGTCTGCGCTGCTTACATGCATCGAAATGGGTCAAACTGGCAACCTCCAGGATTTCGTCAGCGCTTTTGTGATGTATCAAAAGTATGAACCTTAATCATCAGCTTGAACTTTGGACATTCTACTGGGAGGCAGGATATGCCCAGAAAGGAATATTGTGAGAATTTCTCACGATAATTATCATATTGAAGTGAAGTGAAAGTTACAACCTGTCATTGTGAGCACACAGTAAACCACAATGTAATATCCATCCACCACGAGCAACCGGGGGCAGCCGTACATCTGACGGGAGCAGTGATGAGAACGGTACCATGCTCAAAGGTACCTCAGGGCAACGTACTGGTCCGGGATTCAAAGTCACGATCTTCCTGAGGCCTGCTTCCTAAATACTAGACCACCGCTACCCGCTCATGCTTATTAGAACATCCTGTCTTTGTATGAACCAGTGCAAAAAACACTCATCTGCTACTCATAAACTGCGTGCATGTGACGTTGTGTACTGCGGTGCTGGGGTGCAGTGCAAAGATGGGTCTAGTACTAAGATGGGACTTTTGCATGAGCAATTTTGAAGGAGATTGACTTTGGTTGAGGTTTTGGGTTGAAATAAGACCTCGTAGATGGACACTCGTCTCTGAAGGGTTAAGAGAGCGACGCTACAATTAGATATTCCTCAAGGCTTTTCCTGCTGCTCTGCGGTTCTGGGAATAGACGGCCTTTCCTTTCGCCACCATTAACTAATAAAACATAATCCGGCTAAATCTGAAGGCCAGTGAGGGATGAGAACATCTTCCTGACGTCCCGGGAGTTTTTCGAAAGCATTGACTTGCAGAGGACAGCAGCGGGGACCAACGGGCAACTCTGCTGAAGGCTCCAGCAAGAAAGCAAGCCTTTGATCACTCATCTCATCTTGTTTCCCTTGAACCACATCAAGGTTATAGTGTTAACAACAACTTCTACACAAGCCCTGCTTGTCGGCTCTCTTACCAGAACGCCACAAAGGACCCTGTGTCTTCGTGCCGGCTCTCAGCCTTGCAGTCCATCTGATTTGTTCGCCCCCTCAAACAGTCCTCCTGTCTCCTTATCTTCTGCTCCGATTACTGTGCTTCCACTTCTCTGATCTCTCAACACGGCTCAAACGTCTGTATCTGATCTGGACAGGCGTAAGACACAACCGAGGAGTAGCTGGGCTAGCCAGCAGCACTTAAGACCGACCACAAGATCAACTCAAGATGCCCAGAAATCGGCCGAGCATTTTGAGAGTGTATCAGAAGTAATTGTTTTCCTACTCGGGAGGGGGGTTGGGGATGTCTCAAGCGGAAGGCTAATTTTATCAGCATGGTTCTACGGCGCCATAAATGAAATGTTTATCTGTTTGTAATTTGCACAATGAGAAATAAGAGATTGGATGACAGCATCTCTCTCAAGGGCTTAATCTTTCAGCACACTTTGTTTTTCGCACTATAATGAAGGGTTTGAACTTAAGTCGGGCGTGCTGTCATCCGTCACTGCATTCTGACGAGTTCCCATGATGAATATGTATCTTTTTAGGCAGATCTGCCTCAAATAGCACACAACAGATTGCCTGATGAGGTGTCAAATATTCCCCGCAGGGTCTTGTTTGGAGAGATTTCGGTTTGTGCAGACTGTGCCCCGGAGTCCCTCGAGATGAACCAGTTCTGTCAAACGGGAGAAAGAACTCAAGCTGCACGGACTTGCTCGGATAGAAAACCTTTCGTCGGCTAGCCTCGGAGCTTCCGCCACAATTAATTCTCCCTGCTGCCAGGCCCGGTCCGACGGCTTCTTATTGTTTCTCCTCAGTAATCTACTGCTGGGAAATTGATTTGTTTGTTGGGCGCCCATGCAAAAGCCTGTTCATGAAAAATGGATAAATGTCATCTTGTCGGCCTCCTGTAAGGATGAGGACAAATAAAGGAGCTCTGCTGCGAGCTGAGCGCCAGATTTCTGCAAGAGTAGAGCGAGGATCTCCAGACTGCAGCATCGTTACACAAAAAGCAAAATTACATTATATAAAAATATTAAAAATTGCCTTCAAGAAATCTGCTCTTTACTGTTCTGGCAGAACGATCAGCACGACACCCGTTTTCTTTTCTGATGTGTATAGCTTGTGTATATATACACTTGATCCACCCCTCATTTCTTAATGTCTTGTTTAGGACCAGATCTCCAGATCTTCCTGAAGGACAGTGTTGTTGTCTCTCATGTTCAGTCCAGTCTCTGTACCTGAGCAGTTTGATAGTTCTGTGTTGGTTAATCCACACAGTGATCTACGTCTGAACCTTCAAGCAGAACAAAGCATCTAACTTAAGACATGAAGCAGTGAAGAACCAGGTGCAGATGATCAGGTGATTCATTTACTGCTGATTTGAACACTGAGTGGGTTTATCTAGAACCTTGTATCTTTCGACACTTTGCAGCCTGGAGAACTAACTACTAAGCTATTTTTAAAATTGAGGCACTTTAAGATGAGAATCTAAACATGATCAAACCACCCAAACACTCCCACATGAAGAACCACAGCTGACAGGACCTCACACTGTGCTACTTCAGGCCATTTGTTTCTTTAGAATGACTGCAACCTTCATCCTTGTATTCCTTCATAACATCTGATCCAGAGTCTATGAAACAAAAGAAGCACGGGCTTGCAGATGCCAGTGGTCAGTCCTGTAGTTCCAGAGCCAAGCTGAAGAAGCCATTTAGCCTTTAAGATGTGAACATTTTTCTCTTTCTTTCCCTCTTCTCCCTTGTGCTTTAGTGTTATTTTGGCCATCGCTGCCACAAGCCTCTGCAACATTTGCATAAAATCAACTTGGCCGCCTGTCAGTACAGTTCTCTGTAATTAACCTCCGCAGGCCCAAAACGGAGGCCTGTTTGAAAGCATTCATTAACCTGTGCTGGAGAGCGGCTGCCTTTGTCCTCCCACTCGCCAGCAGAATGCCTTTCAACCCCCAACCCTCAGGTGAGAGAAGCAGTGCTGGCACAGATGACGCCACAGCCGAAGGGCTAAGTGCTGCAGAGGGATGAAGTGGCTCCATATTCGCTCTCTGCAGGAGCATCGTTGACCTGCTGCAAGGTCAACAGGGGTGGGGTGAGGAGCTTCAAGGGGGGCCAGAAATATCTCTTCTGCACCCAAGTTATTGTCTTCAATTAGGCAGGTTCCCCACCCCCCACGCAAATGCTTCTGGAGGTCACTCTTCCCGTCCTTTTAACCGCGAGCTGCAGAACCAACGGGCAGGATTTGCCGAGTGGAAGGGCGAGGAAAGCCAATCCCCTCGCTCAGCTAAACTGCCAGAGAGTTGTTGATTCAGTCACTGGTGACTGATTGAATGAGACGTGACCGAGAGAAAGTGTGAGCAGCAGTCAGGCCTCAGCGGTCTGTCAGTCAGAGGCGTATTGAGGGACTGGGCTAAACGCTCCTCAGCACCGCGCTGTCACCCAAACGCCGCCGGACCCGCTCGGCTGCAGTTGCAGCTCTTTCTGCAGGAACACTTTACTTAACATCATCATCCATAATGCATGATGATTCGGCAGTTGCACTCGGAGTGGATCGTCATTTTAAAGCCTTTCTTGAGAGGAGTCGTGTCACAGACCGTGGGCTGTCATACGCACCGACATGTTTGTGTTTTTATGTATTATTCATCGCCTTGGGGTTAGAAGTGGTTTTATTTAGCAGTGGTTAAAGATCTGCAGATGGAATTAGGCATGCTGTTAATAATAATTTTTTAGATATATAGATATAGAATAATTTGGGTGGTCTAGTGGTAGGAAACCCGCCTACAGACTAAGCGGTCGCTGGTTAAAATCCCACCCACCACCACTGGGCAAGACCCTTAACCCTTAATGTCTCCAGGGAGACTGTCCCTGTAGTTAGGAACTGTAAATCGCTCTGGATAAGAGCGTCAGCTAAGTGCCGTAAATGTAATGTAAATATAGTTTGGCCCGTCTCACTATAGCGCAATACCAGTGGGACCCGACATGAGATACAGTACCGTGCAAAAGCCCCCCTCATATCTTCATATTTTGCATCCAGAGAGCCAGACTTCGACCATGAGGAAGCCTGGAGAACTGCACAATGTTGTTAGCTCTCATGTTCAGTACAGTCCGAATGTGCTATACCTGAGCAGTGATCTACAATCGACCAACCTTTAAGTGGACGCTTCTTACTTAAGACATGAAGCAGTAAAGAAACAGCTGCAGATGATTCCAGATGATCAGGTGATTTGTTTACTGCTGATGCTGAACGCTGAGAACTTGGAACCCCTTTATCTAGAACTGTGTATCTTTTAGTAAGGGACTTAATACTTTAGCACGTAGTATATTCCATCACATCACAACTCAAACAAGCCTTAGGGTCCCTGCTCACGAATGACGTCTGTCACGGGTCACTCCTGCCACCCTTCTCCACCCATTCCAACCGCGGTCTCTCTTCTCCACCATCTTCAAGGTCCATCTAAATCCATTGTCCGTAAATCAGGTCCTCCTGATCTCATGCCAGCTGGCACAACCAGTGCATTAGTGCCATTCGCCTCTTTGAAGCCAAACGCAAGGGATGACGATTTAATGATTATTTACAAGGTAGCTCCAAGACCACTCATCAAATCTGAGGGGCTTCATAATAAATGTGCAACAAGGGAAAAGCCAAAAGGTCTACATGTGTTTGAGTAAGTGTGTTTGAGAAGCTTGTGTGGAAGACGGTGGGAGTATAGATGCTGCGGGTTGGTTTTCTGGCTTCAGACACACTTCATTGTTGAAAGGATGTGTCGACTGTGTACACACAGTGACTAATGGCTTCGTTTTTTTCACTAATCGAGTTCCTCATTGAAACGTAAACAGCTCCACGGCTACTTTTGAGGTTTGAACGCAATCCATTTTTCACCGTGACACACTTTTCAGATCTGTTATCACCTCCAAGACATCAAAAGCATTTTTTTTAAATCTGACGAGCCGTTATATTCCACCAAGGGTGTGTTGTGCCCAAACAAGCAGATCTAAGGCACATCCAGTCTTACTATGATTTCTGCTGGGCCAGCGGTGGCCTAGTGGTTAGGGAGGAAAGAAAAGAAAGTGAAAGTGACAACCCTTGTCATTGCGAGGTCACAGCACTGCACACAGTGAACCACAATGAAATTGGACCTCTGCATTTAACCCATGCACACACCGTGCAGCAGTGGGCAGCTATTGAAAGTGCCCGGGGAGCAGTGATGGGGATGGTACCTTGCTCAAGGGTACCTCAGGGCAGCCTACTGGTGAGGGAATTTAACCCACAATCTAGGGGAAACTCCCTAACAACTAGGCCACCGCTGCCCCCTCAGGGGGGCTGAGGAGCTCATGGGTTCGAATCCCAGACCAGCATGTTGCCCTGAGGTATCCGTGAGCGAGGTACTGTCTCCATCATTGCTCCCCAGGTGCTGTATATGGCTGCCCACTGCTGTACTGAGTGTGTGTGTGTGTGTGTGTGTGTGTGTGTTAAATACAGAGGATGTACTTGGTTGGGCTTCACGGTTTGTTCACGATGGCCGTCACTTTCACTTTCACTTCATATACTCCTTAATAAGCTTAGAGTGTGTTGCCCCATTGCTGCCTTTTGAATACGGAGCAGCCGATCTGAAAAGAGATCATGTATCATGTAAAAATGCCTGTTTTGACCCTTATGATATTTGATACTAAGGACACTTGAAAATGTCCTATTGTAACAAAATATTAAGAAATATTCTTTTGGTGCAAAAATCCAGACATCATGGAGCAATTGAAAGGAAAATGTACAATATGGGCCCTTTTAAAAATACATTTTCAGCAAATCCATGTCTGGCTTATATGAACATCTCTGTTTTTTAAACACTGGATTCATTACCACCGTTATTCTTCAGCACAGCCTCAGCTCTCTTAGACCAGCTCCTTTCTTTAAGGCGTCTTCGGGAGCCCTTCTCCAGGCTTGAAGGACGTCCCAAAGCTCTTCTTTGTCTGCCTTGTGTTTTCCATTCTCTGTGGAGATGATCCCACACTGCTTCTGAAACTGCTCAGGTACAGAGACTGGACTGAAAATAAGAAACAATAACACTGACCTTCAGGAAGATCTGGAGAACTGTTCCTCAACTATAGAAATTCAGGATCTTTGGGAGCAAAATATGAAGAAAAGTTGTTAATCCAATTCAGCAACCCCAGTGAAAGAAATACATATCATGAAGGCATTGTGTGTTTGCATGCATGATTTTAATTTTGTTGTTTATTTGGATTAATACATTATTTTTCTGTTCAATGTACCGTTTTCGGATTGTCCGCTGATGCCCCTCAAAAGTGAGAAGAAAATATCTTTATTATCATACAATATCTACACATTTTTACCTTTTTATTAAAAAAAAAGAGTGATATGTATCCCATTTTAATGAAAAGTGTATTTCTTTGAAACTTTTTCTGACATGGGGACAAATGGTCTGGACTCTGGTCTGTTGAATGTAAATTGAATGCGAATTCATTACGTAATCAATTACATAAAAGCTGTTTCATGTCGGCGCTGTAGCGCGAGATTGGCTGCAGGATGGTGAACTTGTCCAAAGTGTCTGAAGGGGACAAACTCTCCAGGGCTCAAATTCTGACTGGCTTGTCCTCGCTACACTGCCTTCCTGCCAGTTAAGTCAGAAGGGTCCTGATGAAGGGCCTTTTTTTTCTTAAATAAATGATTAGCTGAACGCCCTGCTTGGCCTGTCCATTTTCAAAGAGGCCACAGAGGCTTTGATCTCTCAGCCCCTTTGAACCGCTGCAGAGTGTGGGAGCTCACAAATGCACAGATATGCCACCAGAGATGGGTGGAGGAGAGAGGTGGTGCCATGGCAACGATGAAGGCCCTCGCCATGGCAACCAGAGAGGGCACTTCCTTGATAATGTGAAGGCGTGGGTTGATGAGTGCCATGCGGTCCGACGCCTGTGGTGTGATTAGTCGCGTTAACCCCAGACACGAAGCCCCGTTTGAGCTGGATCACTCTCTCAAGTGTGGTGGGAAGGCGAGGGAGTCACCACAAGCCCGGCCGTGTCTGTCCGAGCAGTGATGCGGTTCTGTTGTTTAAAGATTTGTGAGATTAAAACAGTCCCGGTTGGTCTTTAAATATTTAAAGTAGTCTCATGTAAAAGCCTAAAGGAAAAATGAGGTTCAGAAAGCACAATTTTTTACCTGGTTTCTGGCGCAACTGCCTGGTTGTAGCAGTAGCTGAGGTGTCCATGCTGGTGGAACTAAATCCTGGACATGTTTTCAACTTTCAGGACCTGATTTTTCCACCTCTGATGGCAGATGAATGTAACATTAGGAGTCTAGCCCAGGGACTTAATGCGTAATAATATATATTTGGCTCTAACAAAGATGTGGGCCAGCGGTGGCCTAGTGTTTAGGGACAAGGCCTCATAATCAGAAGGTGGTGGATTTGAATCCCAGACCAGTAGGTTGCCCTTAGGTACCCTAGAGCAAGGTACCATCCCCATCACTGCTCCCCGGGTGCTGGATTTGGCTGCCCCCTGCTGGACGGTGTGTTGGTGTGAAAAGCAGAGGTTGCAATTTGTTGTGGTTCACGGTGTGCTGTCATTTTCATTATAAATGCTATTTATAATTCAAAATATTGTGACCTTAAACTGTATTGATTTCCCTTTTCCTATTGGTAATCAGAATAATGGAGGGGGTTCTGAGAATCGCTCCTGGATGATTCCTTTGGCTCGTGGGGAAAAGGTCCCCAGTGATTAAATAGCTTTTCAATTGTGCTTTATTGTTCAAAGTGGCATTCATTCCTACTCAGCCACTCTCAAGTCTTTATCTATGTTAACATTTTCAGCAAAGCGGCGTTGGCCGAGGGTCGTAGGCCCGTGTAATAGTGCGGTGTAGTCAGTATCAGTGCCGGCGGGATGATCGCTATGTGAACTGACAGATAAACCAGAGAGCGCTCATTTAATTTTAAACAGCTTGCTAAATATGATTAAATATGTACATGTAACATTTGACCTGCTTCACTGTTAAAATATTGGATTATTGCAGGCGGTTAATTAGCTGTTGGAGTATGGTTGAGTAAATTCCCCACTGTCTCTGCTGCGAGTTTCCCACACTGCTTTCCACAAAGAGTCCAGATGAGTTGCAAACTGATGAAATCAGGCTTCGGGGTTTCCCCCAGGCATCCACAGAGGTGTTTGAAAGTTTGTTAGGATTTTCTGCATTTCTGCAGGAATTTCCTAAAAGTAGAGAAAGACAACCTGGTCAAACCATGAAGACAAAAACTGCACTTGTTTACTAGCAGCTGTGCCCTAGTGTTTAGGCACGAGGCCCCAGAACCGGATGGTGGAATCCCAGACCAGTAGGTTGCCCTGAGGTACCCTTGAGCAAGGTACGGTCCCCATCCCTGCTTCCTGGGTGCCTTAAATACCTGCCCCCTGCTGCGGGGTGTGTGGATTAAATGCAGAGGCTGTTTTTCATTGCTGTGTTCACTTCATGGGTTCGAATCCCAGACCAGTAAGCTACCCCGAGGTACCCTTGAGCAAGGTACCGTTCCCATCATTGCTTACCGGGCATTAGTTATGGCTGTACAGGGGGAAAAAGTGGATTCGTTGTAAGCAGTATTTTCACCACTTGGATAAGCTATGTTCCCATTTCTCATCAGTAAACGGAACATATATCAAGTATGGATTTATTTCCAAGTATTTCTGATATCTCTACACCGTTCAGAGCTTCAGGCAAAGTGTGAAACTAACAGTCTGTGGAGAAGATGCTGCATATTTAAAAAAATATATGCTTTTAATGATCAGGGAGGCACGCCGGTACATCCTCTGAAGCTTTCATTTAAAGACATGAGCATGACTATCTTACCGTTATTCTTCTCAAAGCATGGGTTGCTTTTCTTAAAGTTCAGGCCTTGGGCAGATGCACCAAAAGATTCTATCCATGATACTACCACCACCATGTTTCACAGTCAGGAAAGGCTTCTTATTGTTACACATTCCTTTTTCAGAGTTTAACACCTATGTATTCACCAAAAATGTTACATTTTGGTCTTATTCATCCATGAAATATTTTCCTAATAGCCTTCTGACTTATGATACTTAGCAAACTGTGGTTGGGCAGTTATGTTCTTTCACACCCTGATGGTGCAACATGTGAACAATGTGACAGAAGCCTTTAGACACTTAGAACTGACCATGGGCTCCACCACACGACGTGACCTTTTGGGTCGACCTCCCCCACGGAGTCTTGAATTTCCTTCATTTTTACACAGTCTGACTGTGAACATAATATTGGATCATTTTCCTCAATATATAATCCACCAAGTGTAAAATCTCTACTATATATATGCTTCTTCTATGAAAATCTGATAATGTTGTGAAAGTATTCCAGGGTGACCCTGCAGATCCTGATTTTCTAGTTATGGCTCAGGTCTGCTTAAATATAGATCATTTCTTTACTGATTTCAAATGAAACTTGAGTTCGTTTGGGTTTTTGCAGGCTCGACTACAGCAATTCATAAATCTGCGTTACTGTTTAAACGTGTTGAAGCTCAACACCAAGTTGGAGAGGGTGGAAACTCTCCTTCAACATCAGTGTTGTCATGGTGACGCTGGAGGCCTGTTGTTAATATGGCATTGCTTATCTCATCCTGAGCAGCACTTTAAGAAGTAACCAGCCTGTCTGACTTATAAAGGAGTGTGTAGTTAGTGATGCACTTTCAGATTTGGATAAAAACACGCCAAGTAAATACTTGCCGAGTTTCCACTCCTGGACTCTAATGAGTCCCTGAAGCTACACCCCCCACCCCCCCTTTCCTAATTTGACATGCTTCGCTAGGGCTGGGGCTCTCGCTTGGCAGATCCAAAATCCTTCGTACGACTCCCTAATGAATGAGCAGCGAGAGAAAAGTAGAGGAGGAATGAATACAAAACTTCACCTTGGGTTGCAATTAATCTCCAAAGCGTCAGTCAATCATCCCTGTTTACGAAGAAACAGCAGCTCGGAAAGCAAGGCCTGAGTGTGGAGCCCTTGTAGATCAAACCTTTCTTTTAACCAAGGCTTTATCTGGACGCTTGTGTCAATTAGCACACAAGCGTTGTTCAAGGCAGCTGTCCCACGTGATTGGATCGGTTTCACACACTCTGACTTGGCTTCTGCCGCAAACAAGGCCGAGTAAAAGGAGCTAGCGAGTGTGTTATTCCATCGGCTTCAGAAACGAAATGAGCTTTCTGCGGAGACGAAGCAGCGAGTAAAAACGCGTGCGCTTGTTTACGAGAGTAATAAATGTCTTCCGCGCCTCCATCTGACAGCTGCTGTCCCGTTTGACCTCAGTGTCCATTTATTGGCCCAGTGGTCCACCTGCAGCCCTTGCTAATGGACCTGGCAGTTTTTTTTCTGGCCGTCTCTCTGCATCTGCCAGCTTTTCGTTTTGCTGGAGAGCAGCAATAAGCTCAATTTACAGCCCTTTTGTTTTCCTCCCTCACTTAATCCATCCGCGCCCTTGTCTCGCCGATGTCTCAGAGGTTCAAAGCGCTCCGTAATTAAAATCCCAACTCAATTAGCCTGCATCCTTGACCTTTTGTTGGTGGCTAAAGTCAGGATCTTAAAAGAAATTCTTTCCTGCATGACTCCCTCTGGTGCAGCAGGCAGTAGTAAAATACAAGAGTCTTTAGAATCTACCTCTCTGGCTTAATTCAAACGGCAGCTCCTTTCAGACGAGAGACATAATGAACTCTCATGCTCCACGGTCGGGTGGATCGAGCCCAGAGATGTTGCTGGAGGCCCTGCTGAAGTCCAAAGATATGACAGGCGCATCCCAATACACCTACTCCCCAACCTGCACGGTTCTGTGAAGTCAGGATTACAGGAATAGGTGTGTGATTAGTATTATTAATCACCGCCATAACAGGCCCTCTTTGAAACGGCATCGTTGCGCAGCGTGTATCTTCTCCTGGCCGGCTCTCCCTGTTCTTAGCCAGCTTTCTGTATTATTAGGGAATTGTGCATTAACCAGAGTCAGCAGTTTTCACTGCTGCAATCTCATTACATTTACAGGAGAAGGGATGGAGAGGAGCGCACAAAAAAAAAGAAAAATGAATCGGAGGTGTGGGATAGTTAGGACAGGAGCTTGGCGAGTGCAGGATAAATCAAGCCCGTGGAAGACAGCTTTATGTTCCTGGAGAGGCAGAAGTGGTTAACTTTAATGGGAGGGGATAGAAATGTTCAGTTACTTTATTTTCACCCTTTACTTAGCTCACACACCAAAACGTTACTCCCGCCCCCTTCCTCACCCGCCCCGGACCTTAAGCCCCTGAACTGTGTAGGACTGGTTTGATATATAGAGTTAATTCCATTCACTTCTGCGGCGTAATTGATGCGTTTCATACGTGGAATGAACAGTGGACGGGGCGCAGGGTGGAATTGTTAATGTTCCGCCAGGAGATTGTAGGTTCCCTCGTCCGCTTGTCACCCTTTAGCCTCATTCAGCCCTGCCCCCTCCATCTTTCCTTACCCGCCTTCTTTTACCCCATCCCCCTGCCCTCCTCTTTACCACTTGTAGTATTTTTCCATTGCTTCACTTGTTAATTCGACTAAGAATGCTGGTAGGGATGGACGAATATCGAACGTTTTTAAAAACTTGACTTCTGATCGTCCTTGAATATCCAGAAAATACATTTCTGTATTTCTAGCATCCTCTAGTGCAAGAGCTGAAGCTGATTTTCAGTTTTGGCACAGCTGATTCAGCGTTCAGTGTTGGAACTTGATCGTGTAAAAAAATGTGTCATCTTTTTATTTCCATACGCAGCTTTGCTTGGAGGTTTAACTTCAGGAGAATGACAACGTCTCATATAAATTTCATCTCTAATGTCTGAGTTGCTTGACTCTGTGTACCAGGCAAGCCTTCTGGGTAAATTGCTTTCAGGACAATAGCCTGCCCCTGTAACACTGGCTTTACTGGGGTCATGACCCCATTTGCAGGGGACCCAAAGTTTGTGCTGCAGTGTAGGGCTGGCGGTTTTAATTGTTAAACGTCGTCTAATGGGGTAGCGCTTGGCCCTTTCATTTTGCTCGGTTCATTAAGCAGTCCTGTGCACCCAGCCAGGGAGGAAAAAGAACGGCACGGTGGTGGAAACGGCGCATGGTTGGGCATGGCATGTCTTTGGGCTTGATACGGGGGAGTTAAGCAGATGCAGCGAGCCGCTGAAGCATGGTGGAATAGCATTTTCCCTTCAGCGGTCGGTATAATGTTATAGAGGTTTATGTCAGGAGGGCGTATGTATATTTGGCAAATCCAATGACCAGATTTGTTGCTTGGAGAGACTTTTCCGGCGGCGCAGAACTGAAGAAAAAACCGGGAATCTGCTTGTTAGAATATGAATGTGCAGCGGTCAGTGTGCGCAAATCCGAAGTGGCAGAGCCATTATAGTCGCTCGCTCCTTTGTTCTGCATGCAGCGGAGGAGCCACATGCCAGTTTTGCTTGTGTTCCTTCTCGAGTCTCTCTCAGCAGGTCCAATTTGGCTTTTTATTTGGAGAGAGGTACAAGCTGAGACATTGTGACATCCCTTGTGGTGCTTGAACTCTGCAGACTTTTCAGAGGAGAGGGAAAAAAGAGCAGCTCGGTGCAGCGAGGGTGATTGGGGGTGGGGGGGGGGGGGAGGGAGGGGTAAAAAAGAGAACAGTGGAAAACATTTCCCCTCGGGCTTGGAGCAGAGCTTGAGATTAAAATTGAATCTGTCTCCTTGGGTCTACGCAGAACGTTTTTCGTAGGCCTTCGCAGGATGTGCGTCGCGGCGCTTGTGCGTTTAGCCTTGTTCTCTTAGCTGGGACGTTATTTCCTGCGGTAACCTGGTGAGGAATCGGGTTCTGCGGGGGAGACATGGGTTGTCGCCTTGGGAGTGCACGAACGTGAGGCTGGCTGTGTGTCAGGAGACATTTTGTGCCAGACAGGAGAACAAACTTGGTGCTGTGACAGGCCTTTTCAGTGCTGTAAAAGGCATGTTGACCCAGTGACCCTTCAAGTTGAAACGGAGGCCACCGTGGACCGTGATGGCCCCGTTGAGACAAAGTGAGACAGCGAAAGAATCTTGACTTCCTCCGGTCTCCACTTGCACTTGTAACTCTGGAAAGATTTGCTAGAGAAAACAGAGCACATGATTCGTCATATTGTGGGTTGCGACGGAGTGAAAAGGCAGCATGTGGAGCGAGGCAGGGAGGGGGTCTCCTCATGGTTGGATTTGCTCGTGGTGTAGTCGACAGGATTGACCTAAACCCCCAGGCTATTTCAGTGTTTGCAGCAGCAAAATCCCATGATTCATATGGCTTTTCAGTGCCCATAGCGTCCAGACATGCCCTGTCCCCTCACTACAGTCCCGTCTGCGTGGCCTTTATGCTGACCCTGTGCTTGCTTTTTCAGGGGCTTTGTTCGGGGGGAGGCTCGCGATGTTCCTCCATGTTCTGCCATCAGGACAGAGATTATCAAACATGGCACATAATGTCTCACCATTCAAAAGTTTTCTTCTTCTTTCTTTCGGCTGCGCCCGTTTAGGGGTCGCCACAGCGGAGCATCTGTTTCCGTTTCTTCCGGTCCTCTGCATCTTACTCAACTTTACCACTGCGCCAAATCGAATGAAGGATGGTCCTGCTCCGATGATCCCATGTTGCCTACAAGTCTCTGGAGGAACGCGTTCAGCAGTTTGTAATTGAAAACAGCATTTGTGGAATCACATTACAGGTTGCGCACTTCATCATGCTGAGAAACGCTCATGACTGGATTTTCATTTGGCGAGCGAATGCATTGTTCCTTAAAGAGGGTATTGGAGAATCCTAGCGATACGTCTTAACCTTGCCGTTGGCCCACCTCCTCCCAAGCCCATCCACTTACCCTCTTTCAGAGGTTTTATCCCCTTGCTAATCAATTTACAGAAGGATGGGTATTATCAATAAAACTGCCGCCAGCATCTCCCGGAGCAATAACTCAAAGGGGGTGTTTGAGCGGTATCTAAGTTTGATCCTGTGCCAGGGTGATGAATAGCTGTTTTTCCTCTTTTGTTGGTGATCAGCACTT
>CM029378.1:1606218-1641218 GCA_017165825.1 Hepsetus odoe
CGATATTTTGAATTGTGTGTGTGTGTGTGTGTGTGTGTGTGTGTGTGTGTGTGTGTGTGTGTGTGTGTGTGTGTGTGAGAGAGTGAGTGTATAGAGTTTTATTAGGCAGCTTGTTTAAGTGAAATAATGTTTGCCGAGTTATTGTTGGTTCTTTCAGATTAGCTTTTTGTTCCATCACTCGTTAACTTTGGCCAAGTGACAGAAGAAACGCGTGAACTGCTGGAAAACAAATCAAAGAAAGAGAGAGCAGACCGTCTGAGAAGCTGTCACATCCTGACGACCCGGCCAGCTGTGCTCGGCAACCTTTAGGCTCCTGGCCTGAATGTCAGGAAATGAATAATTGACGAAAATCAATTTCGGTGCGTCACACAAACCGGTGTTCTTCCCCCCAGAAACACAGCTTATTTTCTCTTTCTTTTCTTTCTTTCTTTTTTTTATTGTTGTCCTGTTTCTGAATGATAAGCAGCTTCATTTGCTCCGTGTCTGAGCAGAGGCGTCAGGTTTCCAGGCGTCTGAGGAGCCGCAGCATGCAGGTGGCCTGACCTTTTAAATAATTCACACACACACACACACACACACACACACTCATTATCTCATCTCTGATATGACGATGATCCAAAAAAGCTTCAGGTGAATGGATGAATGTTTTATGTGGGTGTGTTTGAGTTAAAGGTTGAGTCTTTATCACTGATTTCTGATCACTGATTACAGCAACGCTGGAGATCATTTAGACTTTTATTCAAAAAGGACCAAAACACTCGCGCATTAAGCTCAATTTTTGTAATTATTATTATTTTTTTTTTCCCGATTGTAAATTAAAGCTGAAAATGCAGGATATTTTGGACACGTTTGCATTATGGTGTTACTTTGCATATTTTTTTTTACGGAAAGCTTTACTAAGAGGCCGAGGAGTGTGCGGTATAGAGTATCTTTAATCCATTCATTAACATTCTTTAAATATTTTAACCAGTTATTAAAAACTGATCAAGAATAAATAAATAAAAAATAATAAATTCTGGTTTAAAAAAAGGCCTCAAATGCTAAATGTTATTTTTGTGAATTGTAAATGTTATTTTTGGCCATAATAAGATCCCATTAATGGTTAAAATGATCAATCATTTGTGATCAGTGAACACAGTGAACCACATCCTCTGTATTTAACACACACACACACACACACACACACACACACACACCGTCCAGCAGGGGGCAGACGTATCCAGCACCCAGGGGGAGTGTTGGGGACAGTACCTTGATCAAGGGAACCTCAGAGCAACCTACTGATCTGGGATTCAAACCAGGTCTGGGATTCAGGGTCGCCATCTTGAGCATCCTTTACAATGGTAGTGAACAGAACCAAACATCTCAATGTCCCTCACAGACATGGAATGATGGGGAAACGCTGCCTGATGCCCGATGCGTTGTTTTATTTTAGTGTGGACTAAATCTAAACCCAGGTGAAGAGACACTGCATCAGAGAAAACTGATTTAGTTCAAACTGTTTTCCCTCCTTCTTCTTCTTCTTCCTCTTCTTTTTCTTCTTCTTCTCCTTTCAGTTACTCCTGTCACCACAGCGGATCGTCCGTGTCCATTTCTTCTAGGGGCAGCGGTGGCCTAGTGGTGAGGGAGTTGCCCCGCATCGGAAGATTGTGGGTTCGATTCCTTCACCAGTAGGTTGCCCTGAGGTACCCTCGAGCAAGGTACCCTCCCCGTCACCGCTCCCCGGGCGCTTTCGATAGCTGCCCACTGCTGCACGGTGTTTGCATGGGTTAAATGCAGAGGTCCAATTTGGTTGTGGTCCACTGTGTGCTGTGCTGTGACCTCGCAATGACAAGGGTTGTCACTTTCACTTTTAAAAGGAGGAAGATGCAGAGGACTGGAAGAAATGGAGACGGATGAATATTTTCCCATCATACCCATTCCATATAAACACACAGACACATGGTGGGAAATGCACAGACATGTGACATCTGGTTCCATTTACCTCCACCGTAAAGAACTGTATTTTGGAGAAATGTTTCAGAATGAGTTAAATTTGAACTTTTGTGTCGGATAAATTTAACAACGCTCTTTTTGGCTGTCAGGAGTGTGTGTGTGTGTGTGTGTGTGTATTTGTGTGTGTGTGTGTGTGTGTGTGTGTGAGCTATCCAAACTCAGCCCTGTAATCAGCACCAGCCATTTACCCCCCCCCTCCCCCACCCCCCTCCGTTCCGTGGCTCTGTCCGCTTACGAAACCAAATTAGGCCTTTCTTACTTCAGCAAGACCAATTAATCACATCCAACAGCATCTCTCTCAGCTTCCCAAACGGGGACGATTGATAGCAAACTGCTGTGATATCTACTCACCTCATCACATTACTGCCCGCTTCACCACAGTAATTCAATTTCAGGCTTGGAGAGAAGCGTGTAGAGGCGAGGTGAGGCAGCTAGGGGGCGTGACGGTGCTCGGATGCTTCGCCACTTTGAGGAAGCGAGTGACACTAATAATGTAACTTCTCTGAGCCACTCTTGGGTTCAAACCTGGTGATCACCAGTAATGAAAGCAAATCACCTGACTCGGGTAAAAGTAGGAGTACTGATTACTGATTACTCAAGTGACAAAGTACAGGAATGTACTCAGATTTATAAAGTGAAAGTGACTATTCTTGTCATTGCGAGGTCAAAGCACAGCACACGGTGAACCACAACGAAATTGGACCTCTGCATTTAACCCATGCACAAAAACACCGTGCAGCAGGGGCAGCCATGAAAGCGCCCGGGGAGCAGTGACAGGGACAGTACCTTGCTCAAGGGTACCTGGGGGCAACCTAATGGTAAGGGGTTTGAGCCCACAATCTTCAGATTCTGTGGCCACTAGGCCACCACTGCCCCATAAAAAGTACAGGAATGTACTGAGAGTGTAAAGTAAGAAGTACAGGAATGTACTGAGAGTGTAAAGTAAGAAGTACAGGAATGTACTGAGAGTAAGTTTTTACATTTTGTTAAAAAAAAAAAGAACAAGACAATCTTAGACGGTTAAATACACAGACGAGCTCTCTCTCTCTCTCTCTCTCTCTCTCTCACACACACACACACACACACACACACACACACACACACACACACACGCAAACACACATTCATTCATTTGTTTATTTTGGTAACTTTTGTCACAACTTATTCATTGTTGCTTTTTTTGCTGTACTTTTTGTGAATATCATCAGAGCAAACCCTTGTAACTCCATTTCATTTTTCTGGGTTTCCTTTACATTTTATCACTTTTTTTAAAAACGATTTGAAAATGTCCCCGGTGTTTATATCGGGTAAGAATTTTAGGGCACACAGGAAAATGGAGAACTTCCAAAAAGGACTTCTTATAATAGTTCAGTATTTTAGGGATTTATGACTCTTGCATGCGTCGTAACTGCTGTAGTTCACAGATTTTATGTATTTCATAATGTTTTATATATATATATATATATATATATAGTTTGTGTGGGTGTCTGTGTATGTGTATATAATACATATATACACACATTAGATATTTGAGAGCTGCAGTCCTACATTATATAACCATAATGAAATGATGTAATTGTGATGGGGGAGAGGGAGGACCACCCTACCCACCCGGTTGCAGCCGTAATTAACAGTTCAAGTTGAAAGGTGCTCTGATTGGGTTCAGTGTGAACAAATCAGAATTGTTCACAGTGCCGGTGAATGGAACCAGACGGCGGAAAGTTGTTGAAACCTCATGTGATTTCTGGAACATCGTTGGATGAATTGGATCATTTCGTCCTTTATAACTGTGGCTTCTTGGAAAAACCTGAGCACCGATTTCTAGATTTAAGAAACATCCTCGGCTTAGAAGTGCGGAGTTAGTTGTGGGACTTTATTTTTTTTCCATGTGTTTGACACAAAACAAATAAACACAGATTTAATGTCTGAGCTCAGCAGAGAGCCTTTCGAGATGAATTCTAGTCATGGGACCAGTTTGTGTTAAGTTTACCATGATGGGTGTGTAAACGTGTGTGTGTGTGTGTGTTTGTGAAAGTGACTATTCATGTAATACACAGCACAGCACACAGTGAACCACAACAAAATTACACTTCTGCACTTTACCCACGCACACCGTGCAGCAAGGGCCAGCTATTGAAAGTACCCAGGGAGCAGTGACAGGGACAGTACCTTGTTCAAGGCTACCTCAGGGCAACCTACTGGTCTGGGATTCGAACTCACAACCTTCCGATCTGGGGGTCTCGTCCCTAAACACTGGGCCACCGCTGTCCCGTGTGTGTGAGTGTGTGTGTGTGTGTGTGTGTTAGTAGTCTTCTTTTTTGTTTGTTTATTTGTTTATTGTTTTAGTTGTGAGATGTCTGTGTTGTTAGTTGTGACGGGTGTGTAATCATGTTTCTTTTTTCCTGCAGGTGCTCTGTGGGGTTATGCCCCGTTTAGGGTGGACAGCACATTGACTGGAGCCGGAATCACCTTAACCAGGAGAGAGAGAGTGTGAAAGAGTGAGAGAGGAGAGGAGAGAAGGATTCCTGAGAGAGAGAGAGAGAGAGAGAGAGAGAGAGGGATCTCTGCACCACTATGGCCCTGACGGACAAACACAAAGTCAAGAGGCAGCGATTGGACAGAATCTGCGAGGGTGAGTCTCATCCGTTCATGTCTGTCCATCCCTCCGTCCCCATCGGTGATCGGTCCAGCAAATGTGTCCACATTGGACTGGCACAGAGACACACTTCTAGATCTAAAGTGAATTAACAAGTGACTTCTTATTCCAAAGAGAATATTTCTATCATATGTTTGATGTTAATTATAATGATAATGATCATTTAAGGTAAGTTAAATGTAAAAAAAAAAAGGATGTAAATATACATATAAATTGTACATTTTTACATTTATTATACACCGATGCTAATAAAGCAACATATATATCAATAACGTGTGTATATGCTCGTGTGACGTCATGCTGAAGTGGTGAATCTAATCGCATCATGAGGTGACTACCGTATTTTTCGTGTAGTTGCGACCTGTACACGGGAACTTCTTCAGTGACGGACACTTCCGCTTAGAGACCGGTGAATGTTCGTATTTCCAGCCAATTATCCTCAAAATTATTACCGAATACACGTTTTTGGTGCTTTCCTATCAACTAAAGTACACAGCACTACATTTACCTGCAAAAATCTGAAAGTGTCCTTCAACAAAATGCAAAAAAATCAATTTTATTTCACAAATTTCAATCCAGGAAATTCGCATGCCGCGATTTTGAACACCTAAACCGGTGACCGTGTACGGAGCAACTCAGTACATTTTACCGTAAATCCCAGTTTTCCTGAGTCATGTGATCATAGACTGTCATGTACAAGGTCTTCTATTCTAAGAAAAGAGGGCGTCCTCTGATGCAGGTGTTAAGCTGAAGGCATTGAGATCTGCAAAAGAAAATGGAAACAGAGCAGCAGAGAGATCTCAAATGTCAAGATATCACTCAAAAATACGTTTTGGACCAAATTTCAATGCCAAATCAGGGGTGCGACTTATACAGGAGTAAATACGTTACGTGCAATCTGGCCTCACCTGGTCTTTAGTATAATATATATATACATTCAGGAACTGAAACAGTACTGGGGGGGTTTATTAACCCAAACTCCAGCTGCGGTGCTTCTGTTCTCTACGTTCCTGCTGTCTGTTTGAATTTAGGGAGTGTGATTGTTCAGAAAGTGAAAAGTGAAAGCGAAAGTGACTACCTTTGTCATTGTGAAATGCAGCACAGCACGATACAACGAAATTCAACCTCTGCGTTTCACCCACACATACGTGCAGCAGGGGGCAGCTATTGAAAGCTCCCGGGGAGCAGTGACAGGGACGGTACCTTGCTCAAGGGTACCTCAGGGCAACCTACTGGTGAGGGAATCGAACCCACAATCTTCCGATCCTGTGGCTCCCCACCACATTTGGACTAAATATTAAAGAAACTCTCCAAAAGCACTGCAGTCTCTCACCCAGTGACCCCCGTACGACCCCGTGACCTGGACTCGGGCCCAGGTTAGTGTGAGCTCGGAGTAAAAACATGTCCGTTGAACGGCGAGGTGCCCGGATCTCAGTGCAGTCCTGCTCCGCGGTGCGCTGCTGGTCAAAAGTTTGGGGACAACTTGTCGGTTGTCATGGGGAAGCCTGGTCAGCTTCATTTCAAGATCAATGTCGGGTTTAATGATCAGCGGGCAGCGGTGGCCTAGTGGTTAGGGAGCCACAGGATCGGAGGATTGTGGGTTCGATTCCCTCCCCAGTAGGTTGCCCTGAGGTACCCTTGAGCAAGGTACCGTCCCCGTCACTGCTCCCCGGTCGCTTTCATAGCTGCCCCCTGCTGCACGGTGTTTGTGTGCATGGGTTAAATGCAGAGGTCCGATTCCGTTGTGGTTCACTGTGAGCTGTGCTGTGACCTCGCAATGACGAGGGCTGTCACTTTCACTTTCACTTTTTCACTTTCAGTGTCCGTTGCTGAGAATGAAACTTGTTCTGCTGGTTGGTGCTCATTAGCTGTTGAACCTTCAGAACCTTTTTAAAACAACAAGACGGTCTCGACGTGAGCTTTTAACACTAAAACCTGCCGCGTGCAGAAGGTTCGTGATGGTTTTTGTGTGAAACGGCGTCTCTCAGTCCAAAAGCGGGAGCTGAATCTCGGCGTAATGAGCAGGAATGATGTGAAGAGTGTTTGTGTTCACACGTTTGGTATGTTTGACAGACACAATGGGGGGGTGATGTTGGGAAAAATATACCTGGGAACGTTTTGGAGCCCATATGTCAGGATATTTATTTACTGGAGGAGGAACAACCGGAGTGCAGCAAAAATATAAATACAGTTTTTCACCAGCATCTGACACAGCCATTCACTAAAACCCAGTTAAACCAGAGAGAAACTGAAAGAAAAAAGAGGAAGAGAGAAGTGTGTGAGTGTGTGTATATGTGTGTATGCTTCCTCAGCATTTCAACCACACACCGTGCAGCAGGGGGCAGCTATTTAAAGCACCTGGGGAGCAGTGATGGGGACGGTACCTTGCTCAAGGGTACCTCAGAGCAAAATACTGTTCTGGGATTCGAAGCCATGGCCTTCAGATCCTGGGGCCGTGTGTGTGTGTGTGTGTGTGTGTGTGTGTGTGTGTGTGTGTGTGTGTGTGTGTGTGTGTGTGTGTGTGTGTGTCACATGCTGTACACACTGACACAACAAGCAGGGCTGACACACACACTTACACACTCTGCTTAACTCAGTGTGTGTTTCATACACACTTCTTCACACCTGCTCTGAGAAGTGTGGAGATGTTGCTGAGTGAAGAAACGAGTGTGAGGGAAGTGTGAACACAGTAGATTACAAACAATTACAGCAAGGTTTTTAAAAACATTTGTTCCACAAATGTGGCCCTGTTTCAGTGGCCAATGCTTTAGTCCAGAACTGCTTTCAACACCCCAGCGTTCGGGTGACACAAGCACACGCTTCAGTCCTACTGCCAAAGGAAATTTACTAGGTTTACTAGCTTACTGTTATACTTTGTTTATTAGCTTACTGCTAGCATACTAGTTTTACTAGCTTACTGCTAACCTACTATTTCTAGCATAATAAAGTCACACTTTACCTACTTTTACTAGCATACTAAGTTTACTAAGCTTACTGTTAGTAAACTAGATTTACTAACTTACTGTTAGCCTACTGCTTCTAGCATACTAGGATTATTAGCTTACTGTTAGCATACTGTTACTAGCAGTATAGGTTTATCAGCTTACTGTTAGCATACTAGTTTTACTAGCTTACAGCTAGCCTACTGCTTCTAGCATACTAGGGTTATTAGCTTACTGTTAGCATACTGTTACTAGTATACAAGGCTATACTAGGTTTGTTAGCATACTGTTTTTACTAGCATACTGTTAGCCTATTGGTAATCTGCTGTCAATAAATGTGAAATAAACTTTGGTGACACGAAGAACCGAATAGCTCCCGACACTTCCATTTTCAAGTCATGAGTTAAAATTTTGTATGTGCTTCTGGTGGCGATGCTCAAGGCAAGCGGCAAAAACAGACTTGACGGTTTTTGATAACTTGGTTATGCCGCTGTGTATGTCATTCATCTTGTATTCACATTGTGATGGTGGTGGTCTAGTGGTAGGCTACTTCCCACTGGGCCGGAAGATTGTGGGTTCGATTCCTTCATCAGTACCCTTGAGCAAGGTACCGTCCCTGTCACTGCTCCTCGGGCAGCTTTCAATAGCTGCCCCCTGCTGCACGTGTGTGTGTGGGTGAAACACAGGGGTTGAATTTCATTGTGTTGTGCTGTGCTGCGTTTCACAATGACAAGGGTAGTCACTTTCACTTTGTTGGGTTGGATATTTTTGGTTCTCAGTCCTGCAGGACATAGTTCCACACATGTCCACTGTCACTGTGGTGCTGAGAAAGATCCTCCACCCAGATGATCCCTGATCACTGTGAAAGTGAAAATGAAAGTATCAGGGGACCTGATAAATGAGCAGTTGCTGCAGAGAAACAGATGGACGACAATCTGTAGAACGGTGAACCTGTATGGACAGAAGAGCAGACAAAATGGACACGGAGTAAAAAAATAATAATGTCAACAATAATTCTGATAATAAACCGTAAATTCTAACCATAATTCATTTTATTATTACATTTGACATCCATATAATATTATTATGTCTAATAATAATTTTATGATATATCTCACTATTAAATAGGTCTATTAATAGTAATAATAATAATAATAATAATTTGGTTATTATATTTGACACTCGTATATTAGTATGTAATATGTCCCATAATAATAACTATTTTATTAAGTAACATTATTCATAGAGCACTTTCATGCATTCGGATGCGGCTTCAAATGTTTCATGTTTTGCAACAATTTTTAAAAGAATTGTTCATTGAAAAGACTACACAAGACAAAAATTAAATATGTATAGAAAATGGATTTAAAAGGGTCAGAATAAGTGATAATGTGATGAAAATAACAATGTATTTACATTAAGCTCTGCAACATAAAAAATGTCTACCAACTGACGGCAGTTTCTTCCAGAGTTTTGGATAAAAACGAAATGTTCTCCGGTTCTTTTTCTGTTTGATTTTAGGATCTTCAGTAAAGCAGTCTTGATCAGGAATGGAGTAGATCCGTCGTTCTGTAGTGGATGAAGGTGTCCGTCCATTAAGAGCTTTAAAAACCAGGAACAGGGTTTTAAAATCTGTTCTAAATGAGACAGAACCTCTGTTCTAGCTTCGTTACACGGTCGTTACACATGTTCTCCTTTCTTCATATGTGTTGAGTATCTGACTGCAGTGGTCAAGTAGGTGGATCATATTTTTCGTTGATCCAGAGACTAGAGCGTCACACTCGTCTAGCTGAGGGAAAACAGAAGCATTGATCAGTTTTTTTTTTTGTTTGTTTTTTTTTTATTTGTTTTATTTATTTATTTAAATCCTCTTGTTTAAGGAAATGATTATTTTAAGATGCATGGAGGGATGAGGGTGGACAGGATTAGGGATGAATATGTTAAAGGGACAGCTCAGGTTGGACGGTTTGGAGAAGTCGGAGAAGATTGCAGTGGTTTGGACGTGTCCAGAGGAGAAACAAGGAGTGTATCAGGAGATGGATGTTGAGGATGGAGCTGCCAGGAAAGAGGAGAAGAGGAAAGACAAAGAGGAGGATTATGGACATGCAGGTGTGAAAGAGGAGATGGATGATCCACTGTGGCCATGAGTGGATGAGAAGAAAGAAGAACACTTAGATGCAGTGTATATGTTTTCATAAGGGTTTTAACTATTCAGATTTGTAGATTTATTTACAATAATTATCATGATGGATTGATGATAGTAAGCCATGCTATGATGAGGGCTTTCCAGCGCTGCTTTCTGCAGACTCACCTGCAGATGTACTGTGGAAGGATTTGGCTTTAGCAGAGGCCACCAGATGGCCCTCAGCAGTGGAGCTCCAGAGCAGCCTCCAGTCAAGCGTTGTGAAATCAGAAGAAAGCAAGATGTGCGCCTTCCCACCTTGCTGATCTGTGCGTGGGCCAAAGACGGAGGCTGGATTCCTCCCATTGGGCCGCTCTGTCGACTAGGTGTTTTGTTGGCAGGGCACTGTGCGGTCATGATTGGTGGAGGTGGAGGCCTGACTCCGGGCATGGAGGGTCCGGTCTGCTGGAAATCTGGGTTTCTAGGCTCATTATATTCCTAATAATTTAACCTAAATTTAAGAACGAATGATGTCGTGGATTGAAAGCAGTGCAAAAAATTCTTTAAAATGGTGTGCTAACTGTAAGGGCAGGGAATGAAGAACAGTTTACAAATCGTCAGATCCACTAGAATAACATCCCTGAGGTTATCAGCTCATTCGCGGAGATGTTTTTTTTAACACTGCTTGTTGCAAAAACTCTCAATGTCAAACTCTGCTGGAAACCTGCGCTGAGAAATCATCCCGGAGAGGAAGAAGCTGCCCAAAGCATGGCTCTGTTTCAGCAGGAAGAATGACAACAGTGTTATTTGCTGTGTCTGAGAAAGAAACGTCTTATTTTAAAAGTGGAAACTCCAGCTATATGTTGAAAGATCCTTCAAGGCTGTGGAAATGCCATGTATTTGAGGCTGGAGTTCCATCGCTTCCCAAGAAGAAAAAGCCCTGTTATAGTAAAATCAGTCAGGCAGGCTCAGCAGATATTTTCTTTGACTATGAAAATGAATGAAATGTATCCTCGTTTCCATTTTAGACAATGAAAGGCTGTTGCTACAATTTCAAAAGTGTTGTATCCTTTTTGAAATGGAGCGTTTATATTCAATTTAACATTCTCAGACATACAGTCTGAGGCATCTACAAATTTACTCACCGTCGCCCTCTAAAGGACTAAACATCAAATAAACAAACGTTCCTCACCGTCGCCCTCTAAAGGTCTAAACATCAAATAAACAAACGTTCCTCACCGTCGCCCTCTAAAGGTCTAAACATCAAATAAACAAACATCACTCAACATCACCCTCTAAAGGTCTAAACATCAAATAAACAAACATTCCTCACCGTCGCCCTCTAAAGGACTAAACATCAAATAAACGTTACTCAGCGTCGCATTCTGAAGGTTTTATTAACATCAAACAAACAAACGTTCCTCACCGTCCCCCTCTAAAGGCTTTCCTGTGCTTGGTTGTAATGATGTGTTAATAAAATTTGATTTTATTTTCATTTTTATCGTTACTTATGCTAAGGTCAAACCTACACTTCTAGCAATTCAGCCATGTTTTTACTTTTTAAAAACTCTAAATGTGTAGTCCACTCTCCTGGCACTTCCACTGCCAATCGGACCTGAACCTTGGTGCCGGGCTGATTTGATCCGATCACTTCCGTCTCGTTTCTGCTTCTGCTGAGGTTACAGACTGGATATCTCTGGCCGCTGACTCTGCTCTCCTGGCTTCTTGCTGTTTTGGGAGGCAAATGGACCTTTTTCCATGCACCAGTCTCTGTGTGGAGTTTTTGAATGTCAGCAATGGATGCTTTTCTTTCTCGACATGTTTGTGAGACTTGCCCCGTCATGCAGCCAAGCAGGAATGAAGACATTCACAGTGTTCAGACGTGCAATTTTACTGTGGCTATGGAAACCCTTTGGCTATATGACAGCGGTGATTAAATCATTAAGGCGGCCCGTATGAATTTTGCATAATCTAGCCTCACTGCATTAAGGAGCTGGAGAGCTGCTTTATCAAGAGCTGTTAGTTAAGCTAATCAGAGCGACCACAGGGAATGACTGGTTTGAGCACCATGCTCAGGGCTGATGAGCTTTCAGACAGCTCCAGTCAGATTCCTTTTGGGTAGTGGGCTGGACAAGCGCTCACGCCATGCCAACCAATTTGTAACCTAAGGGTCTCCCTGTGTTGATCTCAATTTAGTCACAACGAGGAGAAACTCAGAACAACATTTCCGCCTTGCTTCTTCTTCTTTTCCTTTCAACTGTTCCTAATAGGGGATCATCCATCTCCATTTTTCTCCTTTGGTCAACAGTAGCCCAAATTCAATCTGCACCCTGCTGGCTAACAGTACAGGTCATTTTTAATCTGAGCCTTGACCCATCCGGTATGGAAATCACCCACATTTTGATTTGTCTTTGATTTGATTTTAAGTTTTACACCGGACGCCATTCCTGTTATAACCCTGCCTATTTATCCAGGCTTGGGAAATACACTGGCTTGTGCATCCCTTGTGGCTTAACTTCTAATAGTTTTAAATTTGGCTGTAGTCGATAGTCAGCCAAGATATCCATCCATTTTGGAAGGAAGTTCCATGAAAAAGTGCTTTATGTGTTTATATTGATATTTGCATCCTTTCTGACAGATTGCAATTCACAACAGGAAGTATAGGGGGCGCTATATAGTGTCTTCAGTGCTGTGTTGAGTGGGATGATAGAGAGGCAGAACGAATTGAACCAGGCGTCTGAATCTGCCGCACAGATATGAAGTGGTTGTAAACACTACCTGAATATTATATTACTAAACCCATTTATGGTGGAGGGATACGTTGTGAGGCTAAATCGTCCCCCAGTGAATAGTAATTATTTCAGATCAGTAGGTGGTGCCTTAATTTTAGGCAATGTGTTGGTTTATACTAGAAAATAGTCAAATGCCAAGAAACCAGACTGGTTGTTGTTCAGCTATTAGTAAATAATTCAAATTGTATTTTAATGAGATTGAATGTATATATTTGCATAAATAAAGTGCACGGTACAGAGAAAGTGTGAAAGTGTGCACAGTTCTGCAGGAAACGGCAGAATACACACATGCTGGGAAGCACTGTAGGCATAAATAGAACACATATTAATTAATATGGAAATAATTACAGAAATTAGTTACCAATTTTTAAGATTGCACTCTGAGCATGTGTGTTTGTGTGTGTGTTTACACCTCAGTCAAATGAATGTGTTCTTTTAAAGTTAATTAGGTCTTAGCAGGCTTGCCTTCTGCGACTGGGGAGGTTTTTTTTTATTTTTTATTTTATTCTTCACTACTTTCTCTCCTCTGAGTAGAGCGGCATGCTCTCCACTCTCCACCCCCCTCTTCTCTCCGTCTCATCCTCTTCCTGCTCTCCAAAAGCATGGCGCCTCTGCCTCGCCCTTCTGTTGTCCCATCTGTGTTTCAGCGTGGGCCACTGGCCTGGGAACGGCAGGCACACTTCACATGAGGAGAAGGAAGAGGGAGGGGAATTAAACGAAAAAAAAAAAAAGTGCAGTGTGACCAACTGAGCTCCACCAGGCCGGTCCAACTATGAGATCACACTCTCAGGACTGCTCCAGAACTGTGTGTCACACTTAGGGCAGCCGTCTGCAGATGGAAATCCCTCTTCACGATCATTCAGGACTTGGAATCCTTTTTCAGGCAAAACTGTCATTTGCAGGCTTTCGAGCATGGTGCACACTCGGCTAGAAAGACCCACTTTTATGCACTTACATGCTCGTGGTAAGAGTGATCACGATTTTGTGCCGTTAGAGTGACCCTAACGACCCCCGTTTATGAGACGGTGTATTGTTACTGAGCTCTGAGCCTCCATCGGAAGGTATTTATTACTGTCAGTTATTCAGTCTCATTATATTCACAAGCTGTAAATAAGTGCATGTAATGCAATAATTAATATGCTTAATGGCTACAGAGATATATGCAATTATGTATAAAGTCAAGAAATGATACAGTGAAAGAGTGTAAATTGTAAATATTGTTCATTATTGTATAAATATAAAATAGGTAATGGGCTATGAATCCTTTACACTGTATTATAAATTCATTTTAATTCCATATATAATAGAAATCATATCTGCGGATTCTTCTGTGGCTCTCGAGGGGATCTGAAGCTTCCCGCTTTACTGTTGCTTTTGTTAGTTCACTGCTTGTTGATTTATTCTCAGCCTATCTTCAGTGTCTAAAAAAAGGTTCTGAAAGAATCACTTTAAAATCACTTCAAAAATTGCATTTGAGCGCGAAGGCCATGTTCACAGGTTCTTCAGAAAACCCTTTCACAGTGATGGGGACGGTACCTTGCTCAAGGGTAGCTCAGGGCAACCTACCGGGCTTAATATCCACAACCTTCCAATCCTAGAGCCTAGTCTCTAACCACTAGGCCGCCGCTGCCCAATAATCCATATTATATTTGGATACCAAGAGTCACTAAAAGTTCTAAACGTTCAGTTTTTCTCTCGCACCTTCAGAGACGCTCCCTTTTAGAAACCGTGGACGGCCTGACGGAGATGTGCGGAAGCTTCTCGGCACAGATTTAGGCGCATGTTTTTCTCCGAGGCCTTTGGTTGTGAAAAAAATGCCCTGAGGTTTGTTAAAACTCTTCAGCGTCCACTCGCTGTAATTGACGGTGATTTTTCAAGCACACAGTTCTGGAGTTTAATTTACTAAGCCCTATGAAAGTTTAATTGCCCAACAGTTTCTTCAGTCAAGGGTGCCTAAATCATTCCCTCCACTCCCTTAGCAGTTCTTCATGCCCAGTATTGCCAGAAGCGTCCCCTGCCCTAGAAAAGTGGCCCAATTCGTTGTTGGGTACTGTCCGTATTGTTTTCCTCTTGGTGTCAGGCCCAGTCTGTCCGAGAATATTTCAAGCATGAAGCCGCAGACGCCTCAGTAGCGCGAAACTCAAGCAATTAGGTTTTTGCCAAGGTTACTCTCCACAAGGCTCTTTTGATCTTTTGATTCAGTTCGTTCATATTCGGCTCCTTTGTTGTATCTCTGGCCGCTGAATGCCAGCGTGTTGAGTCTCGGTGCTGAAAAGGAGAGGTACTTGTACTGTTCCTGCCAGTGGTAACCAAGCAGATGGGTTGGCAAGTACATGTCAGAAAAGGAGAATCTGCATTCCATGTGCTCTTTGTCCCCCCTGACCTCTCCATTGCTGGCGTATCCAGCACACACAGCTACCTGAAAATGTGTCATTAATATTGCAAAAAGGATGCGAGCCTGAGTGACGATCCATGCAGGAGCTTATTAAAAACAGTTATTGTCTCCGGTTGCCGTGGAGAGGTGCAATTCCGTAATTAACGGTCCGTTTTTACGGCAGACAGAAAGCGCCGCGTCCAGGCGGTGGCACGTTAAGCCTGGTAAATATGGACCTCCGCTGTTGGGGAGGTGGGGGGACAGCTATGTTCCACATAAATGATTCTGTCCACTTGATTGTGGATTGCGTCCAAAATCCTGGAGTTTTCAGATACCACAGTGAGGTCAGGTGTTTAATGTCCTTTTGGTTGCTTTCTTCTTTTATTATCCTCCAGAATCTCATGCGTAAAACGGAGACTCCACCACTCCCCGCCCATCGAGACCCATTTAATGTGTTCCGCCCGACCACTGGAAGTGACCAGTCGGTGCAGATAATGGAACCAGAGGAACGATTGCAAGAGGCGGGAAAAATAACAAGAGGCAAAAAGGGAATTGTGCCCTGTTGAGTCTTTTCCTTAGACCCACTCAACCCACTCATGGCTGCCTCTTGCATTAGTGACACGTCTTCACCACTTTTTACAGCATAGAGTGCCTCTTATCTCTTACCACTATTATAGACTCCAGGCAGATGGATGATACATTTTCCATAGCTGGTAGCAGTTATTTATCAAGCATCACATTACATCCTTCCTATTGTGTCCAAGTACTTCTGCATTAGGACGTATTGGGATATATAGGGACAGCTCAGGTTAGACGTTTTGTGGACATAGTTAGGCAAGCAAGGTTACGTTGTTCTGGACATGTCCAGAGGAGAGACGAGGAGATTATCAGTTGAAGGATGATGAGGATGGAGCTGCCAGGAAAGAGGAGGACAAAGATGAATGTGCTGAGAGAGGACACGCAGGGGGCTAGAACGAAAGAGTAAGATGCAGAGGACCGGAAGAAATGGAAACGGATGATCCACTGTGGCGACTCCTAGCAGGAGCAGCCGAAAGAAGAAGAATAACACAGGCCTTATCAAGAGTTTATACATTTAACATGAACTAAATGTTGGTTATTAATTAGCTCATTAACACCTTAAAATCATTAATAATTCAATAAATAATAAGTAAATAAATATGGCAGCCTTCGGTTATATTTCAGCAAAATCTGATGAATTTGTGCTCACTAATACTACCATGTTTAATTTCCTCAACAGAATTTTGCACAGTTTTGTTCTATAAGAATAATTACTCAAATACACTCACAGTTAAAAAATACTGTTTCATATTTTAAATCATTTTTTCTGCAGATCCATCTGTACCCCATAGGTGGTAGCCATGTATTAATCGTCAGATGTTCTTGCACGCCATGTTGCTGTAGAAGCCCAGATTGTAGCCTCTTGTTTCAGTAGAGGTTTCATGAGTCATCCGTATGTGTGTATTATTAAGAAATTAATTTGTTGAAAAATGAGACAATAGGTCAGTGATTTGTGTACAAACACATGTAACTCCAGTCTAAAAACAAAGATAGTTTCATTCTAACCAGCTTTAAAGTCCATATTCACCACCACCGTTATTTTTCAGCACAGCCTCAACTCTCTTAGACCAGTCAGGAACACTTCTCCAGGCTTCTTGGAGGACGTCCCAAAGCTCTTCTTTGGACGTCTGCTGCTTTTAATTTTTTCTGTGATGATCACACACTGCTTCTGAAACTGCTCAGGTACAGGGACTGTACTGAAAATGAGAGACAAAAACCTTGTCCTTCAGGAAGATCTGGAGAACTGCTCTTCAATGATGCATTAAAAACACAAAATGATCTGGATCTTTGGAAGCAAAGTTTGAAGAAATCAGGGATGGATTAAGACTTTTGCAAATGAGGGTTTTAAAGAGAAAGGTACACAGAAATCCCAGGAACTAAAT
Source organism: Hepsetus odoe (assembly GCA_017165825.1). Taxonomy (NCBI): domain Eukaryota; kingdom Metazoa; phylum Chordata; class Actinopteri; order Characiformes; family Hepsetidae; genus Hepsetus; species Hepsetus odoe. The sequence goes on from CM029378.1 coordinate 1,623,061, forward strand.
ACAATATCAAATTTCTCATTCTTTAATTTGTCCCGTCTTTGCATCAGCGCCCCCTGCTGACCCTTCAAGCGTCCTTTTCTTCTCAACCCTTCCGTTTCCAGCATTGTCCTCTTTAAGACACATGGACATTGTTTCAAAGAGACACAATCATGTGATAGCTTATTACCTGGTGCAGGTACAGGTAACAGAGCTCCCCCTACTGCTGTGATTGTGACCCTATTTGTTGCATGATTTTATTGACAACTTTAGAAACCGCTTGTTTTTTTTTTATTTGAGATTGTAACACAGATTTACATCTGGGACAAATCTGAATGTGTCAAAGTGGTGGGGACATGTCCCTGGTGTAAATTGTGGCTGTTGGGATCTGAAAAATTAACAGAACATTGATAGCTTTAAAACTTTTGTCTAAAATCAATAGTTGAGGTTTAAAAGATCTAGTCGCACAGACCTTTTCGGCTCTTTTCTGCAGTAACCCAGCCTTTCTGTTTGAGTATTCCTGACGGTTCACATCTTTTTGCAAGAGTCTGCCTAATCTATTCTTCCTCCTGGATAGTGTTCTTGACTTGTTGAACTCCTATTTTAATGGCTGAAAGTATTTTTAGGTCATCCACCTCTTCTTCAGTGGACTTCTTTTCATGGAGAGCTTTTTCACAGCTCTACAGTCTCCTTGCTTTTTAAGAAAGTAGATTTTGATAGACTGTTTTGTCATTTACATTTCATTTGCATTTATGGCTGACACTCTTTATCCCGAGCGACTTACATTTCTTAACTACAAGGACAGTCCCCCCTGGAGCAACTTGGGGTTAAGGGTCTTGCTCAGGAACCCAGTGATGGTAGCGCTGGTGGTGGGATTTGAACCTGCAATCTTTTGTAGACAAGTATCCTACCACTAGACCACCACGTCGATTTTTGTTTTAGTGTGGCTCCTAAATTGTGCTCAAACAGAATCAACGTAGGAGTTCTGTTTAAAACCCAGCTTCTTGATGTGAGTGGACCAAATGAGAATTTAAAATGTAGAAAAGATATGGAGCAGCCCCAGGTCTCGGATTACCTGTTTGCTCATCCCTAACGGGAAATTACGGCTCATGAACATAACGACCTGACTGCCTCCCTGTGGCTCCCCCAGACACTTCATACCAAGCATGTGCAGATAAACAGAAATGTCACAATTACTTATCCTTTTATTACGGTTTGTGGAATCTCTGCAAGAAAAAAGCATAACTCATGTATAAGACCTTTCAAAAAGGTCAGCATTTTCATCCTTTTAACCATTTTTATCCAGTAAAAACCTATGTGGTGAACGCTTAAAGATAAACTGATGGTTCATAAGTACTGGAAACAGCCCAAACGTATAGCGTGATATAGTAAACATTCCCCAAATGTTACACTTACCTTCTCAAATCCTCGACAAAATGACTCTATCAGGATTATTTCCTTTTCCACTATGAGGCATTAGTTTATTGTATTAGTTTTGTCTTGATTCTTTCTAGAAATCATCAACAGTTCATCAAATAGCTCCACTTTTGACAGTAGTGGTTCCCAATTCAGGTCTTGTATGCTGGTGTCCAGCACAGTCTGGTGAATTTCCTGCTCAAACACATCTGGTTCAACTGTCGATTGCCGAGTTGATTAAGTATTCAAGGAGGTCTGGTCTGGACCCTTGTTTTAGAGCTTCCTGTAAATGTTTAGAGGCCTACGGGACACTACCATGGACGTATGCATTTATCTGCTTTAAATGTTGGAAATGGTGATTCCAGACAGTTTTAGAAACAATATCATTGATAGTTACATTTTGGGGTTTTCTGCCCATGGTTGAAAGAACCGTGTAATGCCACAAAAGATCTTCATTCATATCTGGATGTTTTTGAAATAGGAAACATGGATTTGATTCCCTTTTGCTTTTATGTTTCCAAATAAGTCGTAGAACACCTTGAATATAGTGTGTGATGAACGTCGTATACCTTGTTGAATATTGAAACGTGTCTACTCCCTAGGCGGCACGGGTTACAAGCCTGTGGTCATATCCCTTAGGTGGATCCTATTGTAACCTACTGTAAACAGAGCAGGCTCCGTGGAGCAAGCGCTGGTATTGTGTGCTCTCCGTTTCCCCCTTTGGTTCAAGTGATGTCACAGGAGGCAGAGGAATTAAGCAGGTTTTATTTTGACTAATCCCTCGTGGCAATGGCAAGGTCTAGTAAAATGGCCTTGCCAAAGGAACGGATAAACCCCGCTGGATTAGCATGACCCCACCTCCGGCCCCTTCATTATGGCAGTCCAGCACTTCGTATCCTCACAACATGCATGCAACAGCCGAATGTGGCAGTCCCTACTTTGTAGAGTATTATGGAATAGAGGCCTCGTAAGGTGCGTGTTGGGTTTTTTTGTGTGTCTTTGTGCTTGACTCTGTGTTTTGCCTTGTCCCATTTTGCCACCCTCCCTCCCTATGCATGATTTTGTTTCCAAGGCTGAATAATTTAGGGACTGCCTGCCAGTATGTGGCCACATGATAGCTCTGCCTGAGGGCAGGGTTAAAAAAATGCCTGCTAGAGATCAGGTGAAATGATCCCTTATACTTCATCCTCTTCTTTTTTCTTCACCTGCTTCTTTGAAGCGAAACATTAGAGGTGAAATAGAATCCCTGCTCTTTGTTTTCTTTCCACACCTCACACCATCTTTTGTTTTCTCTCCTGTCGCTAAACTGCATAGTGCTGTTGTAGTCGGGGTCGGGTTGGGATGGATTGAGGGGTGGTGGGACAAAGCTCCTCTGTCACCATTGCGGCACGAAGGAACTCGGTCTCCTTTGGGAGCGACGGGGAACTCTGGTTTGATCCTCTCTTGCCACCCTGCTCCCTCCTGAACCCTGAAGTAGAGCGGTCATCTGTATTTTCCTACCCAGACAAGCTCTACAACGTCTGCGACCCGGAGAGGTATGGTGATCCTTTCCTAAGCATAAGGCCTGGACCTGACTTCATCGACCACGTTCTTGCGAAAGCCATGGCTGTGAGAGGTACCGTTCCTCCACCTGATTACTACCCCTTTGACACTGCGTTATCTGCCCAGCCACCTGAAGATCTGCAGGGCTTTTATAGAGGGAGCCAGCACCTTCTTAACAGATCAGGCTCGCATTATGGGCTGGCTACAGGAGGGGTCAGGTCTGCGTGGGATCAAGGTCAAGCTAGAGCTCCTGCTCCTACGCCTTCCCCCGCTCCACCGCCCCCACCTCCTCCACCACCACCACCTCCTCCTCCACCTCCCCCTCCCTCAGCTCATGAGATGAGCCGTTTGTATAGGGATTCACTAGCTGTCAAGATGATCCCAGACGGTCAGCGTGTTCGCAGTAGGGCTGCCTCTCCATCCTGTTTTGGAGTTGAGCCTGCCATCGCAAGGTTTGCAGCTGATCAGGCCTCTCTTGCTGGCCATTCTGTTTACAGCGACATCAACGGCCTGTCCTTGGACCATTGCCAGCCTCCTTCTACTTGCATAGTGATGGATCCCACAGTTCCCATAGTGGATGGAAGAGGTATGTCTGCCTACGGTACCGTACCGGCTCAAAGATTGCCCTATGATCCTGCCTATGATTCTAGTGCAGCTATGGTGCCAGCCACCCAAGCTCCGATCACAGCTGGAATCCCAGCCCACCATCCTTCAGCTGCTGTTACAGTGGACCCAAAGAGGACCGTGGATCCAGCTTTCTTGACTCTTCTTCGTACAGAGGGTCTGTCTGAGAGCACCATTACCCTGCTTCTGCAGCAAGGTTTTGACTCCACCACCATGCTGTCCATGATGGAGGACCACGATATCCGCTCTGTGGCTCCAAACCTAGGCCAGGCCAGAGTGTTGTCCAGAGTGGTTCTTAACTGCAAAACTGGAACCACTGGTGCTGCCGCGATGCGTGGTCGCTCCAACAGCTTTAGCCACCGGAATGACCTCTATACCCAGCCCCAGGGTGTAACCATGGATTCCCATCTCATGCAGCAGCCCCCAAGCGCTTTGCAGGCTCTCTCTCCAAGGATGGGCGAGTTCCTTGGCCGCCGACCAAGCAGCGCTCCCTCTCAGCATCTCCTAGAAACCACAACCTATCCAGGAATGCGTCCACCCGGGGGGCTTTCGGTCAGTCCTGGGGCATACAACACGACGCTGACACGACCCCTAACCATGTACAATGCCCATACCGGTTTGGCTATGTCAGCCCTCCCCTCACAGCAACAACCAGGGGTTCCAGGTATCCCTGGTCCAGCACCAAAAACGTTCTCTGGCACATACACTCCCATGGAGCTGATGAAGAGAGCACCAAGTCTACCTCATCTGTCTCCAGCCCACAGCCCTCACCACAGCCCCCAGCTCTTGCGTAAAGGAGCTGTTCCTGTGGAAAGCACCGTCGTGCCTGTGGCTACCTCCCTCCAGCCTCAGACCCTTAATGCAAATAATAAGATGACAAGACGCACCGGTCCACCCGTCATTGTTTCCACCATGGCTTCACCAGAAACAAGTAAACAACCTTTTCCTCACCTGTTCCCTCACACTTTCTTTCCTTCCTTTCCATTTGCACCTCGCCTGGTCCTTTTGTGATGTCCATTGGTCTTCACAACTAAGCGCATTGCAATTAATCGTTATTGTATTCCTTGTTGTTCTTCCATGCATGAGTTATGCCCTCAGCACAAGTGGATCTCTTTGCCTCAGATGTTGGAGGCTTTTCAAATGTTTCATGTTTACATTTTACACTTTTTAAGAAGTGATATACATCATCGTGCGAACAGCAAACATTGATGTTGGATGGGCAAAGCAGCTTCGCCTAAGAGTTCTGTTTTTAGACCTTGGCGCTATTTATTTGCTCTGCGTAGTGAGTTTGAACCACATGCCCTCGGGGTTCTGGATTTGTGATCTCAGCTGTACTTCTTGAAATGATTGGACTTACTGTTTTATTATGATATGGCAAAGCTGCTCAGAGTATGTATATTTTTTTGATCTGTGTGTGTTTAATTTGCATTTGAATGGGAATAAAAGAAAAATATCCCATTTATAGTCTTCAGTTTAGGTCTGATGCAACATCTCAGGCTCATCTTCAAAGCTCTGGCAAGCCAAAGCCGTTCTATCTTACATGATCTGATGATTTGTTAATGGTGGGACCGATTCAGAATGTTAATTACGTTGACTAGAGGTATTTAGAACTAATGCCGTGCACTGCGAAACAGTGTGTGGGAGAAAAGATGGATTTGGAGATAATCATTTCAGGAAACCTCGGCATCTTCGTGCCTTGGCTTGTTCTTGTCAGTCTTGCAAATCCAAGACCAGGTTTTGTATTGAGATTGCTCAAGTAAAAATTCAATTTGTAGCTGCCATGCACAATGCAAACCAAACTTTTCTGGATTACCAGCTCACAGCACAGCACTGTTTACTTTTTTCTGAGGATTTGACTGGAGCACTGTCACTCTCTACTTTCCTTCTCTGCTGGCGTAATCAAGTCCTAAACCCTGAAATCCCATTACAGCTAATAGGATGCAGGAGGCACTTGTTCTAGGCAACAGCACATGGCTACGCCAGCTTTTTTAAGGCTGGGAAGCCTCTGGAAAGGCAAATAAGATGTTTGAGCTATCTATAGGATAAACCATTGAGACAATTAACGACCAAAATAAAATGTTAGCTTAGTTTACATATTTAATGCTTTCTTTTAAAAACTACTGCTTCTTTTGTCTGTACAGTCACTGCTGTTTTTGTGTTGTGATGACGAGTGTTCGAAAGAAAGGAGGAAGGAGTGTTTTGGGATACACGGTACAACTTTTGGTCAGTTAGAGCTGGTTTGGAACGAAATGGTTTAGAATGTCTTTACGGTGCTAAATGAAACCAGACGTCCCGCAAATCTAGCCCGTTTGTTTCCTCTCCAGACTCACCCGTGAAGTCTTCTGAGAGTTTAAAGGAAATGGTGCTGGTAAAATAGTACATCAGGGACTATTTTGTCTCAAAGTATCCCTGAATGATACGTGGAATACCATGAATAGGCTTAGCTGAATCCAAAATGATCTTCTCAGAAGATAAAACGATGTCTCAAGCATTGGGCAGCGTCTTCACCGCTGTTTCATGTCCACTAGGGACGTCTGGATTCACCACTAATGGGAACGGTTCAGTTTCAGGAGTTTGAAGACCTCCTGATTTTATGGACGGGAAGTGAAAGTGACTATTTGTGATTGTGAACACGTGCAGCTGGTGGCAGCGCCCATGGAGCAGTGATTGGGACAGTACCTCAATCAAGGAAACCCGAGGGCAACCTAGTGGATTCTAACCCATGGGCTTCTGGTCCTGGGGCCTCATCCCTGAACACTAGTCCACCGCTGCATTTTGACCAGTCACTATGTAGAACCTTCAAAATTGGGCGAATTCCTTACCCTTTCATGTAAGAACGTTCGCTGAGGGAGCTTCAGACGTCTGGTTCTGCTCAACACTTCGAACAGTTCTGACTTGTTGTACTCAGAGTGACTTCATTATGCAGAAAAGTTGAAAAATTCTCAGTGTAGCCTCAACCAAGACTCTATTCAGGCAATTTCTACCTTTTTGCTCTTGGAAGAAAATTTCCAGTTTGGAAGTTTTTTCCGCGTCTTGGCGAAATTGCTGTTTTGAGTTAATCCAACAATCATCATAGCATTCTTATTCTGCATGAATTATGCATGTGCAAGCCATGTTGAAGGCCAGTGTTCTTCGTCAAAGGGAAGGTTTCAATAATTGATCAGCGCTGCGCATTGTGCCGTTGCTGCTGGTTTTTTTGTTAAATCTGTTGTGAAGAAAGAGTTCAGTTTCTTGATTTTAGGTCATTGCCAGATTTCAATGCTCAATGTACTTTGTTAACATATTTACTTTAACTTCTGTCTTTCATCCTTCCTTCCTCTTTCCCTTTTCTCATTGCTTTGCCTTTTGAGCTCTGTTCTCAGCAGTGACGGTCCCCCTTTTTGCAGTATCTTCTTTGGTTTGCTGTTCCCTGTAGCTCTTTTTGAGCTCCTGCTCCTGCAGTTTCAGCTGCCATCTTAAGAAAAGTGCCAAATGGGTTCTTTATATGCTGTGGAACCTCTTTTAGTTCTCTACAAAACCGACTGCGATGAGCTATGAGTGTCTACCGAGCAACCCTAATAATATTAAGGTTCCATACAGATTAAGAGGGTTCTTCCTATGGCTTCTGCATTATGTTCTTTAAACTTTAGAAAGGTTCCTCTCACAGACCTCATTTAAAGCTCTCTGAAGGCTCCTTGGACACACTACCTCTCTGTCGGGTTAGAAGTGCGTACTGTCCACTCTACACACCCCGCGGTAAAGGTGGATCTTAAAGTTGGTGTGGTTGATTATTAGGAACAGGGGGTTCCACAGTTACAAGATCTTTTATCTGGAGGAACCTCCCGCCAGTCTGTCTGCTCTCCAGATTGCACGTCACCAAAGTGAGACTGGGAAAGAGGCGATAGTGTTTCTGTCTAACAGGAATGGATGTAGAAAAAGATGAAAAAAGAATTTTTTCGCCACTGCTGGGTTTTCCCCTCACCCAGTGTCCTGCGATCTCATTGGGTGTAGCGCAAATCGGGTCACAACGCTCCTCAGACTACAGGATTTGCTGACAGATCCAGATGTTTGACATTCTTGATGTCTGTTGAGCATCAGCGTTCTCTTGAACGTTTTACTCACCAATAAAGAGTTCAGCGGGTGCATGCCGATCTGCCTCTGATCTCGGACTTTTCTCAATGATCTATAAAAAAAATAAAAAAACTATTAAAACGGTGTAGTTGAACTTTAGGACACCAAATCTGGTTTTTCTTTGGCACAGCCCTAATAACCATTTCTGAGATCTGTATTTTTAAGATCTTGTCCTACAAATGCTTCAAATGAGGGACTCTTTAGAGCAGTGGCTCTCTACACTCCTCAGAGACCCTCACAGAGTCCTCACAACTCAACTGGTTTTTTAACTATTAGACATGGAGCAAAAATGGGGACCATCTCTGCTTTGGTGGACGCTGCTCTCACATCAACAACGGCGACAGCAAATCAGCAGGAATCCTTCATCTCCATGCTCGCTTGCAGCAATTTGACGACAAAACAGGGGCCGGGGCCGCGGTGGCCTAGTGGTTAGGGAACTGGCCCCCGAATCAGAAAACTGTGGGTTTGGTTCCCTCACCTGAGATACCCTAGAGCAAGGTATCGTTCCTGTCAATGCTCCACTGCACCTAACCCTAACCCTGGGCGCTTTCAATAGCTGCCCCCTGCTGCACGTGTGTGAATTTTGTTGTGTTGTGCTGTGCTGCGTTTCACAATGACGAGGGTAGTCACTTTCACTTCACTTCATTGTAAGCACACCACAACAAAACTCTGAATTTAACCCACACATGGCAAGGGGGCAGCCATACCCAGCACCTGAGGAGCAATGTTGGGGATGGTACCTTGCTCAAGAGAACCTCAGGGTAACCTACTGCCCAAAACCTACTGACTCAAGCTCAGAACCTTCTGATCATGGGGTCTAGTTCCTAAACACTACTTTTTGCAGCATAGGTTAGCATTTTAGTTCCCAAGGTAACGTTTCCTGCATTCCAGGGTGAAACAGTAGCGTTTAAGCAAGATTACTTTAGATTCAGGGGATGGTGGCTGTTTTATAAGTAAATTAAAGATTAGCTGCATCATTTCCCCCCACTGCAACAGACGCCACCCCTCTCCTAAACCACACAGAGTATTTCCAGTAGTAGAAGCTCTGAATCTCCTGCTACATGAAAGGATGACTCTGGACCTGATTCTGCTCACATGGTCCAGAACTCCAGAACAGAACCTTTGCAAAGAGTGAAGATCCTCCACAATTATAAAAAAAATCAACCCTTAAAACTGGTAAAGTACCTTTATATTTGGGTTCTTTTGGACCTTTTAAAAGGTCACTCATGCTTTTTGTTTTTTTTATTCTTAGGAAAGCAAAAGGGGCTCCTGAATTGCAAACACCCCCCCCCCCCTTCCTTTCCAGTTCTTTAAGTTAAACCATTCTTTCAGCACAACAAACTCATTTGCATGTGGCTGACATTTGTTGCTCTTGTAATTTCCATCCAATAACGGCGAACCGCCGCTCTCCCCTCGCCACGCGTGATCCTTAATTGTACGTTGCTAGGCAGCGAGGCAGTGGGGGGCGGCGGTTAGGGGTGAGGGGTGGTGAGATGATTGGGGTGGGGTGGGGTAGTGGGGGGTGTAGTAATCACATGGAGGTAATCTCTCCATTTAAAGAAGGGAGTAATTCTCTTCACTCTCAGCCGTGTGGAGAGTGGTGTTGCATGTATGAAAATGTTTACTTGGGCAAACAATAGGGGCTCAGATGGAGGAAAAATAGCTGTGTGTGTGTGTGTGTGTGTGTGTGTGTGTGTGTGTGTGTGTGTGTGTGTGTGTGTGTGTGTGTGTGTGTGTGGCAGAGGATGAACAAATAGGTTTGAAATCAAGGCAGCTTCTCGGCTCGAGTCTCTTTTGCACAGTAGACAAGGTTCTTCATTATCACTCAACCGATTAATCGATTGGCCAAAATTGGCCGATATTATCGACTATTGCTGTTGTTATTATCGATATTATTGACAATAATTTGGCTATATTGCCAGTTTTTGTATAGGACCAGTTAGAACAATTCACCTTTTTATATCAAAGGCCTGCGGTTTATATTTATTTTCAAGAAATTAAATCAAGAAAAAAGGAAAAATATTAATGTTCCAATTCAATAAAAAATTGATCCAACACCTGGAATTGCTCAGCAGCTGCTGTTTTCCTATTTAACAGAAACAGAAATAGAGACATTTTTCCGACTGCCTTTGTATCGAGGAATTCGCAAATTTTAGCACCACAAAATGTTTTTAAATCCAAATTGCAATTTTCATTCTTGCTTGGAAAGCCATGTTTATGGAAAAAAATATGGAAATGCAACACTGTGTGTGTGTGTGTGTGTGTGTGTATGTGTGTGTATGTGTGTGTGTGTGTGTGTGTGTATGTATGTGTGTGTGTGTGTGTGTTTGAGCACCAGAAAAACAGAAAAATAATCAAATTACCGTTTCCGTTTTTTCTTACATTTTCAAAGTGTTACAGAGAATACAAAACTGTGCGTGTGTGCATGTGTGTGTGTGTGTGTGTGTAATAGAGTGGGAGGGCCTAGCAGCCTCTGCTGGACTGTCTTGGTTGGCTTAACCCGTAAGTAGGGAATTAACAAAACCGTTAAATGGTCTGGGCTCTAGAGCGGAGCGTCTCACAGCCCTCTACCTGTCCTAAAGAACACACACACTTACACACTCACACACACACACTCACACACACACACACACACACACAGACAGAGGGGCTATGGAAATGTCACTTGCTCGGATGGAAAACCATGCAGGTCTGTATTATATGAAGTGTGAGTGTGGGTGTGTGGGTGTGTGGGTGGGTGTGTGAGCGTGTGTGTGGGTGTGGCTGGCTCAGGTGGGTCCCTTCTGATGACACGTGAGACCGGATAATCTGAAGGTGTGTGTCCTTAAACTCTTCTCTAGAGAAGATTTGGAGAAGGGAGGGATGAGCGAGAGAGAGAGAGAGGGACCAGCAGGTTTATGATGCGTGATGGGGGGCCGTGGGCGGAGCAAATCAGCTTATTTGCTACTTTTAGCTGCTGACCTGAGATCAGTTCACTGCAGGTCGTTTCACAGCTGGAGTGTTTGGCTACTGATCTGAAGTCAGCGAGAGGATGAGAGATGCTGAAGCAGCAGATGTTTAGAGGTGTGTGTGTGTGTGAGAGAGAGAGAGAGAGGAGTGATGGAGGGTGGGTGTAGCTGTGTGTTATATAAGCTCTTTTTTAGGAGGTGTTGATCTATCATTACTGCCCCCCCAAACACACACACAGGTGAGGGCTTTGTAGTTTGTATGGGAGTGAGTGGTGTGTGTGTGTGTGTGTGTGTGTGTGTGTGTGTGTGTGTGTGTGTGTGTGTGTGTGTGTGTGTGTGAGGGAGGCAAATGGCTTGAATAGTTAGGTAGTTTTGTTTCAACTTCACCTTTACACTCCTCGGGCAACAGAGTGAAAGAATTTAGTGAAAAAGAAAAGAAAGAAAGAGAGCCTTGCGGTTTCCCTCAAGATCAATAAAGTTTTCTGTTTCTGATTCATCTGTCCTCATTTGTTCTCTCTCTACCTTTCTCTCTCACTCTTTCTCTCTCTCTCTCTCTCTCTCTCTGTTTCTTTCTGCCTCTTTATTCTCTTGCTCTTTCGTTTCTGTTTCTCTCCATCTTTCTCATTATCATCTGTCTTTTTTCCTTTTTTTTTCCGTTCTCTCGCTCCCTGAGACCTCAAAAATAATTAATGTCTCTTTATGAAAAAGATTATGAATATAGAATGACAACTGACTCTCTCTCTTTTTTTTTGTACTTTTCCTGTCATTCTGTTTCTTTTTCATTTTCAATGGACAGGAGTGTATTTAATGAGTATGTTAGAGGGACAGCTCAGGCTGGACAGTTTGGAGACAAAGTGAGAGAAGCGAGACAGTGTTGGTTTGGACGTGTCCAGAGGAGAAACGAGGATTATATCAGAAGGAGGATGCTGAGGATGGAGCTGCCCGGAAAGAGGAGAAGGGGAAGGACGGATGTTGAATATTGAATAATGTGACCTCCTTCAAACCGACCACCTGCTTGTCCTCTCTCACCACGTCCATAAACCTCCTCTTTGGTCTTCCTCTTCTCCTCTTTCCTGGCAGCTCCATCTTCAACATCCTCCTCCCAGTATACTCCTCGTCTCTCCTCTGGACATGTCCAAACCAGCACAGTCTCACTTCTCTAACTCTGTCTCCAAAACATCTAACCTGATCTGTCCCTCTAATACACTCATTTCTAATCCTGTCCATCCTCGTCACACCCAACGAACATCTCAACATCTTTAACTCTGACACCTCCAGCTCCGCCTCCTCCCTTCTCATCAACACCACTGTCTCCAACCCGTATAGCCTTGCTGGTCTCACTACCGTCCTGTAAACCAAAGTTTGAAGTGAATATGTTCAATTAAAGCAGCACATTTAAAACTTAATTAGCCCAAACACTATTAGACCAATTTCCTCCGATACTGAAGACTTTAGTATCATTTTTGAGACGGCAAAATGATATCGTCCTACCTCTGGTTCTTATTTCAATATGTCCATACAGTGCTTTCTTTCAGAAGGACATTGTTTAGTCTAAATTGATCACTAATGGACCACTATAATGGCTCATGGACCAAAGAAATGAAAAATACCTTTCAGAGTCCTCGGTAGATTTTCTGGAACAAAATGTATGCAACCTTTATTTTATTACATTTTTTTCCATTTTCACTCCACATTGTTCCTGTTTCTGGGAATAATGCCACTTATTTTGCTTTTCATTTTCTCTCCCTGGACTCTTTTTAATCTCTGCTCTTTATTTGATGCTCCTCAGCGGTAGGGTCTGCTAATATCATTGACTTTTTTGGCACCGTGCATCAGATAAAGGCAGAAAGCCTCCATGATAACAGCGCTGATTGGACCGTCCTCATTCCTGAGTGCATTGTGGTCCGCTGGGTTTTATTAGTCCATTTGTAAACCTGTAAACCCGCTTCCCTCCCTGTTTACTGCCTGTTTCTCACTTAATGACGCAAAACGAGAAGAGAGCATTTGGGCCGCTCTCATTAAGAATAAAGACGCTGTTTCTGGAAGAGTGAGAGACCTGTTTATGAAGTTCACTCTAAAACAGAGGACCAAATGATGATCTCCAACCTAAAGCGCCACCACCTCAAACCTGCTGCAGTTTGGGGCTCTTTAGTACCAGAGTGGAAGTGTGTGTGTGTGTGTGTGTGTGTGTGTGTGTGTGTGTGTGTGTGTGTGTGTGTGTGTGTGGACATGTATATATATTTTTGTCACTTGTTGTATTGATTTTTTTTGGATTCAGGCATTTAGTTACACCAAACATTTCAAATTTTAAATGATTTTTTAAAATTAACTCAAAATAGTGTTAAAATACTTTGAAGATCAACAAAACTTTGATCTAAAAGCACTGAGAAAGAGGTGGTGAATAAAATTTAGAATTAAAATTTAAGAGGGTGGTGATGAGTGATGTTTATTTATTTGATGTTATTAAAACCTTCAGAGGGCGACGGTGAGGAACGTTTGTTTATTTGATGTTTAGTCCTTTAGAGGGCGACGGTGAGGAACGTTTGTGTATTTGATGTTTAGTCCTTTAGAGGGCGACGAAGAGGAACGTTTGTTTATTGGATGTTTAGACCTTTAGAGGGCGACGGTGAGGAACGTTTGTTTCGGTCTTTAGAGGGTGACAGTGAGTAACAAACATTACTTAGTTGTTAATACACACTTTACAGGACGATAGTAAGTAAGTACCGTTGGTTAATTAGTCTTTGGTGGCCGTAACATTCGTTTATTTAATGAGTAACATTTAGGCAGCAGTGGTCTAGTGTTTAGGGATGAGGCCCCATGATCAGAAGATCGTGGGTTTGAATCCCAGGCCAGTAGGTTGCACTAAGTTACCCTTGAGCAAGGTACCGTCCCTGTCACTGCTCCCCAGGCACTTTCAATAGCTGCCCCCTGCTGCACGGTGTGTGTGTGCTAAATGCAGAGGTGTAATTTCGTTGTGGTTCACTATGTGCTGTGCCACGTAAACACAATGATAAGAATAGTCACTTTCACTTTAACATTGGTGTATTTAAAGTTAAGGCTTTTAGAGAGCAGCAGTAAGTACTGTTGGATGTTAAGGCCTTTAGAGGGCGATAGTAATGATTGAGAGTTAGTAACATTATTTTGGTCATTTTGAGCAGAACTGCGCAGAACTGGGAGCTCTGGGTTCAGACAGTTATAGAAGATACTTTGCTCAGGTTTTGTTTTATACCCGATTTATAAAATGTACATGCGCTGCAGACTCATACTGGATTAAAGGGCCAAATCTCTTGGGGTTTTTTAGTTTTACCTGCTCAGACACACCTGTTTCAACTCACTTGTTGATGTCTAGGTGTGAGAGGGTGGAGCTACCAAACTGCTGCATATGCGGACCACAGCTGCTGCTGTCGCTTATTATAATGTGCAGGTAATAAAGTGTGGGAGGGATCAGGTCTCACCTGTCTTACCTGTGGTGTGTGTGGGTCAGTGAGTGTGTAATAACGTGTGTGGCCGTTTGTGTGAGTTTATGATGATGAAAGCAGAGCTGTAACGTTACACACTGCAGCCTGTTTACTGTAATGGGGCACAGATGCAGGTCTGGTGGACTGATGGGGGGGGGCTGTGGTGCAGCTGCATGCTGAGGCTCATTGTAGCTCTTCTCTGGAGACCACCACATTCAGACTTTGTCTCTGGAGTCCAAGCTGTATAATGAGGAGCATTGTAGCTGCTTGGGACAGCTGCATGTTGGGGCCCTCTGTCATTCTGCTGCGTATTATGGACCACTGAAGATTGGCCATAGAAGTTACTATGTGGTGGAGATCATTGTAGCTCAGCTGCTTTTCTGGATTTCATTTTGCGGAGATCGCAGCATGCTGTCATCCACTGCTATCTGCTGGAGCCTCCCAAAGCTTCATGCTAGGGCTCACTGTTCCATTGCTGCATGCTGGGGGCCCATCTTAGCTCTGCTGCATGCTGGGGGCCCTCTTTTCCATTGCTGCATGCTGGGGCCCACTGTTTCATTGCTGCATGCTGGGGCCCACTGTCTCATTGGTGTATGCTGGGGCCCACTGTCTCATTGGTGTATGCTGGGGCCCACTGTTTCATTGGTGTATGCTGGGGCCCACTGTCTCATTGGTGTATGCTGGGGCCCACTGTTTCATTGCTGCATGCTGGGGCCCACTGTTTCATGCTGCATGCTGGGGCCACTGTCTCATTGGTGTATGCTGGGGGCCCACTGTCCTCGACAGACATCACTGGGGCCCACTGTCTCATTGGTGTATGCTGGGGGCCCACTGTCTCGTGCTGCATGCTGGGGCCACTGTCTCCCATTGGTGTATGCTGGGGCCCACTTTCTCGACCAGTGTATGCTGGGGCCACTGTCTCATTGGTGTATGCTGGGGCCACTGTCTCGACAGTGTATGCTGGGCCACTGTCTCATTGGTGTATGCTGGGGGCCACTGTTTCATTAATTGTATGCTGGGCCCACTGTTTCATTGCTGCATGCTGGGCCCACTGTCTCATTGGTGTATGCTGGGGCCCACTGTCTCAGTGGTGTATGCTGGGGCCCACTGTCTCATTGGTGTATGCTGGGGCCCACTGTTTCATTGGTGTATGCTGGGGCCCTCTGCTCCATTGCAGCGTGCTGGGGCCCACTGTCTCATTGGTGTATGCTGGGGCCCACTGTCTCATTGGTGTATGCTGGGGCCCACACCTTAGCTCTGCTGCATGCAGGGGCCCATTGTTCAATAGCTGCGTGCTGGAGACCACATCTCATTGGTTGCTTTGCTTCTGCAGCCTCCACCAAGTCAGGTGATGAGTATCTGATAGCAGAAAAGGAGCAGCAGAGGAAAGAGGAGGCAGCAGTGTCTCTCCTTCAGAGATCTGGAGTCCACCTGTAGCTGGAGCGGTCGGTGTGCTGAGAAGGTGTAGAAGGGAAGGGAAGAGGGAGCTGGAGACAGGAAGAGGACAGAAGTTGAAAGAATGATAAACAAGAAAACGACAGAGACAGAAAAATAGAAGAAGAGAGGAAAACTCTTCTGGGAACATTTTAAAAGTAAAGAAAGAGACAAAAGTGTACAGGCAACCTGCTGCTGCTGTGTGTGTGTGTGTGTGTGTGTGTGTGTGTGTGTGTGTGTGTGTGTGTATGTGTGTGTGTCTCTCCACACTCTCTGAAGAAGTGATGAGGATAAGTGGAGCCTCTTGAGGGAGAAATGCACCATAACCCACGCATGAGAGAAGAGAGGCAGAGAGAAATGGAGGAATGGGGGTGAAGGAGTTGGGCATGGAGGGAGAAGAAGAGAGGCGATCAACCTTTTTTTTCCTCCCTTTCTCTCCTCCCTCTTTATTTTGGCTTCTGTTTAAGGTGAAGGATGTGGAGGCAGCGATTTACAGGTAACATTTCCTCTTTATTCTCTCTCTCTCTCCCCTGTTAGTAAAGGGTGAGGTTGGCAGAAGAACAAGTGGCTTTTTGTGATGTGGCCATGTGTGTGTGTGTGTGTGTGTGTGTGTGTGTGTGTGTGTGTGTGTGTGTGTGTGTGTGTGTGTGTGTGTGTTTGAATCTGGCTTCTTGTTTTGTGTTTTATTGCTTCAGCTGATGTTGCAAATGTCATTTTTAATTTTTGTTATTTTGTTAAATGGAATCTGAGACTGTAATGTTTCTGTTAATCACAAGGTGTCTTTAGTCCTCCTGATATTTTATCTGTGTTATCGACCTTTTGTTTGATCAGTTTATGTAAATGGGGCAAATATGTCTGGCTGTTTTGGAGACCTTTTAAATCAGATTTACTTAAATTGTATTCGTTCTCAGGTTCTCTACCATTTAAAAATGAAATGAATTATTTGTAAACTTTGTTGAGTAAAAAAGAGAAAGAAAAATAAAGGGTAATGTTTCTGTGCATGAAATCAGAAATAAATATAAAAATGATTTGCCGTTTTGCACCAGGTCTGACATTTTTTCGTTTATCAGTTATTGAAGTAAAACAAACTCTCCTCTAAAGGACTAAACATCAAATAAACAAACGTTCCTCACCGTCGCCCTGTAAAGGTCTAAACATCAAATAAACAAACGTTCCTCACCGTCGCCCTCTGAAGGTCTAAACATCAAACAAACAAACGTTCCTCACCGTCACCCTCTAAAGGACTAAACATCAAATAAACAAGCGTTCCTCTAATCAACCCTCCTAGGCTCTAAACATCAATAAACAAGCGTTCTACAAATAACCCTCTAGTCTAAACGTCAAATGAAGCAAGCGTTACTATAGTCATATCACAAGGCTCTGGCTCAAATAAACAAGCGTTCTCACGTGCCCTCAAAGGACTAAACATCATGTTTGCGTTCTCACAAAATCATAGCCTCTGAAACTAAACATCCAAATAACAAGCGTTCTCACAAATAGCCCTAAACATCCAGAGCAAACTAACGTTCCTTACAAATGCGCCACTCTAAACTCACAAACATCCAAATAGGCTGGCGTTTCACAAATCTTCTGAAGATCAAACATCAGAGCAAACTGGCGTTCTCACCGTAAACCGCAAGAACTAAACATCAAATAAATGGCGTTCACTACAAATCTTTAAGATAAACATCGGAAGTAAACAACGTTCTCACAAAATAACCCTCTAGTCTAAACATCAGGCTCAACGTTCTCACAAAATAACCTCTAAAATCTAAACATCAAACAACAAGCAGTTCTCACAATCACCCTCAAAGGACAAACATCAGAGATAAACAAGCACGTTCCTCTTTAATAAACCCTCTAAGTCTAAACATCAAATAAACAACGTTCCTCACCGATACGCCCTGAAGACTGAAGCATCAAATAAACAGTTCCTCTGGTCACCTAAAGGTCAAACATCCAAACAAACAACGTTCCTCACCGTCATATATCTAAATCCCAAACATCAAATAAACAACGTTCCTACAAATAACCCTCTAAACTCTAAACATCAAATAAACAAGCGTTCCTCACCGTCACCCCCCTCTAAAGGTCTAAACATCAAATAAACAAACGTTCCTCACCGTCACCCTCTAAAGGTCTAAACATCAAATAAACAAACGTTCCTCACCGTCGCCCTCTAAAGGTCTAAACATCAAATAAACAAACGTTCCTCACCGTCGCCCTCTAAAGGTCTAAACATCAAATAAAGTTTGAAGTTGATCTTTATTTAAATGATTCTGACCTGTTACGTGTCTCAGTAAACGTGCTTTCTGCTTTTTCTTTGAAAAATATAGAATAAATGAAAATGTCTTGACAGGTGACCCGAGGCTTTCTCACACCACGCGCACATTACATTGTGGAAAGTTTTCATTTTTATTTGATTAACTGCTACTGGTGAGTAATTGTTTTTCGCTGATACCAGGAACCGAGCTGCACCGTGAAGACGTTCTTTGTAAATAAAGCGAGCCGTTTTTGAGCCGGAACCAGGAGCCGGTCCTAAAGCTTGTAGTCTCTTGTTTAACGATGCTACAATTTGATTGGTGTAAATACAGAAACCGAGGAGCTGGAACGATGTTTTATTTGGTTTGTGGTTTAGATGCTCTGGTTT
>CM029378.1:1646218-1648718 GCA_017165825.1 Hepsetus odoe
TTAGAATGAAAGAGTAAGATGCAGAGGACAGGAAGAACTGGAGACGGATGATCTACCTAATGGGAGCAGCCGAAAGAAGCAGAAAATATTTGATGGGGGTGTGATGGATGGTACACCGTCCTGTGAAGACGCTTCACAGACAGGACAGAATTTAACATCCGGTTCGCGGGACTGAAAGTGTGAAGTCTCCTCGCACAAACAGGCAGTTTGTATCACTGCCACCTGATTGGTCTACATATGTGGTTTTGATTGCTGTGTGGTTCCTGTTGCCAGTGGAAACACCCCACAAACTCCGTAACAATAGAATGTCACACAAGTAACCATCGTAGCCGCCTCCATAATAAAGAACATTTAAGATCTGTTACGAGTTTTGTGCATTGTGTCATTTTCAGTCATGGAAACGGTGCAAAGTTGCTTCTCCGTGTTTCCTCTGAAAGGGAATTCGAGGGGGCTCAAGACTTTTGCACAGTTCTGCGCTGTCCAGAGCGATGAGGCAGGTGATGTGTGGAAAGTGGCTCTAAGTGTGTGAGCTGTGGGTGTTGCAGGTTCTGAACGAGGCCGTGGGAGCCATGATGTACCACACCATCACCCTGACGCGAGAAGACCTGGAGAAGTTTAAAGCCCTGCGTATCATCATCCGCATCGGCAGCGGCTACGACAACATCGACATCAAAGCTGCCGGAGAACTGGGTACGAACCAATCATCATTCAAATCTGTAACGTCATTTAAACGCTGCCGGTTTTCCAGGCTTTGCAGAAAATATGCAAATTAGTTAGTAAACGGTGACAGACTGACCAATCACAGCTCCATGTGTGTTTATGAGGGGGGTTTCATTACAGTGCCTTTAATTCTGAGTATCTCTCTCTCTCTCTCTCTCTCTCTCTCTCTCTCTATATATATATATATATATATATATTGGACAGAGTAAGACACGAATGGTTAATAATACTGAATGTTTGTATTGTCCCACCTCAGCTAAAGTGCACCTGTCCCCCCGAGTCCCCTCTCCAGATGTCCATCAGGACTCTCCCGTTCACACAGTGGAACGTTATATTGTTAAAATCTCTTTATGAAGTTTGATAAAGCTTTGAGACTGTAAAAAGCTCTTAACTGCCTTTTTATTGCTGGTTATAAAGTGATAAATATTTTGACATTGGTCGCCGTCTGGAGTTTTAGTGCTGAAACACTGCAGGACAAAACCGCTGCCTATTCTTAGAAGAGTCGTCATATTGACTCATAGACCTCCAGACATGCCGCAAACGAGACGATCTACCACGTCCAGAGTGAAAAGGACACCAACCTCTGAGGCTGAGGACATCCACAGCTCCAGCAGAGGGACAAGAGTGGGTGTTGATCACGATTTAAACAAAATAATTAGAGATTAATGGGACATAAGAACCACTTTGTCCCTTAAATGACCAACAGAACAAAAGAGGAAGTGTGTTATGGGGATTCTGGACACGGAACACTCAACTGTGGACCAGGAGGTTGTGGGTTCGAGCCTGGTTCTGTCCTCACCAGTTCAGTTTGAGCCCCTGAGCAAGTGAAAGTGACTATTTATAGTGAACACACAATGAACCATAACCAAATACATTGTCTGTATTTAACAATACAGAGTGCTTGGTAAATAAAAAAGTAACAAAATGTCGCCCCCTACACTTCCAGGACGGTATTACAATCTGTCAGAATGGCTGTGTGGACCGTCGGGACATCGGTATCACGCTGACATTCGTTCTGAATCACCGTTGTTGAATAAAGGGCTTTAGCTGTTTGTTCAACAGGATTTCTTGTGCAGTAAACAATAGTGTGTGTGTGTGTGTGTGTTTGTGTGTGTGTGTGTGTGTGTGTGTGTGTGTGTGTGTGTGTGTCACAGGTATTGCAGTGTGTAATATCCCATCAGCAGCGGTGGAGGAGACTGCAGACTCAACACTGTGTCACATCCTGAACCTGTACCGCCGGAATACGTGGCTCTACCAGGCCCTCCGGGAGGGCACACGGGTCCAGAGTGTGGAGCAGATCAGGGAGGTGGCGTCAGGAGCAGCGAGGATCAGAGGAGAAACACTCGGGCTCATTGGCTTCGGTCAGACACACACAAACACACACACACACACACACACACACACCGATCAGCCACAACATTAAAACCACAGGAAATCTGCTGCAGCACAAACTTCTGAAAAAGTTCTGGTTCTGATAGAAAGGTGTCAGAACACAGTGGAGCTGATTGTGATGCTGCAGAAAGGTCAGAGTATCCATGCTGACCCATGTCCCCCATCAAGAGCTCCTAAAATGGACATCAGAACAGGACCAGGGAGCGATGGAAGAAGGTGGGCTTTTGTGATGGATCACATTCTCTTTTCCATCATGCAGATGGTCAGGTGCGTTTGTCCTGACCTGGGAAGAAACAGCTTCAGGATGCTCTATGGAAAGCTATCGGAGACAATGTGACGCTCTGGACAATGATCCAGGTTCCCCTTCATGGTGAAGGTGTTCTCCAAT
>CM029378.1:1653718-1673718 GCA_017165825.1 Hepsetus odoe
AGAAAGTCAGATTTTAGAAGGACCAGGTTCTGGCCATACACATGAGAGGGATATATAAAAATAGAGCGCCAAAAACTCCTAAAGACCAGTTTGAAGAAAGGAATTTCGTTGAATTTAAATAAATCAGTTTAAAGTTTAGTGAAAAAGGTCTCGGAGGGACACCAGCTTCTCTTAGCAGCCTCCATTTCTGACAGCAGTGGAACCATTTTTGTTGATAATGGTTCTTTAAACAACCTCATCATCCTTATAAATAATTTCTTCTTTCCAAATGATCCTTGAAACATTCAAATGGTTTGATTTCATATATAACCATGATTTTACTAAACAGAACCTTTTTTAAGGGTTTAAATTGGATCTAAAGGCCAAAATGTTCTAGAATGTTTAACATAAAGAAGCCAAATAAACTGTTTGCTCCAGGACTGGAAATGAGAAGTGGATGATTAGTCAGTTTCTCTACTTTATGAACGGTTATTGATGACCACGAGTCCACAGTTTGGTTCAAAATATCTTTCATTTTATTCATGCTTCCAGAATGTGACTTAAAGTGGATTATTTTGTTCACACTGGTTTGAGATTCAACTTTTAGTGGGGAGAATCCAGTGTTTTGGTGGCACTTAAAGTTGGTTTTAATCAAAAGTAAAGACTGCTTCAAACATCAAGACATTTTAAACGGAAGGCCATTTCCACATTTCTAATCTGCACCTAAAACAACAAACCAAAAAAAACCAGCTAAGTTTAGTAAGAAAGGTGAAAATCAAGCACTTTGAGTCTAGAACCATCAAAAAAACCACTATCATCCTGATAGAATAACCTGGAGAACATCGCCCTGTCCGCCTGTGTTTCAGTATCAGGAACCGTGTCTGTTAGCAGGGTTCCCCCTCTATTAGGAACATCTGAAACACACTCTATTGAAAACAGCTGGAAAATTGATCAAACGTTCTGGGAAAGAGTGAAGTTGGGAGGAAGTGCGCGTTCTGGGCTGTTTTAGACGTGATGTTTGGTGAAGTAACTATAAACTGAGTGACTCCCGAACACCCCCCACCTCTGATTCTCTCTCTCAGCCAAGTGAACCAGACCCTGCAGGCCATCACTGCTGTCCCAAGACCAATCAGTGCCCTAAATCAGCAGCAGGTAAATACTGTCTGCAGGGACAATCTCCTCCTCTCCACTTCCTCTGATCCCTCTGTGTCCCTCCATTAAAGATAGAAAGCTGCCAATCACACTCCAGTCGATTATAAACCAGCCAATTATGATTCCATAGAGTTATGTAACCAATCATGTTTCAGTACAGTTATTAACCAGCCAATCACGCACTCCGCATAGAGTAATAAACCTGCCTATTATGACCATCAAGATATCTCGTGTTAATCAGGCTCCAGTACGGTAAAACCAGCGATCATGTTCCGTGATCCTCAGCAATAATCGTGTTCCAAATACAGAGATATAAAACCAATGAATCGTAAGTTTCAGTAGAGATATAAACCAACCAATCATGTTTCAGTAGAGATATAAACCAGCCAATCATGATCCAGTAGATATAAACCAACCAATCATGTTTCAGTAGAGATATAAACCAGCCAATCATGTTTCAGTAGAGATATAAACCAACCAATCATGTTTCAGTAGAGATATAAACCAGCCAATCATGATCCAGTAGATATAAACCAACCAATCATGTTTCAGTAGAGATATAAACCAGCCAATTATGTTTCAGTAGAGATATAAACCAGCCAATCATGTTTCAGTAGAGATATAAACCAGCCAATCATGATCCAGTAGAGTTTTAAACCAATCGATTAGTTAGTATTGATCATTATTTCAGTATACTCTAAAAGTTCAGTAATAATTTATTAGACAATGAGAACAAAAGCCCTTTAAGCGGTCAGGTTTATCACATCCTACAGTCGACCCAGTAACTGTTTGGACTGTTTCGTGCTGGTTGGGGTGTCCGTTCTTGCCCGGACGGCCCGAATGATGATCCGCCCCTGAGCTCAGGCTGGAGCTTAAGACCTGAGGATGTGTCTGTAATTCTTCAGGTTTTAACCTCTGATCTCTCCCTTCCAGTGTAAATACTGAACCCCCATCCTGCCTCACTAACCCGGCTCTAACCCCGTCTGCTGCACTCCCACACACTCACACGCGCACACACACACACACACTCCTGCTTTTCCTGCCTGTGTGACGAGCACGGTCACCTGTAATGAGCTTTACTTCCTGCTGATGACGTTATATAAATTTCAGTTTTTCTTTAGAAATCTTAAACTCCCTCTTTCTTTTACTCCATCCCTTTTTGTGCTTCATGTTTTTACTGATCACTAGTTTTTTAGTAAATTTTGCTTTTATTTTTCCACATTTCTCCGTTTCTCAGAAACAGATTTGTATCTGATCTTCGCCTCTTGCTTTTTTTTTCCTTCCCTGCTTTGATCTCATGTTTTCCTGATTGACGTTAATGTCGTGAATCCGTGGAGCTTGTGCTTTTCCGCCTTGACAGTCCGCACTGCCGAACGAAGCAGGATTTCTCAGCAGCCCCGCCCACTCATCCAACGGGCACTTAGCCCCGCCCATTCATCCCTCGGCTGCTCAGCCCCGCCCCTCCCAACTAAGACGTCACTGCCTGTCTAAGAACACCAGCACAGTTTTTACTTTTCACGTCTATTGAGACGCTAGTCTGCACAAAACAGGCCAGCCAATCAGACCAGTACTAATTTACATATCAGTCTTAAAGGCACAGTGACCAGAGGCTGAGAACTCCTGCTTGGTGGACTGTTACCGTTGACCCATGTTTTAATTCGGATTGGTCTGTGATGGACCTGGGCTTGACTGTGTGACGTGTGTGTGTTTAGGTTCCCGCCGGGCATGGTAGGGGTGGCGCCGGGGGGCCTCCCGGGAGCTCTGGAGGGCATGGTGCCGGGCGGGGTCCCAGTGCCCCACACACTACCATCAGGAACGCATCCCTCCCAGGCCCCGTCCCCGAACCAGCCGTCCAAACACGGAGAGAGCAGAGAACATCTCACAGAGCAATAGCACCACACACACTCACACACTCACGCACACACACGTGGCACACACATCTCCACATACAAATGCACAACCCCTAAAAAACACATACATTTATATATACCCAAGTGTATTTTCTTTCACACACACACAACTTACATTCATACATGCTGGCCGCCGTTGTCATGGCAACCTGTGTTCCAGCATCTTTCTGAAAACCACCCACCTTCCGGGACCAAGAGACTATGATTATACACACACAGACACACACACACATACACACTGCAGCTCACTTCTCGGGACTATTTCTCAAAAACTTTATACCTTTTCTTTCTATTGTTCTGCACGTTTTTTTTTTTTTTTCGTTTTTTTTTTCCTGGACGCGGCTCGATTGAGGCAGTGAAGCCCAGCCCTCCTTGCATCCAATTGGACGACCCATTTTCCAGAGATGAAGCGCTTGCCAGATCATGCCCCCCCATGCCCCTTCATAAAGCCCCACCCCTTCATAAGGCCCCGCCCCCGTTAGTTTGAAGTGTTGTATTTTTTTTGTTTGTTTCTTTTCAGAATTTAGGCCCTTTGAGGAGCATCTTTTCGTTCAGTGTGAAAGAATGAAATTAAGTAACAGAAGTGGTTCTAAAAGATATCTATATATATATTTATCAGGCGGAAAAACAGCAGCAACAAAAGAAAGGAAGCGACTGCCCAGCAGCAGGTGATTAACCCTTTCCTGGCCACGCCCATCCAGCAGAATGATTGACAGCACAAGGAGATGCTGAGTGTGAGTGTGAGCCAGATGTTGACCAAATAAACTGAATATCCTCAGCTTGAAGGCAATGGACTGTCTACGCGCACACACACACACACACACACACACACTTCTGGGGACTAGATGGACACTCCTGGACTCCTGTGGACAAAAAGCCGCGAGTGGAAACATCATTTCACTCCTTTTTTGCTTTTCTTTTCCGACTCTTTCCCACATTACGGATCCATCAGGAATGTTTCGCTCGTGCAAAAAGCTAAACGCTGCCGACAGCTGACCCACGGGTCGGTGCCAGGACAGTAAAATCAACTCCCAACCATTCAGAACAAAAAAAGAAAAAAAGCAGAGACATTCGCACCCTGCGAGACATCTTCTGTCTTTTCGTACGCAGATTTTTACTCTTTAGTTTCGTGTTTTTGCTTCTTTTTTCGGCCATGGGACACCGGGAAGAACAGGAAAGGGTTAAAAAGTGTGAAACTTCATTCCACAATGACTCAGGAAAAAAAAAAACAACACTTTTTTTGCAGATATTTTCTCTTTTCTGGAAATTTTGTGTGCAGGATTAAACGAGAAAAAAAGGAACGAAAAAAAAGTTAACAAATGAATTGAGGTCATCTGACTGTTTTCCTCTTTCCCTCTCACTCTTTCTTTCTCCCTCCCACCCTTGTGGTATTTTTATAAAGCAGACCATCCCATGTTTTTTGGTGTTTGGGGAAAAAAAAAGATTAAAAAGAGCAGTTTTGCAGTCCTGATAGATTTGTATTGCCTAGGTAAATGTTCCTCCTACCATAGTCTAATGTGGGTTTTCTTTCCCTCTCTCTCTCTCTCTCTCTCTCTCTCCCCCCCTCTCCTCCTCCTCCTCCTCCTGTTCTGGTGTTCGTTCGGATGATGAAGGCCAGGTTCCGAGGGCCGTTGAGAGCTAAAGCAGAAGCGTGGTTAGAGCAACACTAG
The DNA here is from genome assembly GCA_017165825.1 of Hepsetus odoe. Lineage (NCBI taxonomy): Eukaryota > Metazoa > Chordata > Actinopteri > Characiformes > Hepsetidae > Hepsetus > Hepsetus odoe. The sequence goes on from CM029378.1 coordinate 1,658,430, forward strand.
CAGAAACCCAGGCAGTATGACTTTACTTTTTTGTTTTCTTTTTGTTTTTAGCGTGAATATTTGTATTTGTTTCTTGTACAAGGTGAACATTTAGCAGTCAGTGCAGTTCAAAAATAAAAGATACACTTCTGAGACCGAGTTCCTGTCTTTTACTTTACTAGAAGCTTTATTATGCATGGAGACATCCAGGTCCAAATCCTGCTTTCGGACACTCAAGCCTCCAGATCTTCCTTGAGGCGGATCAGTCTTGGGGGTGTGGTTAGTGGACATGGTAGGACTAATGTCCACTGGAAGCATGAACTGAACCTCAGCCTTCGGAAACGTGTTTTCCAAAGTGCTGATCTAGAATCAGTCCTAAATACGGAGGAATCTTCAGCTGAACCTTCTCAGCAAATGCACTGAATGTTTTTTACACTCCTGTTGCCCTTTAAGTGTGTTTTTAGAATCATTTCTGAACTTTAAACGGCACCAAAACAACTTCTGTAATCTGTAATCAAACCGTCGCTTTATTATAATAAGGTACCAACCTGTCGAGGAAGCCATTTATGGTCAGATGATCTAAAATACATTTTGAACCAGTAATGATTTGGACTTTAAGTGGGTGGAATAAGGACAAACTGCTTCTTAAGCATCGCAGTCAGAGATTTTGAAGAACCGGTCTCGGTTCGAGATGAAGATGTCGAGATTTTCGTTGGGTGTGATGAGGATGGACAGAGTATGTTAGAGGGACAGCTCAGGTTGGACAGTTTGGATAAAAAAAAGTGAGACCGTTGGTTTGGACATGTCCAGAGGAGAGACAAGGAGTATATCAGGAGGAGGATGTTGAGGATGGAGCTGCCAGGAAAGAGGAGAAGAGGAAGGACAACGAGGAGGTTTATGGGCGTGGTGAGAGAGGACATGCAGGGGGTTGGAGGAAGACGCAGAGAACCGGAAGAAACTGAGATGTTTCTGTGGCGACCCCTGAACGGGACTTGCTCTTCAAGCAGGAAGACCCAGTTCTGTTCATAAACACTCGTTTAATTTAGGGACACTTAAAGGGTTAAAAGGGAACCGAATCCATGTGGTGTATCAAGAAACTACTTTTTTAGTGAGATCAGTATGAGACAAACACTCGTATCTGCAATATGGGGTCTTTTTTCATTAGAAAAGATTAGAGACAGTAAGTGCTACTTTGTCCTAAACCACACCCACAAGTCTGCTCCACCTTCATGAAGATCTGCAGTAGGTCTGAGTGGGACGTGTTTACAGAAGAGATCTGGGTGAACATTGACTTGTAGTGCTGACTCCAAGCTTCAGTTCTGAACTAAAGAAGCTAAATTTACATCCAGACTTTTCAGATGATGCACCACATCTGGGGTCCAGGGTCCCCCTTGACGTTTGATCTCTTGATGAAGGGTTCCCTTTGAAAGGAACCGAACTGTTTAAGGACTGGCCCCATTTGTGGAGGGCTTTAATCCCCAGCCGTGTCTCAGCATGTGTGACCAGCTTTCAATCTCCGTGGTGGGACGCATGGGTGGGAGATGGACAGAGTCCTAGATAGTGGGCGGAAATAAGAGACGGAGGTGGAAGACATTGACACAGTGTGGCAGAAATAAGATACTTGTGTGAAAAAGAGAAGAAAAAAAAAGGAACGGTGATTGACCAGAGCCAATTTAAGGGGTGCCAGGTCCTCTTCCTATTCCTCCCAATAAACTAAAAACACTAGAGGACGCCTGAGAGTCGGATAAACGAGTGATGAATGATGACTTTTTCTTTCACAAAAGCCGTTTCATTTCATTTTGATTGATTACAGGAACATAACACCGTCTCAGGTCAGAGTTACAGAGCACTGATTGGCTCGAAGTATAACTATTTCTCTGAAAACAAGCTAAGATCCAAAGGACTTTCTTCATTGTGGTTCTGAGGAACCCCACCAGGAACCTTCATGGACAAATGAAGGCCTTCAAGTGATCTTGCAGTGCTGCTGCACCTGCAGTGAACTAGAACAGCCACACAGTGGCGCAATAGTGTCCAAAGACACTCACAAGGGCAAAGTCTTCTCAGCATAAGAAGGTTCTTCACTGAGCAAACTGACCAGGAAGTATCCAGAACCCAAATCCAGTCAAACCTCCTCCAGATCTTCATTAAGGTGGAGATTTGTGGGTGTGGTTTAGGACACAGTAGGACTTACTGTATCTACAAATATGAACTCAAACCCCAGGGCTGCTGTTCAGACAGTTGGGTTGAGAAATCAAATGTCCAGGGGGGGTCCACTCAAGACTAATGGGCAATTTATCATCTCCAGTCCACCTGATGTTCTCCCAGTGTCTGTCCAAAGTCCTGCACGTCTTCTCCACACAGAGGCACGTCAGGTTGCCTGGGCATGCCTCTGGTGTGTTTTAATAATAATAATAATAATCCTTTATTTATAATCCCACGAATGGGAAATTCACTCTCTGCATTTCACCCATACACACATGTGCAGCAGTGGGCTGCTATTGAAAGCGCCCGGGGAGCAGTGTTGGGGACGGCACCTTGCTCAAGGGTACCTCAGGGCAACCTAGTGGGAAGGGGTTCGAACCCCCGATAGTTCTTGCCAGAAAAGGAGGGATATTCAATCTTGGATATCACCCTTCAGCCTTCCACGTGAACCTCCATCCTTTTCCTCCACTCATGTGTTCACAATCATAACCATAACCTTGAACAGACAACCTTCTGCCCGTGGAGGCCAGTGAGGATCTCAAACTTTTCTTGAGGAATTTTTTAGGAGTCTGACTATTGTAAGGCTTACAATCTGTTCAGGATGTGACCTAAAAACCTTCTGCTTGCCTTCTGCTCTGCTTCTTCCCAGGAACTGAGAGTGAAACCTGGTTGCAGATTCTTAGCTTCTAATCAATCATCTATAAATCCAAAGTCTTTAAGCTTGGTTCTACTTCACTTGCAATCTCTCAAGACCAACAGGGAAGCATCAAGACTCGAAACTGTACGGTGCCCCCAGAAGAAGGTCACTTCATTCCTTGGGTGCTGGGACAGAGAAGTCCCATTCTGTCTTGTCCTGTGGCTGCACTCAGGACATTTCTTCAGCCTTTAGCCTTCCTGAATTAGCAGGAGAGGTTTTATAAAAGGACAACAAACCTCCTCATGTCAGGAGATCCTCTGGACTTGAGGTCCATTTGAATTCACTTTCAGGCTTCAGGATTAATTCTACTTCATGTGCATTTTTTGCTGGATTCCCTCATGTTGTCAGTTCGCTAGTGCTTTAAATCATCTTCTGGAAAAAGAAGCAAAATGTTTCTAATGGTCTACAAACTTCAGTTTCCCTCCCGAGAACTTCTTCAGTGTTCTTAGGTCAGTCGTCTTCAACTCTGATTCACATCTAAACTACATCTCCTCCGAAAGAAATTAATTTCACATCGTAACTGTACATGTAAGAACTTCCAATAAAATGTGAACCCAAACATCTGATCTTACCAGGATTTGAAGAACCTCCCGACCTCAGTCACAGTTCAGACTGAACCGAACCGCCGATACTTTTTTCAGACTTCTAAGTGAAGCCAACAAACATGTGAAATGTTTTAGGATTTGACCCAATAACCTTCTGACTGCAAAGACATCTTGGGGCAGCAGTGTCCTAGTGGTTAGGGAGTTGGTCCCAGGATCAGAAGGCCATGGGTTCCAATCCCAGACGAGTAGGTTGCCCTGAGGTAACCATGGGCAAGGTACCGTCCCCATCACTGCTTTAAGTAGCTGCTCCCTGCTGCACGGGGTGTGTGGGTGAAAAGCAGAGGCTGAATCTCGTGGTTCACTGTGTGCTGTGCTGTTTCACAAAGATGGAAATAGTCACTTTCACCTTCAGGAGAACTTCTAGACGTTTTTTTGGAAATTTAACCATTATGTCGCAATTTTCACATGCAGTAAATCGACGCATGATTTCCTGGTTCAGGTTTGACCCAGATACCTCCAATAACTCGTTTTTTTGTTTAATACTTATTTTTCTTTTAAAATGTCTTCGGATATGAGAGACGATACTTTTATCTTGAAGCCTGACGACTCAGGAAGCACACCCGCCCTTCACACCTTCGAGTTCTGATCCAGACTCTTCTGTCAGTCTGAAGTCTTTTCATTTCAGTGGACCAGCAAACCTGAAGAAACCCAAACGTCCTCCAGCAGGAAGACCAACTGTCTCCACAAAAGCCTCCCGAGTTCCTCCTGAAGCTGAAGGTCTTCACTGAGAGCGTCTCTGCCATTTCTAGAACAAGTCAGGGCTTTATTTTTCAGTTTTTATTGCATCGTTCTTTTTTATTCATCTTTTCCTTCCTCTTCTATTCCTCGTGCTTTCATCTTTTTCAATCAGACTGTTTTCTTTCTATCTGCTACTTGTCGTTCTTTCCTCTTTTAATACATCTGAATTCTAGAAATCCAAAAGTGTAAAGAACAGAGAAGGCAGATGTTTTCCCACAAGATCACTCCTGTGAACGTTAATGCCTTTTAAAAACTTTAAAATCTTATTCATTTAACCTTTAAATCTTTTATAAAAACAAAAAAAAAAAAAACGACAAATTAAGCGTTAAGTCGCTGAAGGAGCACAGTAGTTTGAATGGGAATGGAAACAGGAACTGACAAAAGCATTCTCAGTTGGGTTCTTCTGAGAGAACTTAGATTTGAGAACCTTGAAAGCGTGAGCCAATAGGAAAGCAGCTGCGGAGCCTTCTTTCCAAAATAAATAAATGATTTAGTGAATTTCCTTCCTTTACCTTCGTTCCCTCGTAAACATTTTAAAAATAACCTAAAAACCTTCGTTCTTAGAAACCACTTTCTGATTCTGATGTGAAATCCAGTTAAAGCCGTTAAATCTTTTCGGAAAAGTTTCTCTTTTTTGCTGCTCGTGCTCTCTGCTCTTCTTTAAAGTTCGTTTTCTTCCACTCGATCGAGACGTGGTGTAAAAAGCGAGATTCGAGTCCTTAAAGCCCGTCGCCGTTTGGATGCGAATAACGATTCTGGACACGAAACGGGTCACGAAGACTCCGAAAAAGAAACGAAATGCACAATAAAGGAGAGGAGCGTCTTCAGAGGTGTGCGTGTGATTTAATGTTGTAACACATTCGGTAGAAGCCGTGCGTTTCTCCCCACCTTAACATCGAAAATGAGGTACTAGATCGTCAGACGTTATACATGTCAGTATTTTATACAGATGGGGGTTCTTCTCATTCCTCACAGCAAGAGCACACACCTCTGTGCCACATAAAAGGTCAAAAAAAAGACAAACCACAAAGAGAAAAGAGGGAAAAACAGACCCTTAAAGTGTGCGTCGCGCTGTAGCTCATCGTACCTGCGCCGGGACCCCGGAGCCGGTCTCTCTTTTGGGGCCGAACGAGGGACGTTTGTCCAGAATCGCCGCTGGAGGCTGCTGTAAACAAATAAACCCATTTGGTTTGTTGTGTAATCGCTTTCCCAACAGGATCCTCACAGTTACGAGGTTGCGAAATAGTTCAAGTAAAATATTCTGTAACAGCACCAGCTGCTGCCCAACTAACTCGGCTCCCACACGTGGACGAACCCCGCCGCGTGGCGCGTTCCGGCGAGGTTGCCAGATTCGGGTCAGTTGAGTGCAGAGCTTATACGCAGAAATCTTCATATTTTAACTCCAACCTTCCGGGAAAACGTACGTGCGGAGGAAGAAATGGCTTGCGAGAGCGGCGATTCAGAAAAACCCTCTTTGATTTTTGATCTTTTCGCCCCAAAAGAGAAAAACCGACCCAGACTGGGACGTCCTAATAAGGTACGAGTACAGGAGGACGGGTTTCAGAGGCCCGTGAGAGGATAGAGAGGGTACAACTGAGAGAAAAAGATAAAGAAAGAGCAAACTTAAAATTACTCATCACACGGTAGCACTCCTAAACAAATAAATACAATCAGACCTTTTAAAAAAAAAAAAAAAAAAAAAAGGGGGGGATTAGTGAGGGAGGACAAAAATAAAAAAAAAAAAGAAATCACACAGTTATTTCTTCGTTTCTAACTTTCTTTAGGCGCGTTTTTTTCCTTTTCTTTAGTGTGTGCTGTTGTAACAACATGCCAAATACACTCCTCTCGTCCGCAGATCAGTCTGAACCGAAACACCCGCGTCTTCTTCCCAAAAAGTGAACGAGTTAAAAATTTTCATCTGAATAAAACAAAATCGAGCTTTTTTTGTTATTTTTGTTGTTTTTTTTCTTGAACAAACATTATCTGGAAAATGTGCTTCAGTAAGTGCCAATAATAAACCTATATAATCTTCCATAAACTTCATTTCTGCTGGTATTTCTTCTTTTTTCCCCCCTTTGTGTCTTTTAAAGAACCGCATGCATTACAACTGCACTGATGGGTAAATATTTACTATTTATACATTGAATTTTTTATATATGCATATATTTTCTGAAAGAGAAAAGGGGAAAAAAAGTTTTTTTTTTTGTTTTTTTTTGCATGAACACAAAGTTTTGTTTTCTCTAGTATCCCCTGCCTGAATCGCAGTTCTGAATAAAGAGGGGACTGCGGTTCTAGTGTTGCATCATGGGAAACTGGGGGGAAGAGGGGTGTAGAAATGCACATTATTAAAAACCCTATTTTTTTTTTCTTTTTTAAGTGTGTGTGGGTGTGAAATAGCTGAAGGCTCGTCCCTCCCTCGTGTGAAAGTAAGCAGTGTATCAGTTTGCGAGCGCTCCCCCCGCGGTCTCCTCCTCACTCGTCGTCTTCGTCGTCCTCCTCCTCTCCGTCGGACAGCGTGGGACAGGGTCGGATCTGCCTGTATCCGTCCAGCCACTTCTCCACCATCTGAGTGACCAGCGGATGGTTCCTCCGCCGGCAGCTCTTCTGCATGGCCGCCAGCATCCCTCCGTCTGTCACGCAGCAGTCCAGCCACTCCCGCAGCAGCTTCTCCTGCTGCTCCTCGTTCCCCATCTGCAGGAAACACGGCGAAGATTGGTAGCGTTTATTCATCCCTCAACGGACAAACCGCCAAACTCACTTTACTGAAAGCAGTAAGACAAACCCTACTTTACTGTAAACGAAGAATAATAATAATACAGGAAGAACTGCAGCTAAAATAGCTTTGAAGCTTCTTCACATCTTAAGCTTCTTCCATTCCATCACAGGATCTCATAACCTTCAGTAACAGCCGTTAATCCTCCCGATGGGACTCCCAGAGCGGTGCCTGAAAACAGGCCAACGAGCCACTGGCTTTTAAAACCCAAGCAATAAAACTGCTCGACAAGCTTTAAAACTGTTCCTTCTGTTCAGTCTCTTCCATTCCCCTTCATCGTATCTGCTCTGAGCCTTTTACTGTTGCAAACAGGCTGGAATTATGGGTAATGTAGTCCTGCTGCCATTGTACACTCCTGCTCTGAGCATTTTAAAGTGAAAGTGACTACCCTTGTCATTGTGAAACGCAGCACAGCACAAAATTCACCCACACGTGCAGCTATTGAAAGCACCCGGGGAGCAGTGACGGGGACGGTACCTTGCTCAAGGATACCTCAGGGCAACCTATTGGTGAGGAAATCGAACCCACAATCTTCCGACCCGGGGCGACTCCCTCAACACTAGGCCACCGCTGCCCCAATGTGCATTACTGTTACAGACCAACTGGAATTATGGGTAATGTAGTCCTACTCCCTTTATAACGCCCTACGCACTACTGGTCACTTTACTATTACAGACTGGAATGATGGGTACTGTAGTCCTACTGCCTTTTTATTGACACTGATATCATTTCCTGTGTAATGTGGAGGAGCTTTAAAGTCAAGCGTAATGAACAGCTGATCATGGACACTTAACTGTTAAAGGTAGACTGGAATTATGGGTCCTGTAATCCTACTGCCTTTATACTGATACACTCACGCTCTGGTCACTTTATTGCTGCAGACTAACTGGATTATGGGTAATGTGGTCCTTCTGTCTACATGCTCTGCAGTCTTTTAATAAAAGGCAATTGTTTTCCTTCAGTTAGAGCCTATCAATACTGGATCATTAATCACATCTTTTAAACTGCAGCCCTTGTAACCTAAAAAAATACAAAACAAAACAACAAAAAAAATAAAAATAAAAAATAAAAAAATGCACTCACATTGTTTGATACAAAAATGAATAATCTTTCAGCTTTACTTCTGACTGATTCGGATTTAATTGGTAATTAACTCATTTCACAGCATTTTCTTGGTTCTGCAGACCGAAAACTAGTGAAGGAGGGATGGATCGAATAAACAAATAACACTTCATATTCCATTTGATGCCGAACACCAGCCAAGATGTAATAAGGTGTGTGTGTGTCTGTGTGTGTGTGCGCGCGTCTCCGTACCTCTTGTGCGGACAGGAAGTGAATGTGCAGCAGCTTCCTCTCGCTGTCAACCAGTGGGAGGAAGGTTACCGTGACGTCGTCGTCCGTGTTGAGATTGGCGCCCGCGCCCCGATTGTCGTAGCCGTCAGTCTCCATGGCGACCAGCGCAGAAAAGTGACCCCTCGTGTAACCAAGGGCGATAGGGCTTTTCCAGCAAAAGCTCTGTTCCCATAGCAACGGCAGGTACACACCTAGGGAGACATTCGGAGGGGGAGGGATCGGTCAGCAAATAGATTAACAGAATAAAGTCATCCACACCACCTGGCCACTTTATCAGAAACCCTCATTCAGAGTTCCGCCCATCCGGTGTTTGAGTTCAGGTCCAATCAGTTTGACCACAACATTCTAAAATAATTCTAAAATCTAATATACTTCAATACTGCTCTTACTAATAACTAACTACTGTACTATTCATAGCCAACTACTTTTATTCAACAGGTAATTTCCTGCTAGATAAACCAAGGGTTCTGATACTGATTAAAATAATAATGCGATTTAATAATAATTAACAAGAACCTGGTACATAAACACTGTTAAAGTTTCAAAATCTAGCGATTTGTCCTGGAATTATGGGTAATGTAGTCTTACTGCCTTTATATGCCACTGATCTGGACGCTTTGCTGTTAAACAGAATGTAGTCCTACTCCCTTTAACTCCTGCTCTGAGCACTTTACTCTCACAGACAGACTGGAATTATGGGTAATATAGTCCTACTGCTTTTATATACCACAGATTTGGTCACTTTACTGTTTCAGTCAGACTGGAATTATGGGTAATGTAGTCCTACTTCCTTTACATACCACTGATCTGGCCACTTTGCTGTTGAACAGATTGGAATTATGGGTAATATAATCCCACTGCCTATACACACCACTGATCTGGTCACTTTACTCTCACAGACAGACTGGAATTATGGGTAATATAGTCCTAATGCTTTTATATACCACGGATTTGGTCACTTTACCCACAATTCCAGTCTGACTGAAACAGTAATGTAGTCCTAATTCCTTTATGTACCACTAATCTGGCCACTTTGCTGTTGAACAGATTGGAATTATGGGTAACAGCCTCACTGCCTATATACGCCACTGATCTGGTCACTTTACTTTTACAGACAGCCAGGAATTATGGGTAAGGGCTGCAAAAAACATTCTTGCTTTAAATTCACTCATTTTGTGATGTCACAAAAAAAAAAAAGCCTGCTTTTAAAACCTACAGGAAACAAAATACTGAAGAATGAAGATTTTATAAGCTCTTGAGTTTTTATTGGAACATTTGAACTTTTCCTCAACGGAGCGGAGATCCTTCTTCAGAAAAAACTCACCTTGAAAACGAGTGTAGCCTAACGTTTCTCCACGGAAACTCTTGTAATACTTCACTCCGTAAACTATGATCGGTCTGCGGAGAATGTGTGCAAGAACGAATATATGAGTCTGCTCCAAACTCGCACCAGGCTGGAAGGAAACGAGAGAGAGAGAGAGGGCAGGAGAAAACCAAGGAGGAGGGGAAGAACATTAACTCTCCACACAGGAACTGCAGTTGGAACAAAACCTTTCACCTCGTATACGTTTTTATTTGTTTGTGAACATCATATACAGCACTGTGCAAAAGCTTTAGGCAGGTGTGAAAAAACGCTGTAAACAGAACGCTTTCAGAAATATCAATATTGATTCTTTGTTTTGATCAATTTACAAAATGCAGAGGAACAAAAGAAAAATCTAAATCAGATCAATATCTGGTGTTTCTACCTTTTACCTTCAGAGCAGCATCAGTTCTTCTGGCCCCACAGAGCCCTGATCTCCACATCATCCAGTGTGTCTGGATCACATGGAGAGACAGAAGGATGTGAGGAAGCTACATCCACAGAAGATCTGTGCTCAGTTCTCCAAGATGTTTGGAACGACCTACCGGCCGAGTTCCTTCAGAAACCGTGTGCGAGTGTACCTAGAAGAACTGATGCTGTTTTGAAGGTGAAGGGTGGTCACACCAGATATTGATCTGATTTTCATTCACTGCATTTTGTTGATTGATGAGAATAAATGATCAACACTTCCATTTCTGAAAGCGTTCTGTTTACAGCATTTTTTCACACCTGCCTAAAACTCTCTCCCGGTACTGTAAATGCACAATGGATCTATTTTATATCACTCCATAATATTGATATAATAATTTTATTATTATCATTTTCGTCAGTTTTACATCATTAATAGCTTTTGTTGAGCATTGTGTTAGAATTTGTACCGACAGAACCGCACGCGTGAAAAAAAGGAATCTTTTTACACAACTGATCAAAATCAGGCGTCACATCACATCAGTTTAATCACAAATGGACAGACAGAAGGGTTTAAAGGACTTGATGCTTTCTGACATCACTCGAGCCTTGATTCGAGTTGCAGGCTGGACTAAAGATGTCTGGAGCATCGCCCTGCTGTGCAGAACTGCTGGCGCCCCGCACTTTAAAGATCAGCGCTTCCGTTTATCCACTGATATTAGAGACGTTATTGACTAACAGGAGTGATTATTAATTACCTGTGACTGAACACTCTCTCTGTGCTTGTATCTCTCTCTGTCTGTCTGTCTGTCTCTCCTGGACAAGCAGTGAAGCTGATATATTTATACTGGATCTTCTCTGGGTTTCTGTGACTTGTTCAGAAGAACGAGGGGAGAGCTTTGTGCAACTTGGTCCAAACGTAAAAGAGGGTCTGACCTAAAAGCTTCACGAAACTGAAAAGTGACACTTGATAGGCTGTGTGTGTGTGTGTGTGTGTGTGTGTGTGTGTGTGTGTGTGTGTGTACCTGGCTGGCGAGGGACAGGATGAAGGCCCAGTCCTCCTGCCACTGCTCCTCCCGGAGAGAGAAATGGAGGCCGAAACTCTGCGAGTACCACGACTCCCACTCCTTCCACCGAGTGTAGAACCTGGATCACAAAAACACACCGATGCACACTCCTGTGTCTGCGCGTGGACACACACTCCTGATCAGCTCCATTCTTAAAACAGTCGGGAGTGGACGGAGCTAAAACCATACAGACTATTTACTGATAAAAATCAACCTTGTATGAAATGAAATGATACGGGCCTTTAAAACCTATACTGTGTTTGATATTTCAATAATATCTGAAGTAATTACAGAATAAAACAATTATGGATAAGAGGAAAGATGATCTCCACTGGTTAGTTATATTTTGTATGTATTTGTACTGGGTTGGATTAATTAATGGCTAATTCATTTGGAATCAATATTAAGTGTGTGTGTGTGTGTGTGTGTGTGTGTGTGTGTGTATTCGTGTATTCTGACCAGTGTGAGCAATCGTGAAGGCTGTCGTGCAGCGTCTTCCGGAGAACTGAGTCTTTATCGTAGATTCCCCAGGTGGCCTGCAGCACGGAGTCCAGCAGGCAGTCCCCAGCCGTTCGGTTCCACAGGGCGTAAAGACGACTGTCCAGACGAGTCCCCAGCTCCAGAGACCAGTTAATCACTGCTGACTCCTCCTCCAGCTCTGCTCTCACACACACACACACACACACACAGTTACTTTACATCTACTTTCTAAATAGCTCTACATGTAAACGTATCTAAACTTTCTTCTCTTCTATCAAAACAAACCTTTTGGCACTTAAGCTCTAAGATCTTCGTCTGGGTCAGTGGTGGCCTAGTGGTTAGGGAGTCGGCCCCAGGACCAGAAGGCCATTGGTTCGAATCCCAGACCAGAAGTTACCCTGAGGTACCCTTGAGCAAGGTACTGACCCCCGGGCGCTTTCAAGAGCTGCCCCTTTGCTGCGCGTGTGTAAAATGCAGAGGTGCAATTTCGTGGTCCGCTGTGCCGTGCCACGTAAACACAATGCCGAGAATAGTCACTTTCACTTCACTTTAGAAAATCAGATCATGACTTCTTCTGCTTAACTCAATTAAAGGGCTTACAAATATCTTGCTTTTCTGGGAAACAGTTCAACAGCAGCGGATTTTCCTCCCCACTCAAAAGGAAAGCCGCTGATTCGGTGACAACAGAATCCAAGAGGAGGTAAAATCACGTCAAGCGTGTTTTCAGGGGTGTGTGAATATTATGTCCAAAAGTATCCAGACAGTCCTTCCAATTAGTTCAGCCACTTCACAGGGCTGACGTCCCACGCCGACCGGGTCCTTTCATTTTACATGTCTCTGTGCATGGTACACGGGATGATAACGCTCACATTTCTCCTTCAGGTCTACTGCAGCTTTAGGAACCAGAAATCAAGCTTATCCAACCTTTCTTTTATTAAAATCAGTCCTGTATGAAAAAGCTCATTTGGGCGGCCGTTAATATTAATATACTTTTATATAAATTAAAATGACTGACAGTTACAGAACATTTATACTCAGATTTTGGTGGCTGCACATCAGTACAAGGCCCTGTGACCCAAATTATGCCAAAGGAGATCAAGAGATTATCCCATATTATCATTCTCTTCCACCCACACACACACACACACACACACACACACTACTGTGCATCACTAACTAAAGGCAATAATTTTCCTGAAATAAATATTTCCGTGTAGAATTGTCTGTAATATAAAGTTTGGATTCTTTTTCAGAGAATGAGGAGCTACAGTCGTATGCAAAATCTGAGCAGGTCTAAATGTTGCTAATAAATGTGTCAAAAATACACAATTAAGATAAAAATAAATAAATGAAAACAAAATAAATAAATAAATAACCTGCACATATATGCAAAATAAAAATGTGCCCAAAAAATGCAATTTAGTGTAAACGTGCACAGAAATATGGGACAAAAATGCGCCATTACTTTTGCATGAAAATACAATACAGCTGGTTGGTCGGGTTGTTGAGGTTGTTTTTGGTTGCTAGGGTTACCTTTCTGTACATCACGGTCCAGCACTTCATCAAACAGCTTCTCCTGAACGGCGGGAGGCAAGTCTTCAATGTCTGGAAGAGAAAACGACCGATGTTACGCAAACGAGACGACTGGAAACGCTCACTCGCTCATTTTCTGAGCCGCTCGGCTTAATTAGGGCTCTCGGGGCAAAAGGGGTGGGGTCACCCTGGACAGGTTGCCAGTCCATCACTGGGCAGGCACACATTCACAGCTAGAGGACCACTTATCACCATGTCCAGTCCACCTACACTCCATGGAACTGCACCAAGGGCTTTCTCGATGGGAGGCGATTGCGCAACATACTGTGCCACCGTGCCTCCCAGTAACACCCCACACGCCCCGAAGCATCCAGAAGGCCCTTCCAACAGCTCAGATGTTTTAAAGGGTACAGATCCTACTTCTGAATCTCGTGTTTACGAACAGCTGCGATTTTATCAAATAAAATAAAAAGCTTTGATCCCGGCACTCAGGAGGTACCAGATACACCTTCTATACTCTGGCGTCAGTGCTGGAGTTGGGAATCAGTGAAAACCTAAACCTACTCCTGCTCCTGACCAGTCAAATCCTGTGATTTTAAGCTCCTTCGTCACACTTTTCTTTTTTTTTTGGCGAGATTTCTCCTTGCTGTTGCATTTCCTGAAATTTCTAAAAGAGCGTTCTTTTTCCACTGACCGCACGACTGCAGACAGGACGTCTGTCATTTTCTTTGTCTAAAGTCGACAGCACAGGTTCCTCGGTTCTAGACCAACAAAGTTCAGGTGCAGAGTGATCTTAAGGGGACCTGCGCCAGTTTTTCCTTCAGTGTACAAACGTAACGTTGTCTCCAGATCAGAAATCAGCAGCAGAACAGCGGAAAAGAGATTAAAGTAATATCCAGAAGAAGTTTCCCAGCAGTTCATCGCCCAGGAACTCATCTGCCCAGCCCACCTTCTTCCACTGCTCCCATTGCAGCCTCATACACAGTAAGGATGGACCAGGATGAACCTTCTCAGAATTTTACATCTACATTCATGGAATTTCCTGGAGCAACCTGCGGTCTTAAGGGCTTTGCTCAGGAACCCGGTGGTGGTGGTGGTGGTGGTGGTGGTGCTGGAGGTAGGATCTGAACCTTTGACCTCTTGATCCTCAGTATCCTACCTCTAGACCACCACCACCACCACCACCACCCCACTTCAAGCTACTTTTCTGCTGGATCGAACAGATGGGGTGCACTTCCTTAACATCTATGACCCTTGGGGGTCGTCGGTTCACTGGTCGTCCTTCCTTGGACCACTTTTGGTCTGTACTGACCGCCGCGCACTGGAAACATCTCAGAAGACCTTTCCGTTTGACCCAGTTGTACTACAGTGGCTCGGATCCTCCGGCTCAGCCATGTTTTCTGCTTCAACACGAGAACCGACTGTTCATTTCTTGTGTTCTGTACACAGACTGCTCGGTACACTCGCTACAGCAACCTCCTCACACACACACACACACACACACACACACACACACACACACACACACACACACACACACACACACTCCGGTGCTGCTGCTGGTAAGCTGAAACTCTGGTATGTGTTGTCTAAAGTCAGCACAAGCACACCCCGAGGGTCACGCCAACAAAAACATCAGCGCTCGGCTATTAATAAACGTTTTAAATTGTTTGAAGGAGTTCGCTTGCTACGTAGTAAACAGAGGCCAAATTTATACCCCCGTCCTTCGGCATGTTCACATTTAGGGGCAGGGTGTCCCTGTTCGTGTCTGGTGAAGACTTTTCCAGAGCCTGACATTTCCCAGAATGCCTTGTGAATCACTGAAAATGCAATCTGGTTTTTTTGTTTTAAATGTGCGTTTGATATATTCTTTTACTTCGTAAGAAGAATTAAAGCACCCGAGTCGTTTGTCCTGATCAGGATGTTGAGCGGCGTGAAAGGCAGGGACGCCCTGGACACACGGCAGACGAACACAGCAGCACACACTCAAACTGAGGGGACAATTTAGCATCTCCGGTCCACCTGCAGGTCTTTGGACGGTGGGAGGAAACACACACAGACACGGGGAGAACGTGTCCACACAGAAAGGAC